>CM042982.1:16915499-17515499 GCA_023678885.1 Pogostemon cablin | reverse complement strand
CTATTTTTTAGTTGTAATACCTATGCGTGGACATTTGAAAGTCCGCTTAATATGGTGTATTTTCAATGGGCTGATCAGGGAGTTTTGTGTTTGATTGGATGTGAAGTATTGAGCCTACTGTTAATTGTAATCTTACATGGCTTTCCTAATGTAAAATTCAATATCTCTTTGTTGTATGAAGAAACTTATTATAACTGCTTCAAAGAATTTAGGTTCACAGTAGTGATTCTGTGGTGGCTTTCAAATTGTTTTGTTATTTCTACATTATTATGCAGTGTAGTAAATTTCTAGTTTTTGTTACCAACGCTTGGTAGTAATTTTTCTCACTTGTTATATCTTGTGTGACCAGTTCTCTGATGTATGTTATTGTGTTTGCTTAGCAACGCATGAATCATCTATGAATTGTGTAGGAATTCAATATAATACTTCTATGATAGAATACTTTAGCTATCTGTTTTCTTACTCATGCATATCTCATCATATTTATGATATGCTTCACATTAATTTCTACAATGTTCTTTTAGGATTTTAAACTTTAACATATAATTACACATGATGACGACGAAGGTTTTCAAAATATTCTTTGTTTTCTCTACATATGATAATAATCTCTTTCCATGTTTTTGTAGGATCTTGTATGTGAAAGCGCACATGGTGCCATAGCACTCTACTCGAGAAAAAACCTTGGAAAATGATTCCATCGCATAGCAAGTAACCTGAGTGAGCGCTTTGTCAATACAAATGCACACACATTACAAGATTGGCATCCCTGATAATGCTTATGTATCCATTTGCATTAGGCATCGCAAGAGTATTATGCTAAATATGCACACGATGCGATGAGCGAGAGGGTGTTGCTCTAAAGGGAAAGCCATGGTTATGAGAAGGTGTTGCGTTGTGTATAATCAATGCATTCGGTATTCTATATTTTCCTTCATGAATATTTACTAAATTTCATTTAATAAATGCGCATGTTGCTAATATGGCATAATGATACACATTTTTTTCTTTTAATGAAATATGGCAGAATGAATATGAAAGATAAACTATTGATTATTATTAGAAGTCAAGCTATATATAGTTTTTGAAGTATTGATTGACTGATTATTTTAAATATGTAAATAATTAATCAACAATCTATTTTATCTTTTGTACTATTCCTCTTATTTCGAAATTGGTACGAGTTATTTTTGTTCTATTGTTATCATTTTTATACATTGGTATTTTTGCTCATTTGCTAGGATGATTTAACCATTTGCTTTGATTTTAATTTCTTTTTCTTCTTTTTTCAATATATCTCATGAGAAAGCGAAACTGGACGAGTGTGGAGCCAAAAGCTTGTGGTTTCCACTCATTGTAGCTTCTCTCTTAATCTACACTTCTTCCCTTCTACATTTCTATTTGATTATATTTGTCATTCCAATATCTGATCGGCGAAGAATTGATCTGTTGGATGATAGTTTATTGTTGATAGTGGGGATGTAGTGCATCAGTTGTCAGAGATTTTGTGATAGCCTTGGAATCGTAAGGTGAGAATTTTGATTTCACTTATCCTATTTGCATAGGAAAACAATGTGTGATTTTGTGTTTCTGTATATCTGAGTGGACCTTTTCGATACATTGATTGAATTTGTTTTAGTTCTTTTTCTTTATTTCTATTTTTACTTAATCAGTAAATGAAATCCAATGTAGCTTCAATTTTGCAGTCAAATATTAGGTGAGTTGGAGTTTTTGTTAACATCCGACTTACTTCAACTTAATAGTAAAAGACCAAATATTTGGCTTAGTATGTAAACAATCAAATGAGACACTATCTCATTTTCATTCTAAAGCGTGTGTTTGATTGTTGCTTAGTGTAGTGGTGTGATCCGGAGTTCACATTCAATTGTCTGTTTACTTTTTATTTGGTTTGTAGATTAGTAGACCCATGTCCGTTTTATTTAAGTGGGTTATCCCAACTTCTTAATTGGTCAGGTTTGATCTTTTCCCGTTCTTTAAGTCTAAGAGACAGATAGTCTTCTATTAATTTTGGGATAATCTAAGATATTTCTTTCCATCATTTTGGGTTCAATATATAAGGCTTTTGATGACCCCATTATTCTCTCACAGGTTCAGTTTATAGTAATATTTAAGAATAATAATTTATTTATTTACTTATCCATTATTTAGTTTGCGTTATGTTGCATAATAATGACTAAAGCGTTGAACATTTTTTGAGAGGAGACTGTGGTGTCCTATAGGTGATGTTGAAAAATATCTTTGATGTGGATGGCAACGAGTCATGAATTAAGAAGTTCCTATTATTGCAATCATTCTCCTTTGGCTCCCACCGCAGTCTTCCTCTTGATGTTAGATGTTCTTGTCAAAGGGACTTTCTCTTTAAGTATATGAAAAGTTTTCTCTCATAATGTTTATTTTTTTAGGTCTTTTTTTTGTTTTTAATGCTGATTAAGTTGTGTATTGAAAGCAACGTTTAAAGTTAACAAGGTTGAGTTACATATCATTTCCTTTACTGGAAATATTTTAGTTTTCCTCTTCGGTTAAAAGGAGCAATCCATTGCATATATACAAAAATATTTATGTGTTTGTGTGTAAATATATAGAATTAATTATTTGAGCATCTATTCTCCCTTTAGTAACTGCATTATATTGTTTCTCTCTTTGAATTATAATTCTAATAAAGCAATTACTTTTACAAACTTACAGTTATAATTAATCTTCTATGTAATATACGTCAGTTCTTAAATATACCCAATTATGAAATAACAGTGGAACCTGTGCAACACATGTGCGTGTTTGGAGTAATTATATTAGGGGGGTATTTGTTTAGTTTATTTCTATTATTATTTTAATCATCAAGAAAAAAATATTTGAAGTATTATATTAGGGGGTATTTGTCTATTTCTATTATTATTTTAGTTATCAAGAAAAAGATATTTAGCAATGTGTAAGTTGTTTAATTAGTAATTTATCTTTCTAATTAAATTATTTCGTAAATAGTTTGTTATTTCTTAATAGGTTCAATGTTACATAGAATTTAATTTAATGAATTTTTTTGTTGATGCCTTCAAATTCTTGAATTTTGTTCAAATACGTGAGAAAAATATTTTATTTTAATAAACGTTGTAACATTAGAACAACTTTGACTATACAATACACGAGTATGTTTACAAGAGTAAGGGGATATCATCATGAACCGTGAGAACAATAACTGTGAACCATGAGTCAGCTCTTGAAGAGACCAATTTTTCAGTGATCAATGTGCAAGAAGCGTTTGAAAATTCTATCTGAGAAGATTGATGGCTTGCCCAGAACAATATACAAGAATTGTGTCTTTAGAGAGATATTTATGAATATGTTAGATGTTTAATTAATCATTCGAAATAGAGGACAATCTTTTTCTTAAATGTTTTGTATTCTTAATTTCTGTTTAGATACATGATTTAAATATTTCATTTAAAAAATGTCCTAGATTTAAAACAACAATCCCTTGCAACGCGTGTATTTTACAGTCCAATGAAACAATTTTAGAATTGCTTTGACTTTTTTTTTTGTTGTTTTGGTAGCGGATCATTTATATATTATGTGATTAAGTTTAATTTCTTACATAAAGTTGTCGGAATAGCACAAAATTCTTTCTTTAACTCTTTTTTTATTTTATTTTTATTTTTTTATCATTATCTTAGTAGAACTGCGGTTATATCACTACAAAAAAAGTATTTTTTAGCAATCAAATTTAGCAACAGAATTCAATCTGTTGGTAATTAGCAATTGATTAGCAACAAAAATGATAAAAAAAGTATTTTTTAGCAATCAAATTTAGCAACAGAATTCAATCTGTTGGTAATTAGCAATTGATTAGCAACAAAAATGATATTTTTGTTTTAGCAACGGAATGTCAACGGTTTAGCAACGGAATTCAATCCGTTGGTTATTACCAACGGATTACCAAGGGAATCATTATATAATTACCAACGGAATTATTATCAACGGATTACCAATAGAATTACTTATCAACGGAATTGATTTTTCATTGCTAAAAATTTACCAACCACCACTTTACAAACGAATTCCATTATTAATCTGTTGGTAAGCCAATTTAATAAAGGAATTAAGGCTTTTAGCAACAGAATATTTTATTGTTAAAAAATAGTTTTTTTTGTAGTGTATATGTAGACCATACAAGATCCTCAGTTACCAAAGCAAATGCACTTTCATGTGCTTGATGATGTGGTGGTCTAAGATCTATTTATATATACATTCGATGTATGTAAAAAGATGAACATGATTAAACACTAAACAGATGGCTGCTTCTTAACGATGTTATGCTTTCATAAATTGATGATCTTTAATATTTGCATAAAGTAGATTTTAAATATTATTTGAGAGGATTTTCTGCTTATAAAATAAGAAGAACAATGCGATTTAAGGTGTCTTTGGCAAACATTCCTAATATTAAATTATATGAAATAAATTATTATAGTTTAGTTACAACAATATTATTTAATAGAATAATTAAATAAGGGGTTGTTTTTAAAGGTAAATTAGTATGTGCATTCGGGTGTACCGTGAACCCACATTCACAAATTTATACACTAATGAATAAAAATATATACAATATTGAATAAAAACTTATACACTTTTTTAGTGAAATTTCTGTTAGTTTTTTTAATGAAAAACTGAATGTAAAAAAATTATACATTTATAAAGAAATACTATATACTACCTCCGTCCCGTGATTATTGTTACGTTTCCTATGTATATTGCAAAGGAAACACAATAATAATCACGGGACGGAGGGAGTATACACTATTAATTAAAAATTAATACACATGTGGATGCGCGCATACAATCAGGTGTACTCTTGAAGATTTATAGGGTAAAATTAGGTTAATGGGTAGAATTAAATTTATTTTTAATTATTTTTTTATTGAATAGTGAGGAATAAATAAAAAACTAATTTAAATGTTGAGATTCTCACCGTAGTTAGACTCATAATTTATATATTATGAAATATTTTATATTTTTAATTAAAAGTTATAAATTTTTCTATCACATTTATAAAATAGAATTATATTATAGTATTTGTATTATATTTAATTAGTAATAGTATGAGTTGATATAAAATATTAATTTTAATCAATAAAAAATATTTTGAAAAATAGTATTAATTTACGGGTATTGATAAAAGACTTTCCATTAATTGAGTATCACTTTTTATTATAAAACTTATTACTTATTATCTATCTCATGTAAACCATTTTGTGAAACGGTCTCACACAAGTCTTTCTCTTAAATAAATATGGATAAGGTACCTTAAAATAAGTACGAGTACCTATTATCAACTCTTCTCATATTAGTACACAACAAAAATAGTTTGGAATTGAGGAATTTCATGTATCATTACTAACCCAATTTATAATTTATCGTTATAAGATAAGAAATTATTTAATATAATTTAATCGTCAATTAAAATAAATTATAATTAATTAATAAATAAATATTATAATTTTTAATCATAGCAAACCAATTGTTAATTAGTCAATAAAATATTTTTTTTCTTTTTGTTTGGTTTATGATTTACTCTTATCCAATAGTTTAGAGCATCATGTCCCCTGAGGGTTTAATATTTATTAGTAGGGTTCATGTTCATTCTAAGGGTGAAATTACGATTTTACCACTGTGATTTATGGCATACTCTAACCCATTGGTTTAGGGCATACTATACCTTGAGGGTTTAATATTTATTGGCAGGGTTTAGTGTTCATTCCAAAGGTGAAATTAAAACTTTACCCCTATGGTTTATGATATACTTTTACTCAGTGGTTTAGAGCATAATGTCTCCCGAGGGTTTATTATTTATTTCCAGGGTTTAGTGTTTATTCCAAGGTTGAAATTATGACTTTTACCTTGTGGTTTATGGTATACTTTTACCCAGTGGTTTAAGGCATAATGTCCCACAAGGGTTTAATATTTATTTACAGGGTTTAGTGTTCATTCTAAGATTGAAATTATGACTTTTCTCCTGTGGTTTATGGTATATGTTTACCCAATAGTTTAGGACATAATGTCCCCCGAAAGTTTAATATTTATCGGTAGAGTTTAATGTTCATTCCAAAGGTGAAATTACTACTTTACTCTTGTAGTTTATTGCATAATGTCCCCCGAGGGTAGGGATGTCAATGAGACGGGTATTTTCGGATACCGGCCTACCCGAATCCTAATAGAAATGGTACGGGTAGTTGTAAACGGGTTTGGGACGGGTACGGGTAATACCTCAATACTCGCTGGTATCCCGTTTATATATATATATATATATATATATATATATATATATATATATATATATATATATATATATATATATATAATGATATTTAATTAATTAATAGTTATAAGTTTTATTTAATTATATTTATTTAAAATAATAGAATTTATATTATATTTATTTTATATTTAATTAATAATAATATGTATTATATTTATTTAAATAATAAAAAATATAAATATATATATAATAAATAAATATTAAACGGTTACACTTACCTGCGGGTATTGATAAACGGGTATGAGACGGGTACGGGTACCATAATAAATTTTTTAAACGGGACAGGTACGAGTATGAGTAATTGTTTTTTAATTGGATACGGGTACCCAAAATAAGTGGGGTCCTCTACCCGTTTCCATCCCTATGCGAGGGTTTAATATTTATCTGCAGGGTTTAGTGTTCATTTCGAGGCAAAATTACGACTTTACCCATGTGCTTTATGATATACTTTTACCAGTGGTTTAGAGCATAATGTCCCTCGAGAATTTAATATTTATCGGCAGGGTTTAGTGTTTGTTCCAATTGTGATATTACGACTTTACACATGTGGTTTATGGTATACTCTTGCCCAATGGTTTAGGGCATATTGTATCCCGAGGGTTTACCATTTACCGATAGGGAATATTGTTCTTTTCAATGGTGAAATTAAGATTTTACCACAATGATTTTTGATATCCTGTATCCCACGAGTCTACATAACATTTATTATGGAGTGAGTATATTATATAAAAAATAATTTAAGGTATTTTTTTAGTTAAGAGCTATTTATTTAACAAAAATTCATGGACGTGCAACGCACGAGACTATTTTTTATCTTCTTACTGCTAAAAAGGAACATATGAAGTATGGATAAATGGTCAATATTTGTCATTACTTTCTTTCATTATATATTTAAAATGCATTGTTTCTTAATTTTCGTATTACTAAAAAGAATCATACATAGAATTGAGGGATTATATTATATAGGGACACTTACTAATAGGTACATGCTATACCACCATATTATTATTAGATACATTTATAAAAGAATATAGCTATCAAGTACATAATTATATTGTGTTATCCCATTATTACCCTTATTACAAGATAATTATTAAATATTAGATAATAAGGTAAGTAGTGATAAGGCATGATCGTTAAAACTTATCTTTCCTAAAATTACGCCTCTAAAAATCAATTTTCTCTCTTTCCTACAATTCAATCTGTAAATTATGTGTGCAACATTTTTTTGTACATGCAGCATTGAAGTTTGTGTGCAGCTTAACTAGGTTACGTGCAGTATTGAGTTTGTGTGCAACTTAATTAGGTGAGAAAACTATAAGGTTATCTTAAATAATACATTTAGTTAAATTATGTTGCACTAAAATTTTTATGTGCAATGTAAAACTTTGTGTAAAACTATTATATGCAGCGTAAAAGTTTGTGTAAAATTATTATTGTTGGATTTTATACTAAAAATCTAGTTTTTTGTATGAATAATGTTTAAACAATGAATTTGAAATAAGAATCATATGATCAAATGATTACATCTTATAATTTATTTATATGTCCGATGCAATAGTCCACTTACTTTATACTGTAGATAATATGTTGTGTGACAACACGCGAAAGATCATATTATCAGTTTCCTTATAAAGTATAAACAGATGCTCACAACTGAGATAGACGGGGACTTTCTATCGGGATGGTTGTAGTGTGATTTGGTATTAGTTTGTCTTGACTATAGAATCACATTAGTGCACTTCGTGTGTATTGAGCAAGACCGCTTGAGATCGTTCGATTTATACTGACTATACAGGAGAACTTGATCTCAGTTATTATGGATGTTCGTGCTCTTAATCCCTATAGAATAACCTCGACATGTAAGGCAATATGTATTTCTTTGATTTATCAATGGGTGAGATTTACATGTAATTAAATCAATAAACTCGGTGAGTTAGGAAATAGTGTTGTCTCTATGGTATGCAGTTGATTGTAGAAGGAATTTGTGTCCTATTAAATAGGTTGATGATGTCCCCTTGAGGAGCTCATAAGGATTGTATGGGAAGACTGTCGGGTTCTTAATAAGAATGAGCCTAAAACGTAATTTTGGGATTAGAGCGGCAGTGCAGTAATAATATTTTAGTGGAATATATTATTATTATTATTGGACTTAAGTATAAGTTTTGAGCTAAACTTGGATGCTTAGGCCCAATTGAGGCCCGAATCTAATTTCTCCTCCTGGTCCCTGCTGTAGTCCATATATAAGTCATCTCAGCTATCCAAAACCCTAATTATCTATGCCTAACACACGATAAAAAGGGAGGAGAGCAGATTGAGAAGATTCAAAGATCGTCACCCACACGACGTCGAGATTGGACTTGGGAATACAGCAGAAGATCAGAAGGTTGTTTGCTGCTGATGTTCGTCAACTTCTATGATTTTTCTAAAATTATATGGAACTGCAAACTGTATATATGATACACCTTTGGAAAGTCATGGAGGAGAGGATCGTTTTAGTGCGTAGATCACTCAATTCAAAGATCGGATGAGGAAGTTATTCCCAAAATTGTAAGGCTGCGCATGCTGCCGGCGAGAATCTTTCTTCTTCAACATACCCTAGTGAAAGGTAATACGTTTTTATGTTTTCTTGCTTCTGCTGATTTAGAAACGCATGAAACCCTAATGGTTCACGTTAACCAAATGATCGAACGCCAACAGCTATGTGCAGTAAAAAAATTTGTGTGCTGCGTGATTATTATATGAACGAAAAAATGATGTGCACATTAAAGTTGGTGTGCAGCAAATACTATATGCGGCATAAAAGTTTGTGTGTAGCAAATGTTATGTGTAAAAAAAATTGTGTGCAACAAAATTTTTATTTTTCAAGATTGAAATTAATCTCTGTATTACAAGAAAATTTTGTTAAGAGAAAGCATATTTCACATCTAGAACTACTCTGGTAACACAAATAAGAGAGTAATACAGAAGTACTAAATAAGGCTGGATTTACTTTGGTTCAACCCAACAATTTGAAATGAGTGTGACCAACAGTTGGAACTCCTCATTTCTTCCACGAGTCTTCCCATTTAATAGTCACTCTCTTCCAAAAATGATGAGGATCACAATATTGATGAAATGCTGTAAATTCTCCATGAATATAGCCACTCAAGAACCCATCCTCCAAAATAAAGAAAAGAATAAAATCTCAGACAATCACTATCTATGACTGAAAATTGGTCGACGACCTCGATTTAGATGATTATTCACTCATCACCCACTACACTAACGTCCACCTCTCCAATTGTCCCACAACCAACAACGACCGAACCTTTTCTAGGGGAGAATGATACCTATAAATTTTCTAAGTACTTCTCATTTGACTCCACTTCACAGTCGTTGTTGGGAACAACTTCAATTAAGAAATTTTGTTAAAATGACTCATATATGAATCCATGTGCGAGCAATTATAAAGATTAAAGTCAAGAGAACATCTGTAAATGCAAACTTGGCTGAAATCAAAACTTCATATTCTTTTCCCAAAAAAAAAGCTTAATTAATTTTATATGTCATCTCCTCCTTGCTCCTTCTCCTAAATTCATACAGCCCCTTTTAGGAAATCGCGCCACCATGCTCTCTGATGATCTGCCTATTGATGTTGCCGATCATCACACCAACAGCCCACCATCACTACAGCACCATAGGCTTGCTACAAAGTAGCGAACAATCACCATCTATGCAGATCTGAAGCATCGTCTCAGCTGCTGCTGGAATCACGAACGTTGCCGCATTGCTTGCGGTAGATCTGTAGAAGGCGTACAGTAATTAGATCAAGCACTCATCAATCTTCCTATGATAGAAGTCGGGACCAGAATAGAAAAAAGTCCCCACCTTTGATTGGCCGGAAGGATTGAAATCCAATTTCACCATTGTTGCACCGCGCATGAACCCTAGATTCATCCACCATGCAAAAGAAGAATCTTAATCAAAGCAGAGAGAGATGATTAGCCATAACTTGTAGTCGGGTTGACCAATTCAAGAATTTATCGAACCACGGGGAGGTAGGCACTAGTGCTTAAGCGATCTCATGTTTTTTGTAATTTTATAGAGACGAATCATCACAGTTTGGTTGTAAAATAAGTAAATTGGATTTAATAAACTAAACAAGTAAACAAAGATCAACAAACAAGACGAATGAATGGAAAGTGGTTTACTAAATTGAATAAAAGTGAGATCAACAACAATCAAGAAGTGGTAATTCTAGAAATTATGTATCAAATGCATGTGTTTCATGGATGTATGATTAAGGGCCAACACTAGTTTCTTCTAAACTTTCTCTCGAAATGAATAGAATGTGAATCCAAATAAGAATTCCAAAATAGCTCAATGGATTTGTTCTCACTCAAACAATTCCAATTAGGTACTAAGCTTAAATGAGAGTTCCCTCACACAATCAATCAACTTCTCGATCAAACCAATCAGATATCCTATCAAAGGTTTCTAAATCCTAAAGAATATCTCTATCTCTTCAAGACTTATAATGCACATGAAGTGTATGATGAATTGATTAAATGAATTATCCTAAACATATAAATGATTTCTCAATCTACTCACATGCTTATGACAATTAATCACACAACTCAACAATACAATTCAAGCAATTAACAATCAATGATAGAAAATCATAAATCCAATCAACACATGAATTAAAATACATAGATCCCCAAAATTAACTAACAACTCTCATGTTGCTAATCTCACAAGGGAGATTAGACTACCATAATCATAAGATAATCAACATAGACATTAAAAACCTTACAAGTCATGATAAATAATTAGATTTACTATAAAATTTGGATGAAAACTCCCTTAGATTGGTTCCAATGGTTATCTCCTTCATTTCCTTACAATTTTCCTCTCTTCCTTGCTTCTTCTCTTCACTTGGATGAAGGTTTTATAGTGAGATGATGATGGAGTGAATAGATTGATGAATTTGATGAAGGATGTGGTGTAAAATGAAGGAATTAGTGTGTGAGGTGTGTGGGCAGCTGAATTTCGGATCCAATCTCCTCAAAATGTTGAATGAATTGGTATTTATACCCCTTGGAGACCTTCTAGAAGATGTATGAAAATTTTTTGATCTGGCACTGACACGACTCGTGTGCTGCAGCACGTGTCGAGTCGTGTCAGGATTTCTCGGTCAAACTTTACTCAAGATGGCACACGAGTCGTGTGCTGACACACGGCCAACAAGTTATCATGTTTAATGAATTGATGCTGCTACACGTCTCCTCCTTACAAGCCCGTGTTGGTGACACGAGGCGTGTGCTGCAACACGACTCTTGCACCCTACATCTTCCGTCTCCGTTTTTGCTCTGTTTTCACCTGTTTTACATATGATTTAGTTCATTCACATACAATTTCATAAAAACACATAACACCACCAAATATACATAAATACGGATAAAATAACACAAAAATGGACCTAAAAAGACACTAAAATCTAGGTGAAAATATCACTCATCACACCCTCAAACTTAAAGTGTTGTGCATCCCCGAACAACGAAAATGATAAAACAAGGGGAGAAAGATTTTTACCTAGGAAAAGTCTAAATGAACGTAAGTAATAACACAGCAATAGCAACAAGAACTACAACTCATGCTAAGTTATCCTACAACATTAGATTTATGACATAAGAAATTAACAAGTTCAATCTAAAGAGAATAAGGTGTAATATAGTCCCTTTTAGTCCATTCCTCACATAGATTATCAATTTCCCTCAACACTCTTTTAAGTAGGGTAAATCACACTCATCAATCAATTGGTTCGACTCAGAATAGACTTACTCGTGGACTACATTAACAAACCACCAAAGTTTCAATCAATGATCAAAAAGGTCTTTCATTAAGGATGTAATGATAGACTCTTTGGTAGGGTGGGAAATATTTAGATAGAAGTGACTAACACGTGTAAGTAATCGAATAGGTAGCTACTTTCTTCCATTCCTCCACTTTCTTTCTTCCCTTCTTGTCTTTTGCATCATTCAAGCACTAATCATCACTTCACTTTTTCATTTTCAACTATTTTTGATTTTATGCTCCCTTATTTTGATTTTTAGTTTCTTGAGCGTCTTTGTTGATTCGCTCTTGTTCTTATTTTAAAGGTTGCATAGCATCTTTTGTTCATACTCTTTTCATCCTTTTTCTCACTTGTTACCCTTTCTTTTTCTTCTCTTTATTTTTTTCTTTCTAGCTATCATCTCCTCAATTACTCGCACAAAGGGTATATATATAAGGCTCATGTGGGCAATCAAGGCTTGTAATGTGCTAAATTCACAAGAAATAGGCTTAAAGGCTCAAAGTGGTTGACTAGGGATGATGTTCATGGTATGAAAATTTTTGGCAATGACTTTTCATGACAAGGATGTCCTTAAATCATATCATCAATGTCTACTAATCGGATTCGTTCCTATAGTCCTTGAGCAAGTATTTAGTTTATCAAAACACAATCAATCCACTCATGAAAAGATATACCATGTATGCACGGTTGAGGCTCAAATTCTCACAAGTTTATGCTCGGACCTTAGAGAACTTATTACCCCACATTCATCTCAAAATTAAACAAGTTAAATAAAACATGTCACAATTCAAAAGTATAGAGATTCTTAATCATAACTTGTCATCACTTATCACCACAATGTGTCATCACTTTGAAATTTAAGTGAAAGCAGGAATAATAATCAAAAAGTCCAGGTTGGTTGGTAAGCCTGTCGAAGTATTGCATTCTCCATCCGTCCACAAAGCGAATTCTGCAAGATAGCAACTAGATCCATTAGATTTTAGTGCGCTGAATAATTGTCCTTTCCCCATTCGGATTTGACTAATAAAATGATGGCCTACTTTTTTCTTTCACAATAAGACCTAAACGATTATCCCTTCAGTTGTATTCTTGAAATTTGGAATGAAAAGAGGAGTAACAATCACGTTCATCATTTTTTATCTACATAAGGATTGGACAAATTCTGGATGTAGTTTCGAGCTATATCCCCACCTCTAAATCCCTTTGTGCAGTAACTCCTTTTTCTAACTAAGAATAAGAAAGCAAGTTATGCATCTCCTTCAGACCCTCATCCATGACAGAATCATCAACAACAGGTTCAAACTTAAAGATATGAACTAAATGCCATTTGATCTATTCCACACCCTCTCTTCGACTAGAATCCTACAGCAACGGGCTTTTCCTAGCTTTAGAAGGTAACCATCTACGCCCGTCAATTCCTTTCAAGCTTGATCCTACCCATGGTTGTTCCCGGACCGGCCTATCTTGAAACTTTCAGGAAAAAACTTCGAATTGGTTATAAAGGGCGATGCTACCACATTGAGGTCGTTCATATCCTTATACTAGAACAAAGTAGGAATGACTATTTTCCCAACCATTATCTTTCTGTTCAAATGTGTATGTCTATGGCTTTACTAATAAGGGATCAATACTAGTGGTTTCACATTAAAAGTCTCTTTATGGATGAACCGATTAAGATTCTGTTGCTAATTCCTTATTTCATACTCCCTCTATCTCATGTTAAGATTTACATTTTCCATTTTGGGTTGTCCCACGTTAAGGTTTACATTTTTTTGTTAAATTGGGTCCACACAAAATAATTAATTATTCCATGTAAGGTCACACACAACACTAATACAACTACCACTTTACATTAAATATTATTTCTCTCACCTCACTGCACATTATATTATTATATCTCTTAATTTCCGTGCAAAAACCATACGTTAAAGTTAACGCGGACCAAAGGGAGTATTTGCTTCTTGGAAGTCTTCTTTTATGTGCAGGAAAAAAATTTAAAAAAACTAAAGGCTTAATAAATTAATGAGTATATGTTAATTAAAGAAAGAAAATATAAAAACTAAAGATTTAATTAAATAGAAAATAAAGGATTAATAAATTAATGATTATCTGTTAATTAAAGAAAGAAAATATAAAAACTAAAGACTTAATTTCACAAATTAATGACTATCTACTAATTAATAATAATAATAATAATAATATTATAGATTACATTGTAAAAATTAATGCTCGTGGAGCAAGTTTCTATAGTATATATAAAAAATTGGTTAATTTTGACCTCTGTTTAGGGAAAGCTCGGGAAAACAAAGTAATCAGCTCCTTTCATCTGAATCTCAAATTTCAACAGACTTGCGTAATCAAAACCCCGTGGCGCCTCCTCCGGCAGCTGCCGTCGTTTATCCGGCGCCGTCACTGCTCGCTGTAAAGGTACTTTTCGTTCTTATATTTGTGAATCCCAGCCTCTGAATCTCGGTTGGCCAGTCATTTCCGACAGGCTCCGCCGTTTCTTCGGCGCAACCGCTTTTGCTATTCTTCCCCCCTCCTCTTTAAGCTTATCTCTCGCACTGCGCGATTTGACCTATTCCTCTAGTATTGCTAGGATTCACACACATTGATATTTAAAAATTAAACCTTTTCCCCATGTTTAAACTGTCCTCGGACGCTATAGGGCCCTTGTTTCTCTTTGTGCATCTCGCCTCCAACACGTGTCTCATTGACGCAGTAGTGATTCTTACACTTCTTTCCGTTGTTAAAACTTGGTCGTGTTTTCAATGTGCTTTACTCTAAGTTGTTATTCATGGATTTTTCATGCTCTAAACAACTTTTGGAAGCATTTGAAATATGTTCAGGGCTCGATTTATTGATTTTGAAATCTTCAGCTGGAAACGTGAATTAGTGCTTTTCTCGGTGTTTAATTTGTCAAATGGCAGACAGACTCATGGGCCATTCTCATGAATTTGGTATCTTAAGTTTCGAGTAAGGTGACTGCCCTTGAAATGTGGTTTTAGAAGCCAGCGGAGATCATCAGTGTAATCTAATTCTTGGAACAGGAACTGTATTAGCAATTGCAGTTATTCTAGAGGTGCAGACCATATGTGTCGTCAAGATCCCCGTGCACCTTTGTCTCCTGAAGAGCAAATTGCAGCTGAAGAAAGCCTTTCCATTTACTGCAAGCCAGTTGAACTGTACAATATTCTCCAGCGCTGCGCTGTTAGAAATGTAAGTTTTTATTTTTTATTTATTTTTATTATTATTTTAAAATTTTTAAATTTTGCACCCTTCTCCCTCAGCTCTGTAAGTTGCATCTATATATTTATAATTTGTTTTCCTTAATTGTCTGTATGAATCTTCATATGCTGGAATATGTTCAACGGTTACTTCATTTACTGGCATGTGCATAATTGAGTACAGTATTTTGGTGATCTACTCATATATTAATTTTTTTCTTTTGTACAAGGTTTTAAACAGTCCACAAAAAGTTGTATAATTGATCTTCATTTCCTTCATGGATTTTTTATTCTAATTTTGTTTTGTATATTCTAACTTAAGGCAGGTTCTCTTTTGCAGCCATCCTTCCTTCAACGATGTTTGCGTTACAAGATTCAAGCAAAACACAAGAAAAGGTATAAGTCAAGAATACTGTTTTTTGTCATGTTACTAATATTAAATTTGTATTTTAGCAGTTTTGGATGTTAAGAACTGCAAAGAAGTAAGAACTTTGTCTGATTCATAAAATTTCGTTAGAGCTTGGTCTCTTTAATCTACGACCTCTTGTCTGTCCATGTTTCTAATTGTTTTATTTGTTTCTCTACTAAATATGTAGAATGTGCTAACATTGAATGTCCACATGATGTAATCCCTTGGATAGTTGGGTTGTTTTGGGCTGGGCTGGGATGGAAGAGGATGGGAAGCTGGTGAAAGGTGGATGAAGTAAAATAATTTTATTTAGTTTGAGTTGGAATAAGTAGAAATAGTTGAAACTTCATATCAAATCAATTCATTTTGATCATATTGATATAAAAAATATTATGATTGAATAATAATTGTGAAATAGTTAAAAGAAGGGGTAGGATATAGGTTGGGAAAGTGGTGGGAGTGAGTGGGATGCGATATAATTATTAAAGCAGAGGAGAGAAAATAAGAAATATAATAAATAATAATTATCAATAAATGTGTACTGAAGAGTGTAAAAATAGGTACACAGGTTTTTGAAATAGATATAGATGATTGTAAATTTTGAGATAGGGTAGATGATTTTTAAATTTTGTGGGGTTGGATGGGATGAGGATGGGTCCATCTCATGCTCTTCTATCCCAAACCAAACACCATCATAGGGAATTATGCCTTTTTATACTAAAAAAAATTTTACATTTCTTGTTGCTTGTCCACATCTTACTGTCCCTAAAAGACATCTTTTCCAAAATTTATGAATTGTTGGGTTTCCTATAAAGAAATATATTGTTTGTTGGGTTTCTTCAACCCTGGGCGTTTGGTAATATTTGATTCTTTAATAATGAACACGGTGTGGTATCCTTGAGTCTGGTCTTTTCTATATCTTGCAAAGTTTTTTCCAATGTCTATTCAGAATAAGAATGAATATGCATCACAATGGACTACTCAAGAAATTTCTACTGAAGTTTCAGTTTAGCCCCTCAATAACGATTACCACCAATGATATTAGACTTTCTGAAAGGATTATTAGTATGTATTTTATTTGGAATGCAAAATATTCATTTGATTTGTAATTACTGATATACTTTACCTTTGTCTTTCCCTATTCCTAGGATTCAAATGACTATCTCTCTTCCGTCAACTGTAAATGATGGAACTCGAATCCAAAGCCTATTTCCTTTATGTATATTAATAGCAAGGCCAGTTTATAGTCCTGCAGTTGTTGAGGTAAGGTTTGATTTTGGTTGAATATTTCAGTTTTCACATTTCACTCGTTCTTTTTCTTTTTACCAGTCTATTCCTTCGTGATGTAGGATTCTGCTGTTTATCAATTCAGTCGAGAATGCATATTGACTAAATGTACTGGAGATGATAGGATGAACCAAAACGAAGCAAATTTTATTCTTCCTGAGATTAACAAATTATCAGCAGAAGTCAAATCTGGCTCTCTTGCTATTTTGTTTATTAGCTGTGGTATACTGTTTCTATTTCCACTTGCATCTACGTCAAATAAATTCTTTCCAGCAATGCTTTCATGCTTTGTTGTTTCTTTGCAGCTGAATTATTTAAGGAGCACTCTGAGCCTCCATTGTTTCCAGGTTGGTTATGAATGCTTCATATGAATTATTCTGTTGTAGTTCAAATAATTGCTTCTTGAGTTTGAGAAATTGATATATGGAGTGTCCTGCAGGCTGCATAACAATTCCTATACCATAAGAGCACTCTATATTTAATCCTATCCCAAATTTTATATTTAATCTTATCTCAACACTTTATTTAATTAAGCTCCATCTATATTTGTACTGTCCTGCTTTATTGATGTATTGAGTCATTTACCTACTTTCATTTACCTTTTCCTTTTAAGTTCTGAGTGATTGGTTGTTTGGTAGATAACTCGATATGTGAAACACAGATATTCCCTTCTAAATTAACAAAGAGTTCGGCATCACTTCTGCAATCCTATATGGTTGTGCCCTGGATAGTTCATCATACTGATTTAGTGGTTTACTGTGCAAGAAAAACTCTTTATAAGATGAGCTGTTGTTCATGGTGATGAGTAGATGTTATCTTTTCTGAACTTTAATGTTTACAAATGAACTGAAGAATGTGCAAGATATCTTTCATACAACATTCATGAAGTTATTTTTGTTTGAACTTTAACTGTTGCATGCTATGAAATTGCAAATAGTTGACGTGAAAATCCATTTCCCTTATATTGCAATGACTTAAAATACCAGGATTTCATGTCTGTCATCAGAAATAGTTGCAAAATCAGCAGTAAAATAGAAATCTAAATTTTGTTGGCTTCAATGGAACAATTACATATTTCTTAAATCACAGGATTGCAATTATAATCTCTTGATTTAAAAAAAATACAACTCTATATACATAGGATTGTCCTTTAACATGTGTAGAAGTATTAGAAGACAATTTTAGTGTCTTCTTTTTGCGTTTCACCCACCCTTAGTTTCTTGCTATTGTCAATCTGAAGCTATTAGAAAGGGGAACTTCTGTTGCAGCTATTATTTTGCTATTTCTTTAAGCTACCTGTTGTTATGCTTAAAAGGGCATCCATAATTTGTTCATTCGGTATGGAAAGATCATTTGGTTGGAAGAGTACCTATAATTTGTGTGTGAACCTGCTTCTTTGCACATTTGAGTGGAAAAATAGATAGTAAGAGCTATTACTTTCTAAATATTAAGTTATGAATGATTATTTTGGTCCTTCTAATTTTGCCAAGCTATTATATATATAATGAACACATTGATGTCTCATCTCATGGTTTTGGATTTTAGAATCATAATTGAGCTTACTTTGTCCTATGTTTCTTTCTGTTGCATTATTATGGCAACTGAAAGGCTCTTTGGAAAGAATTTAGGTACTCTTATTGAATTTGTTCTTTTATGAAGTTCTCAAAAATTTGGAGAACCATGATGAGAGTTTCTTTTTCTAGTACCTGAGTGGTGTCCATCCAAAAATTATGTTTTCGTAAGCGACTACAAGAGATTTCCTGCTGTTCTCTGACTTATCACATGTAAGGGAATACAAAATTTCTTGCTGTTCTGACTTATCACGTCTATTTTCCTGGGATTTGAAGGACAAGGAGGCATCAATTTTAGCTTCATTGTTTCTCTACATGATGACTTCACTGGGAACATTCACGCTATGTTGGTGTTGAGCTTTTATTTGTCTTTTGACGGGTGACTTACAAATTCTTGAATAATAAATATGTGATTTGTTGGTTTGGAAAGCATATTTGGTTTGTTGAGTTGTTTTAGTGTAGGATTTGAAAAATAGATAATGGGAATATTATGTTTTGAAAAGTGGCGTGAGACGAAGATTTGGATGATTAAAAAGTATGAGATTGTTTGTGTGTTTGTATTTGAAAACATATAGATGAAATGGGTAGGTATAATAGATATTAAAGTGTAGCCGGCTTTGAAAATGATCATAAGAAACAGGCATTTGTGTTACAAAGTAAATCTGTTTAATGGGTTGGAAACTAACATAGCCTTAAGGCATGTCCTATTATTTCATTAAGGTTGGTTACAATTAGATCTCATAGATGGCCGTGGAGTTACTCTTACTGGTATTCTTGTCTGGACATGTGCTCTTTGATCCAAGGAATTTCATGACTCAATGAACCTGTCCATTATAAAGCAATGTATTAGTTAATATGAGAATTTCTTAATGATGCTCTATGAACTCTTCTATGTTTTCTTTTTCCCATCTCCTGTATTTTCTATTATTAATGTCATTTCCTGCCAATGTGATAGATAATGTTGGAGGCCACTGCTTCCTTGGTAAAATTCCAATGGAGTTAGTTTATTTATCATGGGAGAAGTCTCTAAATTTGAGTAGTGGTGATAGAGCTGAGATGCTTTCAACTGTTGACATGCATTCCTGCTTCCTGAAGGTATGCCAATGGGTTTAGTTGTTTATGTTTTTTCATAATCTACATAAGAATTTATTTTCCAAATGGGGGTGTTTTATCAAAGTTTACATTATTGTTGTTCTCTCTTGGAGGAAGAATGAATTCAAAACATGTTTAAACCTACCGTGTTCTGCTGGTCTTCTTGAGTTCTGCATTTTTTTGTTTATTTAATCCTAATCTAATATTAATTTTTCTTCGCTGATGGACCCTACTTTTTTTAATAATTTTTTTGCTTGCTGTAATTATATGTCATGCTTGACGACTGTGGAAAGAGATTGTGGAGTTATTGTCTTCGTCCTTCATAGCACGTGTTAGAGCCTTCAATCTGTCCTAGTGAATAAGATTTGACAATATTTGTGGGGCCTCATTTGCTAGTATGGATGCCATAAAATGTGATACTTTATATTGGGATGTAGTTGACTAGTCAAGTATATACATGTCATGTTTGGTACATACTACTTCTGTCCCAAGATTATCTTCACACTTTTTCGTTTCCGTCCATCCCACAATAACTTGCACCACCAAAAATGGGAATATCGCATCAATCCTATAACCTCAAAATACATCTTAATTTCAAAATTGCCACACCCAACTAACACACGTAACATACTTGATAATTTATTTATTACCTAAAAAGGCTACATAACCTCCAAAAACTCTATCTAGTCAAGAAGCAACTTTTCTTAAACTCCGTACCTTGTGTCGGTGCAAACTATCTGGGACGGAGGGATTACATAATAAAGTATGATGGGATATGTTATATTATTTGTAAATGATGTTTGTTGTTGTGCTTAAACATTTGATTGTTTTATCTTTGTCAAATTGGCACTTTGTTCTAAAACTTGAAATTTCATCTTGAATATTTGTAAAAACAAAAGAGGGTTATTTTGGTGAAATCAAATTTAAAACTACTTAGACAAATGAGTTGGGATAATAGATACCACCTCAATGGACACCCACCCCCCAGCCTGACTTTATTTCCGGCTCTAGGTGAATTAAATTCACTTGGACAAACACCTAGCTAGAGTAATATAGTATCTATGTATCGCAAGCTACTATTATGTGGGGTCCAGGATTTTTAATCCACTTGGACAAACACCTAGCTAGAGTAATATAGTATCTATGTATCGCAAGCTACTATTATGTGGGGCCCAGGATTTTTAATTTATATCAAGCATAATTCTTTATGTATGGTCCAATCGTGTTATGTTGATGTAGTGGTCTGAACTTATATGGAATATTTCTTTTTCCTCTTCTTTTTTCCCCCTCAAAACATCGTTTTTATCTTCTTTTTTTTCGTTTACTTTATACTCCCTCTGTCCCATAAAAGTTCACATTTTTTATTTTCGTCCGTCCCATAGAAGCTTTCACAAGAGTTGTTAAAAACCCCGAGGCCCGTAAGGTCGGCCCGATTAGCCCTTAAAAATTGGGTGGCCGAGTTTTCAGCCCGTTTAAAACCGGGCCTTTTTGGCCCGGACTGATTAGCCCGCAGGCTAATGGGATGCCCTAGGGTTGAACTTTTTTCTTTTTTTTTTGTCTATCCCTTTGTTCCCCCTATCTCACCTTTTCACTTTTCTCCCCTGACATAGTGATACCTTCCCTCCGTCTTTTCTCCTTGACACAGTGACAGCCGTGACACCTTCTCTCACTCCTTTTCATTTCCTCCCTCTCTACTCCCCATGTCTCTCTCTCTTCACTTTCCTTCTCTCACTCTAGACAAAAATAGTTGTTATAAACATATTAATTTTAATCGTCACAAATTTCCTTCTGTCTTAGCACTCTCACTCTAAAAAAAATAATTGTAATCTATAAATAAAATATCGTAAATAAATTAATTTTAATTATCACAAATTCCATCTAAAATGATAGTACTCTAATAATTTTTTTTTTGTGCATTAATTTTAGAATTCGTTTTAAATCCTAAAGAATTGATGATTAAATTTTGTATTATTGTGTTGTGTATTATTAATTTAAATTTTAAATTGTATATCCCGTAGGGCTGACCCATTTAGCCTGAAGCCCATTAGGGTTAGATTCACCTTTTGTGGCCTGATTAGCCCAAAGTCCAATAGGATTGGCCCGTTTAACATCCCTAGGCTAAACTGGTAAAAATGTCAAAACAACTAACTTCCCCCTTATGCTTTATTTACAAAAAATACCACCTCTACCTAACATACCTAACTTACTTTATCATTTATTTATTTCCAAAAATACCAAAATACCCCTGAAAGTAACAACTTTCTTTATCTAGTCAACTGTTTGAGTCTGATAAAATTAAAAAAAAAATCTAAGTGCAAAAAAAATGTGAAAACATTTTTAAGACGGATGGAGTATTATTTAATATTCATTCTTCTTACAGAGTTCATTGAAGTGACATTTTTAGTACCACAAGTTGTGTATTTTGATCTG
Organism: Pogostemon cablin; assembly: GCA_023678885.1. Lineage (NCBI taxonomy): Eukaryota > Viridiplantae > Streptophyta > Magnoliopsida > Lamiales > Lamiaceae > Pogostemon > Pogostemon cablin. Next base: position 17,493,316 of record CM042982.1, on the reverse strand, counting down.
ACTTTCTGAATAAAGCATATTTTGTTCTCAGCGCCTGTCTTTAGTTTGAGTTCTAGCTTAATTGTTAGGTAACTTTTTTTATTTTGGTAAAAGCTACCAAACAACAGCGAATGACCTACTTGTCTTTAATTGTGTGCATGTTTAGTTAGTAGTATGGTAAATTTTTTATTTTGGTATATATAGCGGCTCTCCTCTCTGGTGGGAATGTGTGAAATAGTTGGGCATCCATTTATCTACCTTTATTCTAAATGCAGCCACCTCTATTCTATGTCCTTGTGTGTTCGTCTCCATTCTGCGTCCTCGTGTGCGGCTAGAGATGTCTGAATTAATGCCCACAAAGTCAACCATTTGGTGGGCTTGAGTGGGTTGGGTCATCGGTGGGGTGCATTTGTGGGTTTTGGTGGGGAGGTGTGGACGTTTTCCTAGTGGGCCTAAACCACTTTGGTATTTTATCCGTGTTGTAAAATATAAACCTCGAGTAAGATAGTTAGAACTTAGAACAGGTTAGCGAATGAGCTTTTTGACCTATAATGCATAAATCCCCACTACTTTGGCTGGATTAAACATGGTGGATTGTTGTTGGAGCCCATGGTATGCGTGTTTTGGTTGTGCAGGCTATTTGTGGGTTTTTATGGGAGGGGCGTCCCAATGGTCCTACTAATATTGAAAGTGCTGTTACCGAATTGCGGCTGCTGTGATTTTCATCTCCATCTGGGAGCAGCTCTTTTCAGTGTCCTCATTGATCCGACACGTTCAGCTTTCTTGTGCGCTATTCACTCTTGCTCTCAATGGCACATCTAAATATGTGGTGTCTTTTACAATTGTTGTCGATTAGAGTTAACTGCATATTAAATGGCAACATGATGAAAGTTATGTATTTAACATCAACTTGCTTTTTATTTATGATTATTAAGGAATTTAAATAAATAAGTTAGAAAAGCAGGCTTGATCCAAGTCAAGGTGTCAAAGCCCAGCCTATAAACTAAAGTCAAATCTGAAGCGATCAAAGGATTGGCCCGTGGAAGAATTGGATTAGCATAAACTCTCATCTCTCCACCTTTAAATGGGCTCCCTGGTCATTCATTCCAAATTCACTTATAAAGACAAAAAGACATTTTATAATATTATGAATTGTTCTTCAAGAAAATGTATTCCATAATCTTTCGTTTGAGATAAAGTTGCTTAAACTCCTCTGATCAAGCATTCTCAAGTCAAGTTCATTGACGTTCCTCCTGAAGTATATGGTGTTCTTTACAGTCATTGACTATCATCATGGAAAGCTTCCAAGTTAATGTTTAATTCTACATTAGGCTCTACCTCTTGAATTGACATTATGAAACCTCACACTCAAACTTGGACAAGCTTAAATTGATGGTCTGGACCGTCTTGCTCTGTAAATTCGAGAAATTCTACTCAAGTTTGTCAATAGAAGAATAAGAGGATAGAAATAGATACAACAACCTATTTTACTAGTTTTCTCTGATTAGTCCACCTTGGACTATCTTTGTGAATATACATAAAATTTGTTGTTTCAACTGTTATTGCTCTTTTAAGCTTTCCCTTCTATATATTCGAAGTGATTTTTTGAGCGATCATTTGTTCTGCATGCTAGCATGACTTCTATTCCATCACTACATGTTTGCATGATTATCTCTTCTGGCTTCGCGCTTTTGCATTGCTTCTACACTTTGTTCGCTGATCTGCTATTGTTGTCCTATGAAACCCTTAAGCTCCAAAACTCTATGGCATGCTGTACATACGTTGATGTGCTCCAGCTTGTGGTGGAATGTCGAAAATTGTGCTTCCACATTTAGTTGATTTATATTCCCTTTTCAGTATATCTATGTTATAGTAGGTAGATCTTTATTTTTTGTATTACTTGTCTGTACTTTTTTCCTTAATTTGTTTGTAGCTCTGTCCTACTAATATGGGAATCTTCTACTTCAATAATGCACGCAACTTCTCTAGCCTTCTATCTTTGTTTCCATTTAGAGCCATAACATTTTTCCTCAACAATCCCCTTCACGCTTGAAACTATGTTCAGCTTTGGACTTTCAAATACATTCTGAACCCATCTATCACTTCATTCCTTGACAGTACATATCTGCCAAGTGATTATGTGTTTAAACCTCCTGATTTTGTTTTACCTGCATGTAAGATATCAACCTGAATCTGATTATGCTTTCTGCTAGTCCAGAATGCACTCTTTTTTGTCCAAGCATGCAATCCTGTCTTGCAATTTTGCAACTTCAATTCCAAGAGTCATTCTCTAGCAATCCTTTGCCTGGGAATGGGATTACAAACAAGTTTTAAATTCTTGAATTTCTTACTTATAAATTTTAGAAAATTATCAGCGTACACAACAAAGAAGATTTCACCTGTACAAATGTTTCAACAGAAAACTGATTGATATATTTGATTCGCTACTAGGTGGCCACAATGTCAAACAATCTGGATATCGTCATAAAAATTGTCTCAACCTGTATAATCACTTTATAAAATGACAAGCCAAGCTGTTTTGGCCTAATGTAGCCAGAAGATTGCTCATTGTTGCTCAATATTGATAAATCCTAAATCTCTAAGCATTAATTGGTCTGCCAACTGGCACCTACCTCCACTTAGGCATCCTGTTAGTTCTTATAGAAGTGTTTTGGGATATTTTTCTTTTACAAATTTTAGCTCGGATATTTAAATCTATTTCTTATGTTACTGGTAAATTAGGGATTTGGGCTTAAAGAACAATGTCATGTGTGCACTTTATTTATTTTTATTTTAATATATTATAAAAATAAGAATTTAGGTTGCCTGAGGGAATTGCTGAATCACTGTTGCTCAGTATACGTTCATGTGAAATTGAATCTGATCCACAACTAATGAAGGTGAAAGAAAAATAAACAGCCAGTGAAAATTAAAAACTGGAGCAGTTTTAGCCGTTGTAGCAATATTTCTATGCAATGCTGGTATCTTCTCTTTGGTGAATTCCGTAAACATCGGCCTTCACTCAAAGCATCTGAAGATCTTTTTTGAAGCTGTCTTGAGCTTGTTTTTAGACTTATAGTCCTATTGATAGGAATTATGATCTTGTATCAATATCAATGTTGTCCTTGCAGACCTTTCCTTACTTTCATCCAACTTAAGCCACATAAAATAATTAATACTATTTTGTACTTCTAGGCATCCCTGGGTTCCTATTCCACCCTACCTTGTAGACAAGCTCTTATTTTATGAATGAATATGGTCAGTTTATTTTTCAATGTATATGTTTTCTACTTGGATCGCATGTGCTCCTTGCTATTTAGGTGTTTTTCTTCTTAGGTGTTAAATTCATCTTCTATTGCTTTTCCTCCTTTTCTTAATAGTTTGTTTCTGCAGACCAACTGTTTTGGAGATGACAAATGCTTTTCATTTCACAATCCTCATGCTGGTAGTCTGGTGCGTTCTCCTGCCAGGATAAAAAAGGGATATAAACTCAAATTAGTTTATTTTTGGAAAACCTCTGTTTATGATTTAGTAGTTTCTTCTGCCATTGCTTTCTAATGATCATCACTTGTTTGTTTCTTAAAGGTTATGTCTCAACAACTGCAAGTCCGTATTGCAGCAGAAGAGGTTGGGGTCAGAGAGAGATCTCCGTACGATTCGTTCTCATACAGTGGAATTCCTTCCTCAACATTGCCTCAGATTATCCGGTGAAATCTCTGATCTCATTCTTTTCTGGACCCCTTAATCACAACATATATGTGTGTGTGTTAGCACTTGAAAATAATCAAACGATAAACGTTTGCCAAATTAGCCAAGTGGCTACCAAAATCCAATATTGTTCAATGATAAATCCAATAGGTACATCAAGGTATATATATAGAGTAAACAATGAAACCCTAAGGCCTGCTACAACAGGCCCAACTAATTTACAGCAATAATAAGTAATAGTTATATAAGGAAATCTCTAATCATGATCAATCCGTTCGTTTCCTGCGGCGATAGACCATCAAGGGTTTCGGCACTTGTGGCTCCTCCACACCACGAGCCGTATCAGTGTGTGTGGCATTCTTCAACTATTCTCAGTTAAACCTGACTTTTGGAGTTACCTAATTTAGGGTTGAAGCAATTTCATTATTATTGTCAAACCAGGTTTACACCATAGATTTTAGTGCCATGTATTGTGAATCCACTCACCATGAGATTGCTCTTTATGCACCCCATGCTTTATGAAGACATATGTACATTGTTGGTGCATCACCAATGACTGCTACCCTTGAGTCTTGTCTCTCATCTAACTCCAAGAAAAAAAGGTTTTCAATTTCATGGTTGTCTTGAGTGGTTGGAGGAAGCTGTCTTGAGAGGTTGGAGGAAGCTAGTGAAAACCATATGAAGCATTTCACTGATCTCCTACAGGCTACAGCTGCTCATGCAGATGGCTTTATCAGAGTTCTCCTTAGTCTGCCACTTGTGCATGTTGTTTTGCTGTTAAATCTTGCTACAGATATGAGCTCTCCTGGATCTTTTTTAGTCTAGAATGAGCCATTGACATTCACTTGCGAATTTGACCGAGGAATTAGCTGTTTCATTACAGGCTTACAGCGCTTCTGTTTTCCCATTATGGTGGAGGAAATTGAGGTTTTCGTTATGGAAATTTGTGCCACAAGTTCCTGGTTTTCTTAATTTCTTACTTCATGGTTGAGTAAGATCATTTCACTGCCCTTTAGAGAGTTGGGCTATATTGGGCTCCACTTGTAGAGAGCTCTAATCTTTTACAAATGGATCTCGAAAGATGTCTTTGCAAAAGATATAAAATGTTGTAGAGAACCATAGTTCTGGCTGTTCTATGGTCTATTTGGCTTGAAGAAACAAGAGAATTTTCAATGATTGTCTTGAATCTATAGAGGATGTTTAGGAAGGAATTAAGTATAGAGCCAGTCTTTGGGTATCTAATCATAAATTATTCAAGAACTTCTTTGTTTCTGATTTGGAAAGGGATTGGACTTCTGGTCCTATTGAAATTATTAATAAATATTTCTGTTTCCTTAAAAAGAGGAAGGAAAAAAAAGGATCATTTCGCTGCCCCAAGGTTTGGAGTCAAAGCATGTGCGGTCTTGTAGATTGAGAAATATCTCCTTTCCTCTGAAATATCTGATAGTTTTGTGCTCCCTGTATGTTGATTAAATGTGCAAGGTTACAAACCAAAATATCAGTGTTTGAACTTGATGCAATTTCAATGAGTGATATTAACAGCATTGTTCTCTTTCCTTCATCTTTTCTTTCTCTTTCTTCCGTGATGGAATTGAATCATTCTATGTTTTAATCTCATTGCCTACTAAATTATCTGAAAATTTCGTGTACTTCTATTAAATTACCTTTTTTTCTTGGTGTTCTATTCAGGTTGAGGACTGGAAATGTTATATTCAACTACAAGTACTACAGTAACAAGCTGCAGAGGACTGAAGGTATTAGCATGCCATGTTTATAGTACATGCTTTTACTTTGTGAATAAATGCTTGTTACCTCTCCTTGAGGCACAATGCTGTTCGCCTTCTATGTATGATTGTGGTTCACACTTTGTTTTAGAAGAATCACGGATAAAACTACATTGGAGCCTATCTCCCAAAAATAAGTATGGAATAAGTGGATTACCTGTCAAGTCTAATTCCAGTTATTTATTTTATTATTTTCCCTTATTATAGTTTTCTAAAATTTATCTCTAAATTTTAGGGGATTCTTTGTTGAGCACTTTGGCTTTTTATAAGAAATGTGTGTAGAACTGAATTCATAAGTTTTGAGAAATTAACCATTCTTCTCCTAAATTAGATGTATGCTTTTTGATTACTCACCTTAAAAAACCAATACCCTTTCCCATCCTCCTGAATTAACCACCCTTAAGATTTAATTTTCTTATCTAATTTTTCCACCCTCCGTGTTCTAACATGAAGTCTGCCCTTGGTCTATTTACAATTCTAGTGACGGAGAGAGATCAGGACGGTCTCGGGAAAATGCCCCCTCCCTCACCCATAATCTAGGTTCCGTTAAGAATGAAGGGATATGCACTTCTCAGATCAGGCTAGGCCCGCCGCCCGGCCCGCGTTCGTTATAGGGGACCTCTCCCCAATGCAACAATGTTCCATGACTTTTATTTTTTTTATTTTATATCCATTTCTCTGCACTGCAGACAAAAAATAGTTTGTAAACAAACAAAAAATTTAGCTGTATTCTGTTGGTTATAAGAGCAATGGACGTTTCATAACTCTTCTCTCAGTTTCCAAAAATACACTTAATTGCATAAAAAAATTTGATAGAATATTGCTGTTGATTTTTTTCATAACAATAGTCGAAAGGCCTATTACATTGTTTTCATTGTAGTATCATCCTTTCATTGCTGAAACTTTTGTATATTTCAACACCACAGTTAGAAAAACAAAATTTTAAGAACTTGTGGCCTATCAGTAAGGTTGACAGCTGACCGTTTATGTTTATTTTTTTGGTGAAGATCAACGTGATACTTGCATAAGCTTTCTTGTTTAATGGATTGTAGGCCTAAGTGTTTTCCTCCCATGGAGATTTCTAGTCTCGCTCTGGAATTTGACTAGCGCTTTTATGTAGTTTAAAATATTATCATGTCATCTGACTCATCTCTTAATAATAACCTTCTCATTAACATTTGAATTAGAATAAGTGTAATGATATGGAAAAGGGCTATGATATCATTCTTTATTTCATAGGTATTCTGGTACTACACTAAACATTTTCTGGATTTATAAGAACAAATGATAGCGTTAAAATCTTTCACAATGTTCCCGTATTTCAGTTTAAAATATTCATCGCTCTTTACCACATTTATCATTAATGTTGATGATCATGAGGCAAGCCACAATGAGTACCACACCATTTCTGTGCAGGATTTCATGCCTTAAATAATTAGTACTAATTTTTAAAGTAATATCATGGTCAGAAGTTGTGCTTTGGGGGAATATTTGAAAGCAAATATGAGAAGTAGTGACTGGTTATATTGCTACATTAGAAGTTTAGTTGATGTGATAAGATAATTCTTTCCATGAAAGCTCAACTCATTTGACAAATTGGGATAAAGAGAGTGTAGTTAAATGGGGTTGGTGTCATAATATTTCAGATTTTGCTCAATACACTGGTTAATTGGCTACTGGAGAGAAAGATTCAGAATAGTCAATCCGATAGGTTTGGCATTGTCTTTAACGACCAAACAAGGTGTAAAACCTGGTATAGAGCCTTTAGAATTAAATTATACTGCACATAGCCACTTACAATTGACAGCTTACTTGTCTGGATATTTTATGTAACTCAACCTGTGCACCAGAATCATGTCCTGTTTAAGGCATTCATTTGTAAAGCAGCTGGCGTCCCAACTAGTGCAGAAGAAAACCTGGTACTCATCAGCAGGATCTAGGGAGGCTCAGTAAATGTACAAGAAGCAAAGAATTTCTGTATTCGTTGATTGAAAAAGTAATACTTTTTTATAGCTGTATATAAGAAACCTGACAACTAATACAAGTTCCTGATAATCACTTAAAATTCTTAATCAATCTCGTATTCTTAAGGTATATAAATTTATTTACTAACAGTCTTTGCATTGTGTCCACCTAAGATACGCGATTTTAGGGTTTCACATGGAGTACAATATATGTATCCAAATAGTGGGTATATGGTTTTTTTACGTTGTTGAATGATTTAAGAGTATAATTCCTTGAACACAGAACACTTTAGTTAATATCATCTCACTGTATTGGTAACCTCATGAGAACTTTGCATTTCCGTTGTGTGTTGCATCATAGTTTTAAAAGATGCTTGACTTATAATCTAACTTAACAGTGACGGAGGACTTCACATGCCCCTTCTGTTTGGTTAAATGTGCAAGCTTTAAGGTACTGACAAGTTTGATGTTCATATGTCCTGTTGCTAAAATGCATGCTTCTCTGTATTAATTCCTGCTGTTGACTTTAATAGGGTCTGAGATATCATTTGCCTTCTTGTCATGACCTCTTCAATTTCGAATTTTGGGTTGGTAAACTTACTCTATTTCAGTACTTTCATTATTTGAATAACTATTCTTATTTCTGATCCAATTGCGCAGGTGACGGAGGAATTTCAGGCTGTGAATGTATCTGTCAAGACTGATACATGGAGATCCGAGGTCAGTATGATTTGCAAAACACTGTAGAACTTCTGGAGGATAGCACATTAGAAATTTTGAAGAATAGCATCTTCATTATTGTATGGTATAATAACATGCAAAGCTAAATAAATGTTGAAAATGTACAAAAAAAACTATAAAAGCTGAAATGGAATTCTAAATAAAATCTTAAGATCAGTGCTGATTGCTAGATGCCACAATGCCAACTCTTAAAGCTACGTAAAAGCAAGATCTTAATAGCTAGAATAGAAACAACAGTTAAAATCTGAAATGATTTATTCAGCCAAATTTAATTTCATCTGAATGTGTCAGATTCTGGTTTAACAAGTTATTATTAACTCAGAATTTTCTTTTCCCTCAGACTATAAATAAATGTTAGTTGTTCCTACTTTTAGAACCATTTCTTTATCTAGACAAGGGCCCATGTTGAAATATCTTCGGATTGTTATTAAGTCGGGTATGCACCAAGCGACATTAAAACTTGTATGTGGTAGGTAAATTAACTTTCCTAACTAGTTGTCGTATTTCCCCCTGTATCCTCCTACTCCATATCTAGCTACAGATTTGGGTCAATTGGTCAACTTCCAAGTATCGTCTTACCAAGTAATTCAAGAACTTTCTTTCAGATATTGAAAACATGTTTCCTAGATCTCTTCAATTCCATATTTCTACTCTGATATCTAAATATATTTGAATTTGGGCATTAGCAAGACTTCCAAAGACTGAGTTGTGTAGAGGAAATGTGGACAAGGCTTGAATATTTTTGGGATGGTCTAGAACCTGGAGAACAGAACTTAGATTTAGTTTCATGACCATGCTCTTGAGAATTAAAAACTCCAAGCTCATATCTTTCTTATTGAGTACTATTTCTGGAGACTTTGCAATTGTTCAAGGGCCCTCATTTTTAGGTGAATTCAAATTGCTTCTCTTTTATGTTGTTTTCGGGTGGTGGAGCAGCCTTCTACTTCAACTGGATTAGTGTGGTTGACTATAACCAAGTTTGGCAACCCGAGGTTTTAAAAGAATTGATCTTTTTAATGGCACTCCCTTTGAAAATAATTTATTTATTTTTTCTTTTTAAAGCAGATTTGGGGATCAGTTTTGAATTACTGTTAATATTTGAAAATTTAGCATCCATGAAATTGAAAACCTTATTTCTTGGAGGAGAATAGCTGCAGAATCCAGTAGGAGAATAGCCAACAAGGGTCACGTTCACTTCTTTGGTAGGACTGAAAGAATAGAGATGGAACAACCAGATATATTGGGAGGAATAGATTTTATTTGACTGTTCAAAGGGCGTTTTTCAAATAACTCTTATTGGATTCTGATCAACTCAAAATCACATTTTAATAACTAGGCAGGAAGCGATTAAAACTTTGGGATCATGAGTAGCAAATATAATTGAGCAAAGCAACTTCTAGCTTGCTTTTTTCTATGCTCTGCCATGATGTTTTATTGTCCTGTATTTGAATTGAGCAAGGTCGGGATCACATTAAAGGTTTCCTCGAAGAACTCAGGATCACATCCTATTTTTAAGATTGGAATTTGGTTTGGTCCTCTGCCCGAAGATATTAGAGATCATGAGTAGCAAACGTGATTGAATGTGCAACTTCTAGTGATAATCCCCTTTACATTGCCTTGCTGTTTTCTTGGGGAATGTTTTGATTGTGTGTTGATTATGAATTGAAATGTAGGGAACAAGTTAAAAGTATTCATTTCCATAGCCCCGTCAAATAATTTTGATTATTGTGTGAAGTAATAATGAATATTTGATAGCATGAGTGCGATCAACAAGTGTGGGGCTAGTCCATACAGAGCGCAAAACTCTGGCTTGAAATGGGACCCGCAAGTGGACGGTAGGTTTTGGCCTCCCCTGGATTATTTGGTACGGATTGGATACCGTTGCATAAAAAAAATAAAATAAAATAATGAACATTTGATTGAATTTGAGTAGGACTTGCAACTGTTTAAATTTACATATCTTAGGCTGTAGAGGCACAAGGGTGCGCCTCATGAACATGCAGAAATCATCACTGTTTCACTTCTATATAATTTTGCAGATTGTTGCAGCTGGTGTTGATCCTAAGCAACAAACATTTTTCTTTTGGTATGCCTTGATTATCATAAAAATATTTTCACACAATACTATTTGATTTTCTGAAGTTTAATTTTGTTAATGTACTGGTGCAAGCACAGTTCGAAAGCAGGCCGGCGGAGAAAGCTGAAAAGCCTAGTTCAGAATCCAAAATATGTGCGGCCCTTGGTATTAGATCCAGAACTGCCAGGATCAATCATTGAGCTTAGAGAAAAGTCTGATGGTAACTCGTGCAATATAATTCTTCTTCTTCTTCTTAAACTGCTTTACACCAAACCTTTTGAGCTACCAGTTTTCTTACTGTATTACAACTTTATAGGCAATATTTTTTGGGTGTTCTTGTGATTATTATGTCCTGCAAATGAATACACAGGATCATATGTATGACGTTAGTCTCATCTGTATTACATGTGTCAATAGTCTCTCATTTTCCTTTTTACTGGTTGATATGAGATATCAAAGGCCAACTTTGAAGTAAACATATTCATTACATCACAACATATAACGATATGCCTTTAAAATTTTTATAGTACAACAATTGGTTTCTATAGCTGTGGATTGACTTAAAAGGAAAATTACATCTAACTTTTAGCAGGTATAGAAGAGAGTGGGGATCGCGATGCATCAAGTCCCCGAGTTTCATCTGCCACGGCTCATTCGTATGCAGACCCTGAATGTGTTCAATCATTAGCCGGAAGCAACCTCATGCCTCCAGCATTATTACAGTTTGCTAAGACAAGAAAGTTGTCTGTTGAACGCTCTGATCCTAGAAAGTAAGTTCAGTCCTTATGTTTCATATAGATAATAACTCAAATATACCTCTTTTAGTTTAGTCCTTATGATTTCACATTCTTTATATTTCATTGTATTTTGATCTGCCATATTATTACATTACCAAGTTCTCTGCAGAATTTATTCTATAAGAGAATAATTTATCATTGAAAGTAGTTTCTACTCCTCCATCCCGGATTAAATTGCACCATTACTGTAGACTCTGAATTTAAAAAGAGATGGTTTTTGACCAACTTTGTTGACTTTTTTTTTTGTTGGGGGGGGGGGGGGGGGGAATGTAGTCTTTGTAGGTAATAAATAAGTTATAAATTATGTTATATTATGTGTGTGAGGTGGGTGGCAATTTTGAAATTAAAATGTATTTTGAGGTTATAGGACTGAGGAAGTATTTCCATTTTTGGGTGGTGAAGTTTATTGTGGGAAGGGTGAGAACTGAAAGTGTGAAGTCTCTTATGGGACGGAGGGAGTAGATCTTTTTTTGAATTCGAATAGAAAGCATAAGAGATATATTGATTCACATTGTAGAATTGAAGATAGTGCATATCGGTGTGAAAGATTTGCAGCTATTTTACCATGCTTGTTAATATTTTTTTATTCTGCGGTAATTTTCTTGAATTAGTTACTTCCCTTTGTGTATCACTCACCAATTTAATAGATTAATTGCATGCTGATCATGAAGCCAACCCCGTTTGGGAGTCGAGTGATATTATCACTGACTGGGCTTTAGTATAATCTGTTGAATGATAAAATTGGCTTGAGCTTCTGTCTCAAATATTTTAGTCATGCAACCAGATATATATCCGATGTAATATACACGGGATTGTACAAATAACCATAGTTTTAATTTGGTGATCAACACTGACTGATATATATATTTTTTATTCAGTCGTGCACTTTTGCAGAAGCGGCAGTTCTTTCACTCACATAGAGCTCAAGTGAGTGTTCAATAATAATTTTTGTTGTATTTCATCTGTGAATTTATTACCTGTCGTACTTCGATGTCTCTATTGACACTATTGACATTCAATTTGGTTCAGAACTGAAAAACTGACTTATACCCTGGTAATACTCTGGTAATTCAACCCTAATGTCTTTGGTTGGAGGAAAGGTGCTGTGCTGGCTTAGAAAATCTTCTTTCATATGATCTATAAATTCCTAGCTTGTCAACTACCTTATTGTATTGGTTACTTTGTCTAAAAATCCTAAATCCAATAGTACGGTGATTGCCATGCCATTGCCCTCATGCTGTAGTCCTGCCATGGGACCCCTGCATTTTCTTGCTGTGAGAAGTTTTTTATTCAGTAGTTTAGAAAATATGTCAATGTGTTGAGGAATTTTTAAGGGCGTAGGATTATCACTTTGTATTCTGGCTCCCTGTGTCTTAGCATTTTATACCCTCATTTAAAATAATTGATTTTTTGGATAATTTCTGTACTTTTAGGCCTTGTGATGCATCTTTCCTTGGTTTTCCACGTGGCATGAATTAGTATGTCAATGTATAGCAATATTGTCTAACATACTCTGCAAATAGAATATTTGAGAGTATATATGTTGATACATATCTTGATTTTGTAATTTTACACAGCCAATGGCCATGGAACAAGTTGTATCAGATCGTGACAGTGAGGATGAAGTCGATGATGATGTTGCTGATCTTGAAGATCGAAGAGTATGCTCTCTATGAATACTACGAGTTTTAATTTCTTACGTCTCACTATATGATCTGCTTCCTTGAGTCTCCTTTTGCATTTTTCATGAGGGTTTTGTTGTAGGTTGATAGGCACTAGAGAAATGAATACGCTAATATATGTTCTTAAGAAAATACCTAAGTTGCTCTTTATTGGAATTGCCATGTTAGATTAAATTACTAGTGCATGTTTGTCCATGTTTTGTTATGTATCTTTTTGTTTATGCATAATTGGCCAACGTCAGCTGATAAAAGATCTCTTTTATATTTCCAATTATCACTGGTATGATTGAAATTATTGGGCTCTCTTGCCACATATTCGCAAGGGATGTTAGTTCAAATTCCTATTGGCATCAGCAACAGGAACATTTGCACTACCACGGTTTAAAAATTGCAGAAAATTGTCTTTGACGCAATCTCATTTTAAAAAAATGAGGGTCGGTGGAACTTTCAATCAGGACTACTTTGCACGTCTTCCTATTTGGATTTCACTTTAATGGGTTTCTAGTCTCGCTTATCCTCATAAACTTTATCCTACCTGGATTCAGTATTAACTTTTCAAACTCTCACTTTCTCGCTTTCTTTTCTTTTAATCAAAATTTTTTTTTTGCCATTCATGGACCATGGTATTAAATACGTTCAAGTTAAAGTAGCCATGCCATTTTGTTTTTCTGGTTTGTTACATTTCTTTATGACATAAAATTAACCATCTTCTGGGATGGCCAAATGGTGTTGATTTGCTGATGGATATTTATCATGTTCTGCATTCAACTGATTTACTTTTGTGGAGCAGATGCTGGATGACTTTGTGGATGTTACAAAAGATGAGAAACAGTTGATGCATCTTTGGAATTCTTTTGTTAGGAAGCAAAGGTCAGCAACTCTGGACTACATCTCTTCAATTTTAATGTCTTGTGGGAATCTATAAAACATGTTATGGCATGTTATACGTGCATGAAAACCCAAATGATATATATTTAGAGATATTATGGGCTGCATGTCTTCAGAGCTTAACTAATCAAATATGCAAGTGCCTCGGCCTTTAATATTATTTTGTCCTTGAAAGGGTTGATCTTACGATAAGAATTGATTTGCCACAGGTTGGCTAGTGTAGTTGTTAGTTGCCCAGACTGTGAGTAATTGGAATTTTTTTTTTTTTTTTTTTTATGCAGTTGGGTATTCCACTATTTGATAGAGTCAATCAAGGGAGTCAGCATACTATAATTATTCTGCCCTATTCATGCTAATTGCCAATCTGTTAGATTAGAAAGAGTTTATTCAAGGGAAATCAGAGTTAGAGGAGAGGGGAGCATTGTCTAGAATTATCTTGTTTAGTCTATTGGACAACCTTTGGCTGACGGGAGTCATCCCGGGGGGAATCGTATTCTTATGTTCCTATTTATCATATTTCCTTTTCTTTTATAGTATAACTTCTTTACTCTATCAAATTGGTCCGACCTGCCCGGATAAACCAGAATGGACTCCAGATTGGAGAATCGATTTGAGAGGATAGAGAAGAAGTTGGTTTCGATTTAGAGACAAGTTCACTAATTAACATTGTCTTGGAGCAAGAATCTAAGTTTGACAAACTGGACAAGATAGAGGAGATGCTGTCCTTACTCCTAAAAAACGAAGGAGCCAAAATAAGTGGTGGGGATTCCCAACCCAGGAACCTCGGAGAAACGAACACTCAAAGCCCTCTCCAAGAAGGTACCCCCGACTGGACTATAGCCAATAATGATGTTCAACTCACGGCTGAATGAGTTGAATCACCAATTCCTGATTTAGGGACGGCTCAGTTTTCAGTTGATGACCTCATTATTTCAATACGTTGTTTTTCTTCTCTTCCAACTTTACACCAATTCTTACCCGGAGAAATATTTGTGAAAGAAATAGCGGAAGAATCACTCCAATGTGACAAGGAGCAACAGATATTGAGAAAAAACTCACAAGAGTTCAACAGCATAGGCAGCGGACAACAATGAGGCATCAAAGAGAGGTGAATTTTCAAGGAGGTGATAGAGTTATTCTAAAGCTACGTTACAAGACAGAAAACTCCAAATTAGCTCCGAGTCATCATCACCCCTTCCAGATCACAGCACAACTAAAGTCCCTTGCCAATTTCCAGATTCCAGCATTGTGGACAATGCTGTTTCCAGCAAGGGAGAAGTTGATAGAGTCAATCAAGGGAGTCAGTATACCATAATTGTTCTGCCTTATTCATGCTAATCACCAATCTGTTAGATTAGAAAGAGCTTATTCAAGGGAAATCAGAGTTAGCAATAACTATGTTATTCCCATAATAATAAAATAGCTCTCAAGATAAATGATTATAAATAAGGGTAGAGGAGAGGGGAGCATTGTCTAGAATTATCTTGTTTAGTCTATTGGGCAGCCTTTGGCTGACGGGAGTCATCCCTGGAGGAATCGTATTCTTACGTTCCTATTTATCATATTTCCTTTTCTTTTATAGTATAACTTCTTTACTCTATCACTATTCTTTATGAAGTTTAATATTTACATATTAAAGAATTAACAGTCCTCTATATGGTGAAAATTACATGATGGGAAATCCGTAAAGGTGACAGATTTTAATAGCATAATTTAGGGCTTCCCAAGTAATGATTTTCCATATCACCTGTTCGCTATTGTTATGTTCCCATGTACAATAGTCTTTAATGTAGGATTATTCTACGGTATCTGTGAAATGCATCAAAAGTCACTTTTTTAAAAATTTATTTAGCTCTGTCTGTCCTGATGGCAGGGTGTTGGCGGACGGTCATATTCCCTGGGCTTGTGAGGCTTTTTCTGAATTTCATAGATGGGATCTTGTTCGGACGCCAGCTCTCCTTTGGTATGTTATGATTTGTATGCAAATATTTGTTTTGAGGGCTTATTATATGCTCACCTAATCACCAAGTCTCCCTGCTATGTTGTTTTTTTCATCATCACTTTTGTTTACTTCTTGTTTCTCCAGAAAACAAAATATCTTCCCTAAAGTTGCATTTCAGTTGGAGGATTTCAAATAAATATTTATTAAAATATCCGAAATCTTTGAAAATCAGTGAAGTGATGGATTTCAAATTCATATTTACACATACAACAAATAATTTAGCTAAATTCATTGCCAAATCTTTCAATCCGAACTCCCAAAATAAATAAATAAATAATAATAAATCACTTGACTAGTTGACTTGCTAAAATCCAAGTATTTAATGAACCGGGTTCACCTTGGACTCTAGTGGTTTATGTCCTATTATACCCTTGAAAGGGTTTAATGATTATTCTTAGGGTTTAGATTTTTTTATGGTATAATTGTCTTTTCAACTTTTTAAAAAGGGGGGACTATCAATAAATACGGAGGGTTCACCATCCACCCTGATTCACGGGAGACTAACTCCTTACTAAAACTGTAATGCCCTTGCACTTTGTAAGGGCAATAAAGTTTATGTTCAATAGGCCTTAACTTTGGAAAAAGTGTGATGCCCCTTACAGCTTTAGCAATTATGCTTATGTACAGTAGCTTGATTAGTAGGTATGTCGCATGATGTTTATTAGTGAATATTTTCTGTTTTTTGCTGTCCTTTATCATTAAGTGTAATGCCCTTACAGCTATAGCAATAATGCTTATGTTCGAAGGCTTAAAAATCCATATGTATTTCTCGTGATTCTTGTAAGCAAGTTTTTTCTGTTCTTTTTGCTTTCCGTCATCTTAGGCCTTGCAGGTTGCTCGCATTCATAGGTTGCGTTTCTCATGGACACTTGCAATTAAATTCTAATGTTTGTGTTTTGCAGGTGTTGGAGATTATTTATGATCAAACTCTGGAATCACGGTCTTCTTGATGCTCGCACGATGAATACTTGTAATATAGTCCTCGAGCAGTCACAAGGTGTAGACACAGACCCATGAGCTGTGGTGTTACGACTATGTATCTCTTCCCGTTTGGTGCAACTGAGATGTGATAAGGGTAGCCTAACCACATACCTCTGACTCACCGTTATTTTAGCAAAATACTCATCTTTAATTTATACAATCATAAAATTCTAGAATCTTTTCTCTTTGGCACTAATGTTAACAGCTATAAATTTAGCTCGGTTACTGGAGACTTTTAGAGTGCCTTAAACATCCATGTCTTATCCATAATGTATTCATAATTTGATTCTGCAGTTTTAGTTTCATTGATGATTTTTACGAATATGATATTCATACCATCCAAATTATTATGATGATATTACGAATATGGAATACATACCATCCAAAATCCAAATTATTACTGCTGATTATTCACATTAAAGGCGGGTTTGAATTAGGCAACTCTTGTGCAGCTTTTCAGCAAACTTTTCTTCCATCATCGTCTCAAATTTTATGCATTAATCTGTATGATGCAAAAGATCCCAATTAATCAAAGATTATTGTATTTTTATCCATCAATGAAATTTAATCACGAGTAACAAGATCATGCCTCCATTTGCTGAATTCCTTGAAGATTAAAAAAAAAAAAAAACATGTGATGCATAGACAAGGTCCTTTAGCATATGGAAATTGATCTCATTCCTAGGATGACTTCTTCAACCCGAAATTGACCCACGGCACAATGCCCATTCGCTTAGCGCGCGGGAAGGCAAATACCCGATGGAAATTGAACCAAAAGTTGGATCTTGTCACGCCCCGACCCCAGAAAGAACGCGACAACCGCCACATTAACCATAAATTTCGCGGAATGGGTGCACTGCACTCCACAAAATTTATATAAAACGTAAGACTTGCTATCAAGTACCTGTAGAACTGAACAACTGATAACAACGGGTACAACCCGAGGACATCATCTCATAAAGTATCAACAAGGATTTACAAATGTACAAAATACAACGGTGTAACTTAGTTTAAAGAAAATATACATGAACGATATAACATCGCGACGGTACAAAAAGAACATCAAGCGGGTCACCAAATATAAATTATATAATCTCGCCAATGAATCCGTCAATTTACATAAAAGAGAAAGTACCCAAAACACTGATTGGATGACGAGCAAACGATACGAAAACCTCCAACCAAAACGATATCAATAGCCTGAAAAGGAAAGAATGATGGGGGTGAGCAAAACCACTATCTCAGTGAGGTGATAAGCCGGTCACCCAGACCCTTATACGAAGTATGTATTCCCACTCGCGGTTCATAACATAAAATCCAATATTTCTTCCCACAATAACTATTTCTCACTCAGTGTACATATTAATGAAAATAAAAACCTTAGTGCACATTTACGAATAACACAATTAGTTCAAACAACATGTTATCACATAAAAGACGCGTGGGTAGTCAATATCCTCCTCGAACTGAGCTCTTACTCTAGATAAAATGCACATTAATATTCTTTCTCAACACGCCAAGTGCTAAAGTTCACAATTCAATATCGACGTGAATACTTGAAATGATCAAACATATAAACATATATGACATGCATGTCCCACACCGGTGACGTTGACTGAGCCTATAATAGACTGATCCATCTAACGATCACCCTCCAGAGTACCAATATTTGGCAAATGGACAGGTACCCCGTTAGATCTAACTCACCCGGGTTTGCCAAGCAACGGGCAACTTGGTTGTCACTCTAACTCACCCGAACCGCGATAATTCGGGCTACTTAATCAATGTCGCTCCAACTCACCCGAACCGTGACCAATTCGGGCTACTTAACCTTGGTACCAGGCATACATATGCATATGCATCATAAGATGAATAACGACTCAAGTTAGAGTCTTAATAGCACACAAGAATAACCAGAAATCAATTCTCAAATAATTCACAATAAATGCTATCAGATACCGAGCCGACAAGACTCTCCAACATAAGTTAAAATCAATAATACTCATAAAATGGCTAACAGGACTCTAACCAGAGCAATCGAGCCAATCAGGCTCTTTACCACATAACACAATACCAAATAATTTTCTTATCAATTAACTAAAACTAAAATAAATGCACATTTATCGAGGGTCCACACTTCCCACGAGAGAAGACGTTCCCGAATTATCAACTCACAAGGAAGTGATTAACTCTCTCCGGAATCTGAAGTCGGTCCCTTGCCCTTCGTCGATGGTTCTTTACCTAGAAAGGAGATGAGCAATTAAAGACAATTTAAATATAACTAACTATTAGCGGTAACATCCCTTTCATTGCTAAAAACAAATCCTAATCGAGTTCGAACGAGTCGATA
This sequence comes from Pogostemon cablin, assembly GCA_023678885.1. Classification (NCBI taxonomy): domain Eukaryota; kingdom Viridiplantae; phylum Streptophyta; class Magnoliopsida; order Lamiales; family Lamiaceae; genus Pogostemon; species Pogostemon cablin. Next base: position 17,474,363 of record CM042982.1, on the reverse strand, counting down.
TTAAATAAAATGGTATGTAACTCCTTAACATCAGTTCCCAATCCCACATAACCCGTTTCAATACATTAACTAAACAAAACGATAGAAAATAAGTTTGAATTCAACATAAAAATTCTGAAATTTTCCAGCTAGCGGCAGTTTACGAGAAAAATCATAACTAATTATAGAATAATCGGATTGAGGCGTTTCAAGTGGTTACGGAAAGCTAACGAGTTCAGCTACGTACAAAAATTAAGTTTGCAGACTTTCGAGGGCAATAGATATGTCAAAATCAGTTCGAACAGTCTGCGAATTACCCACATACCAAAAAGAAAAACCCCACAAAATTACAAAACCATGGAAGAAAGAAGCTTAATTCACACACCACTTACCTCAAAACAACTTAGAAACCACCTAGGATGAGGGTTGTAAGGGAGAATTTGATCAACAAGGGTTTCTCCTCTTCACTCTCTTCTTTCCCCTCTTTTGTTTTTCTTCTCCCGTTCTTCTCTCTTTTTTTTTTAACTTTAGCCTTAATAATTATATATCAGACCATTTAAGTGGGCTGAAACTTTGGGCCTCAAAATAAATAAATAAATAAGTTTGGGCTTTCTAAAAAAAATCTAGTTGGGCTAAGATAGAGCTGGCCTTTTGGGCCATAAAATAAATAAATAGGTTTTGGGCTTTCTAAAAAAAAATCTAGTTGGACTAAGATAGGGCTGGCCTTTTGGGCCATAAAAATAAATAAATAGGTTTTGGGCTTTCTAAAAAATAATCTAGTTGAACTAAGATATTATAAAGTATCCCCTCCTCTAAAAAGTTTCGTCCTCGAAACATAAACGTACCTAGAGATGAAAAGAGATTTGGATGGTGTTGACGCATGACTGACTCTGGTTCCCATGTTTCTTTTTCAATTTGATCACTTCTCCATAGAATTCTAACCATAGGAATGGATTTGTTACGAAGCATTTTCTCTCGGCGATCTACAATTTGAATAGGTTGTACTTCGTACGATAGATTTTCCTTTAATACAATTGGGGGATATTTGAGCACGTGCGAAGGATCTGGTTCATATTTTCTAAGCACGATCGTAAACGGGCCAATATACCTTGGACTCAACTTTCCTCGACGGCGGAATCGTAACACGCCCTTCCATGGAGAAACTTTCAGAAAAACTTTGTCTCCTTCATTAAACTCCAAATCGCGCCTCCTATTATCTGCGTAGCTTTTCTGTCGATCTTGCGCTGCCTTAAGTCTGTCTCGAATAAGTTGTATTTTTGCCTTCGCATCTTCGATAAGCTCTACTTGTTCGATTTGTCTCTCGCCAACCTCATCCCAAAAGAGCGGTGTTCGACACTTTCGGCCATACAGAGCTTCGTACGGGGGCATTCCAATGCTTGAATGATAACTGTTGTTATAAGCGAACTCCACCAAAGTCACGTACTTATCCCAGCTACCTCCCAAATTCAACACCACTGCACGTAGCATGTCTTCTAGTGTCTGTATAGTTCTCTCTGACTATCCATCAGTCTGTGGATGAAACGAGGTACTGAATAGTAATTTTTTACCTAGCGCTTTCTGCAGACTAGGCCAAAAATGGGAAGTGAATCTTGGATTACGGTCAGATATGATTGACACTGGTATTCCGTGCAATCTCACGATCTCATCGACATATAACTTTGCAAGTTTCTCTAAAGATTCGTTGGTATGCACTGGAAGGAAATTTGCCGATTTCGTCAGACGATCGACAATGACCCAAATTGAGTCATGACCCTTTTGGGTTCGAGGTAAACCAGAAACAAAATCCATTGTGATGTTTTCCCATTTCCACTCAGGAATAGATAGTGGTTGAAGCATGCCGGCTGGTTTTTGGTGTTCCGCTTTAATCTGTTGGCATGATAAGCACTTTGATACAAATTCAGCAATGTCCCGTTTCATACCTGGCCACCAATAATGCTCCCGAAGTGTTCTGTACATTTTGATACTACCAGGATGCATAGCATAGGCTGAAGAATGGGCTTCCTCAAGAATAGCTCTACGAACATCAAGTTCTGATGGAACACAAACACGATTTTTAAAAGTAAGAAGTCCATCATCCCGAATTTGAAATTCTGTTTCTTTTCCTTGATTTAGCTTCGCCATCTTCTGTTGTAAATGAACATCGTGTGATTGTCTTTCTCGAATTTGCTCTAACAAGGTAGGTCTAACCTCAAATTTAGCAATTAAGGCAGAATCATTAGACTTTTCACAATCGAGTGAAATGTATAAAGATTTAAATTGCTCCAACATAGGAAGATAAAAAGATTGAATCGAAGCAAGTGAGGTAGAAGACTTTCTACTCAGAGCATCTGCAACAACGTTCGCCTTGCCAGGATGATAATCGATGACTAAGTCATAGTCACTAATCAACTCCATCCATCGCCTTTGCCTGAGGTTGAGCTCCTTTTGCGTGGTGATATACTTTAAGCTCTTGTGATCAGTGAAAACCGGACAAGTTACACCGTACAGATAGTGCCTCCAGATCTTCAATGCAAAGATGATTGCAGCCAACTCTAAATCATGTGTAGGATAATTTTCTTCATTCTTCTTCAATTGCCTTGAAGCATAGGCAATAACCTTTCCTTCTTGCATGAGAACGCATCCTAATCCTTGTCTCGAGGCGTCGCTATAAATGGTAAATTCTCCAATCGCTGGGTCTGGCAAAGCAAGAATAGGAGCTGAAACGAGTCGTCTTTTCAATTCTTGAAATGCTTCCTCGCATTCTTCACTCCATTCAAATTTTACCCCTTTCCGAGTCAATTTAGTCAAAGATGAAGCCAATAACGAAAAGTCTTTGACAAACCGTCGATAATATCCAGCTAATCCCAGAAAACTACGAATCTCTGTCACGTTCTTTGGACGCTCCCAATCTAGTATAGCTTGAATCTTCACTGGATCTACCTAGATTCCTTCTTTAGAAATGTGATGACCCAAAAAGCTTACCTCACGAAGCTAAAATTCACACATCGAGAATTTAGCATAAAGCTGATTTTCTCTGAGAATGTTCAGAGCAATTCTTAGATGATGAGAATGCTCATCGTCCGATTTAGAATAAATAAGAATGTCATCAATGAAGATGATGACAAACTTATCTAAGTACGGCCGAAAGACCCGATTCATAAGATCCATAAAAGCTGCAGGAACATTTGTGAGTCTAAAAGGCATAACACAGAATTCAAAATGACCGTATCTGGTTCGAAAAACAGACTTAGGGATATCAGATTCCCTAATCTTGAGTTGGTGATAACCGGATCGCAAATCAATTTTTGAGAACACAGTTGCTCCTTGCAATTGATCAAACAGATCATCGATTCTTGGAAGAGGATATTTGTTCTTAATTGTCACCTTGTTCAATTGACGGTAGTCGACACATAGGCGAAGTGATCCATCTTTCTTCTTGACAAAAAGAACTGGAGCACCCCACGGAGATGTGCTAGGTCATATGAACCCTTCTCCAATAGTTCCCCAAGTTGTGTCTGGAGTTCCTTGAGCTCAGCAGGCGACATTCGATATGGAGTAATCGATATAGGTGTGATTCCAGGAAGTACGTCAAATTAATCTCTCGATTCGGAGGTTGTCCTGGTAAGTCTTCGGGAAAGACATCAGGAAATTCATTCACGATCAGGATGTCATCTAGTTTAGTTTCAGAAAGAGAAGTATCGATGACAAATGCCAAGGATGCCTCATAACCCTTACGCATTAATTTATGCGCAGTCAACATTGAAATAAAAGAGAGGGATCTTGTTTGAAGTTTAACTTCAAAAATAAATTCTGAGAATCCTGGTCTACGAAAAATAACAAGCTTCTCGTGGCAGTCGAGAATCGCATGATGAGAAGAAAGTCAATCCATGCCAAGAATAACATCAAGATCAATCAAAGGCAATGGTATCAATTCAGCCTCTAGAAGGACATCTTTGATCTTCAATGGACAACCAAGGAATACCGAATCACGAATTAGACGCTCTCCAAGAGGGGTATGAACGATGATTTCAGGTGACAAATAAGAGATAGGATAATCTAAGATCGCAGTAAGATCATCCCGGATATAAGACCTATCAGAACCTGGGTCAAATAAAGCATAGAGCTGTTGGTCTCCCACAAACACATGGCCTAAAGAAGCAATATTAGGTGAGATTGTGATTCAAAAATTCGGAAAGATAGAATTTCTTACGAATGTTTTATTCGTAATCAAGTGGCATAACAAGGCGGGGTTAGATCTAGCATGTGAAAATACTCAGATTATAAATTACCTGTCACAACCTTCGGATCTGAGCGAACCTTTTCCTGGGAAATATGAAATACTCTAGTTTGCTTCCTTCATTGCATATGTGATTGAGTACTAGGGCCGCTTGAGGCATCGGGCACTCTGGTAGCTGCAGATCGAGTATCTCTGGGTGTAGAATATGTTAGTTTACCACGAAGCTGACCAGAACCCTGACTGCTTGCTCCCATAAGCTGAGGACAAGAACTTCGCATATGCCCCGGCTGTCGACACTAAAAACATACTTGAGGAGCCTTACATGGGCCGTCGTGATATTTTAAGCAATTCTGGCACTTGCGATTTTCACCAACCGATCCCGAGACATTGCTCCCGCCTCTACTAAACTGCTCCCGAGGTTGAGGAAAACTAATAGATACCGAACTTGGTGCGCCACGCGAAGATCCCACACCCCTATACACCTTCGATTCATTTCCTGGAAATGCGCTCCCTTGCCTTTTCTTTTGAGATCGTTCTGCAAGCTTATGTCTCGCCTGAACTAAACCTTCTATCCTCAGGGCTTCTTTTACGAGATCGTCAAGACTCTCGTACTTGTCTCCGAACTTGATGCGATCTCGAATATTTAAATTAAGACCATCTTCAAATCTCTTGCATAAGTCTCTCGTCGTATATGACTCAGGAGCGAATTCTCGCAATTCCAGAAATTTGCTTTCGTACTCCACGGCTGACATAATGCCTTGAAAGAGGTTGAAGAACTCCTTTCTCTTCTGATCCTTGATGTACTGAGAGAAGTATCTATCTTTGAATCGTTCCACAAAGATAGCCCACGTAATAGTAACCGAAGATGTCTCTTTTAGATTCTGCCACCATCGTCGTGCATCTGGTCCTAACAGCTTGGTCGCAATGACCACACGATAACATTTTTCAATCATTAAGGTGTCAAAGGTCTTTGTAATCTCCTTTAACCATGCCCCCGCTTTAGAAGCATCTCTTGCACCGTCAAATTTCGAAGTCCCCATGTTTTCAACTGCTTTCACCAAATCAGGTATAAAAAGTGCACCTCGAGAAGTAGAACCTCCTAAAGCCATTTCTGGAGTAAAAACTGGTACATTAGTTGTAGGTCGAATCGGTTCATTAGCACGAAGAACCTCTTCAATGACAGTCGTAGTCGTATGAGCCGTTGTAGGTGGTGGAACACCATATATTCGAATATGATCATAATACAATTAGTATTGTTCTGGTGTCATCATGTGCTCAACCCGCAATTGGGCCCATGGTTTCTCTACTTGGAAAATCGGCACCCTATGATCAGAATTGATAGGGTCCGTAGCCGTAGGAGGAACGGCATGATCAGAAGAAACATGTCCTCGAGGTCCATGAGGAACAGAAGAGAGTAGAGGACTCGGAGGATCACGAGAAGCGTGTCCTCGACCTCGACGACGAACTGGAGGTGCCATAATGACTGAAAGGAAGAAAGGAAAGAAAATGCAAGGTCAACATCAAGGCAATAAGATACCTTAGGATGACATAGAAACAAAGTTGGACCCATTGGCTGGACTAAAAAAGAATGAGAATCACAAAACCAGGCTTTGATACCAAGAAAGTTGTCACGCCCCGACCCCAGACAGAACGCGACAACCGCCACGTTAACCATAAATTTTGCGGAATGAGTGCACTCCACTCCACAAAGTTTATAGAAAACGTAAGGCTTGCTATCAAGTACTTGTAGAATGGAACAACTGATAACAACGGGTACAACCCGAGGACGTCATCTCATAAAGTATCAACAAGGATTTACAAATGTACAAAATACAATGGTGTAACTTAGTTTAAAGAAAATATACATGAACGATATAACATCGTGAAGGTACAAAAAGAACATCAAGCGGGTCACCAAATATAAACTATATAATCTCGCCAATGAATCCGTCAATTTACATAAAAGAGAAAGTACCCAAAACACTGATTGGATGACGAGCAAATGATAGGAAAACCTCCAACCAAAACGATATCAATAGCCTGAAAAGGAAAGAATGATGGGGGTGAGCAAAACCACTAGCTCAGTGAGGTGATAAGCCGGTCACCCCGACCCTTATACGAAGTATGTATTCCCACTCGCGGTTCATAACATAAAATCCAACATTTCGTCCCACAATAACTATTTCTCACTCAGTGTACATATTAATGAAAATAAAAACCTTAGTGCACATTTACGAATAACACAATTAGTTCAAACAACATGTTATCACATAAAATAACATGCATGTCCCACACCGGTGACGTTGACTGAGCCTATAATAGACTGATCCATCTAACGATCACCCTCCAGAGTACCAATATTTGGCAAATGGACAGGTGCCCCGTTAGATCTAACTCACCCAGGTTTGCCAAGCAACGGACAACTTGGTTGTCACTCTAACTCACCCGAACCGCGACAATTCAGGCTACTTAATCAATGTCGCTCCAACTCACCCGAACCGTGACCAATTCGGGCTACTTAACCTTGTTACCAGGCATACATATGCATATGCATCATAAGATGAATAACGACTCAAGTTAGAGCCTTAATAGCACACAAGAATAACTAGAAATCAATTCTCAAATAATTCACAATAAATGCTATCAGATACCGAGCCGGCAAGACTCTCCAACATAAGTTAAAATCAATAATACTCATAAAATGGCTAACAGGACTCTAACCAGAGCAATCGAGCCAATCAGGCTCTTTACCACATAACACAATACCAAATAATTTTCTTATCAATTAACTAAAACTAAAATAAATGCACATTTATCGAGGGTCCACACTTCCCACGAGAGAAGACGTTCCCGAATTATCAACTCACAAGGAAGTGATTAACTCTCTCCGGAATCTGAAGTCTGTCCCTTGCCTTTGTCGATGGTTCTTTACCTAGAAAGGAGATGAGCAATTAAAGACAATTTAAATATAACTAACTATTAGCGGTAACATCCCTTTCATTGCTAAAAACAAATCCTAATCGAGTTCGAACGAGTCGATATTAAATAAAATGGTATGTAACTCCTTAACATCAGTTCCCAATCCCACATAACCCGTTTCAATACATTAACTAAATAAAACGATAGAAAATAAGTTTGAATTCGACATAAAAATTCTGAAATTTTCCAGCTAGCGGCAGTTTACGAGAAAAATCATAACTAATTATAGAATAATCGGATTGAGGCGTTTCAAGTGGCTACGGAAAGCTAACGAGTTCAGCTACGTACAAAAATTAAGTTTGCAAACTTTCGAGGGGAATAGCTATGTCAAAATCAGTTCGAACAGTCTGCGAATTACCCACATACCAAAAAGAAAAACCCCACAAAATTACAAAACCATGGAAGAAGGAAGCTTAATTCACACACCACTTACCTCAAAACAACTTAGAAACCACCTAGGATGAGGGTTGTAAGGGAGAATTTGATCAACAAGGGTTTCTCCTCTTCACTCTCTTCTTTCCCCTCTTTTGTTTTTCTTCTCCCGTTCTTCTCTCTTTTTTTTTTAACTTTAGCCTTAATAATTATATATCAGGCCATTTAAGTGAGCTGAAACTTTGGGCCACAAAATAAATAAATAAATAAGTTTGGGCTTTCTAAAAAAAATCTAGTTGGGCTAAGATAGGGCTGGCCTTTTGGGTCTTAAAAATAAATAAATAGGTTTTGGATTTTCTAAAAAAAAATTTAGTTGGGCTAAGATAGGGCTGACCTTTTGGGCCATAAAAATAAATAAATAGATTTTGGGCTTTAAAAAAAAAATCTAGTTGAACTAAGATATTATAGATCTCACCCGAATCGCCTCATCGCTCCTCAAGAGGTTTGGTTTCAAATCCCTATTCGAACAGGAGTACGTCATGCTAATGTGCCTTAGATGATCCACGTCTTAGGGTCAGACGGCGATTAGCACATGGATGAGAGGTGCTCTAAGCCATCTTGCTTGAAACCCAATTGACATGTCAACGTTTGACCTAAAACATGCTTGCCATGGAATGCATGAGTACCCGAAGTTTGAAGAGGTTTAGTAAAAATAATAGAAGTTCGGTCTTGAGATAATAAACAGCAAAATCGTGGGTAAGGAAGCCACTTGCAAACAACCTCATGAAGGCGGCTCTATATTTGGAAAGAATCCTTAACTCTAATACCCCATTTTAGTTTACATACCCAACAACAATTGGAGATTTTGCATTGACTTCTCCTACTAAAACCAAACCTGAAAAACAGTTTATATTAATAAACTCATTGATGTCATTGGACGTAAACTGCCAACAACAATGAAAGATTCTACATCGACTTCACCTACTTACCAATTCAACCCCAAAAACAGTTCACATTGATAAACTAATAGTTGTCACTGAACATAAACTGCTAACCCCATTTTAGTTTTAATATCCAACAATTGGAGACTCTGCATTGACTTCTCTTAAACCAATCCAACTCGAAAACAATTCACATTGATCAACTCATAGATGTCACTAGATATAAACTATTTAGTTCTATGCACAAATACTCTGAATACCACCAGATCCTAATGCATCCGAGTGACACGGAGATAAAAGCCTTATACATAGATCTATTTTGGATTTTCAAAAACTATATTTTGATTTTCAATACTCTCACATAGTTTAAAAACCAATATTATATACACCTTCAAACCCTATTAATTCTAAAAAAAATCTATATTTCATAAGTTCTCATCCTTAACTTATATCAATTAGTAATCTCTTATAAATATTATCATCTACCTCTTACATATTAATTTGACATAAAATTAAAGTTTATCCACTAAAACTCAAAACAAACATAGATTATCATTATTCATATTTTTCAAAATCCTAGTAAACACAAAACAAACATATCCTAATAAAAGTTTGTCAACTCACGAGGAAAATGGGATTTTAATGTTCAACATAGCATCAGAGAAACAACAAAAACCATGCAAGTGAATAATCGCCATCACATCTCAACTCCACAATATTCTTCAATTACACATGGAATAAATGTTTCAAGGTGCTTCGGAACACTCAGGAATGGTATCATGTATTTCATAGAATCCATCAACGATGATCCATTTACAGGGGGAAGGAATTAAACATAACTTCATCTGGAGTGAAAACGAACTAAAATCATGATTTAGGCCTCCATAAAAAAGGAACACGAGATTGTACTCATCTAGAGCACAGTTGTGCTTTCATCATCGACTAGATCAAAAAATCATCACTGGTTGGGCCATGCATGTGAACGAATGTGCACAGGAAAAACGGCTACCTGACTGCTATGATTTTATCAAAGTTACATAATTCATTTCTTGTCATGATACAACACTCTTCTCCTATTCCAAATTACTATTCCACACCTGAAATTCATTTCATGCAAACCATCGAGTCTGTAGACAATATGCTAAAGTAGAGGTTAGCCGGATGGACAAAAAAAAATTTGTGAAATATTTCTCTATATAATCTGTTGAACCTCCTGCAATTGAAAGATTTGCTATTGCTTACTTTCAGCCGTTCAAACCATAATGTTTTTTCAAATCATTATGTTCCAGGGTAACCAATTACCCATTTCTTCATGAAAGCTCACTTATCAGCTGTCAATAAGCACCTCTCTTGATTGCATAGTTTTCTAATCTTCCTATCATAATTCAGCATTGTGCTTACGCTCTCAACCACTAGAATGATCTGCAGGAATACAGAGTGAATTGAATTAATAGAGAAGGAGGCTGATATACAAAGGTACAACTCCAACTGGTGCATTTCCCATGGTTCATTGAATAATAGGTTTGGAACAAATTCATTAAAAAAAATGCAGTTGAATCGAAGTGAATCTAATTACTCTCTGGTTGCAACATTTTTTTTCAGAAGTAGCCAAAAATTACAAATCTATAAATCCACATAAGCACATCATCATGGAGATTCTTGATTTGGGTGTTAATAACACCCTAATATGCCAGTCCAACAATTGTTTTCTACATACCAAATCATAGCCACCCCTCCCCCAAATAGTAACTCTAATAACTTAAAAAATTGGTAAATTCGTTTGCAAGAACAAATATCAGCCACATATCATGGCAATAATCGCCCATAACTAATGTTACAAACTTTTTATATTCAAATCTACCATCTTTATTATAAGCATGATCGTAAATACTAAATGGAGGCTGCAACTAAAATTTTATGTGATTCATCTGAAAATGTTTGCTACTAAAATTGTAAGTGTGATTCATCTAAAATTTTTTTGCAACAATTACTTGCAAATCTATCTGCAATTTATATACTTATTATGGTTCTTTAGTTGATGTATTTTTTTTTTATTTTTAATAAGAATTTTTTTTTATTATTTTTTTCAAGCTTTTAGTGCACTTGGCCTTTTTTTAAGTACTTTCATAATTTTTTTTAATGTGCACTGATTTTTAAAAATTGACGAATCAAATATCAAATCATCTTATTCTCTTAACTTCAACATATTATTTTGGGTAAATATCACAATTGGTCATGTAAGTAAGGCCGATTCCAACTTTAGTCTTTATCATTTACAATTCTCAATTTTGGTTTTTTTTTGTCCAATTTTAGTCCTTTTGGTCCAAATTTAGTCATTTTCTCAAATTTAGTCATATTTTTTTGTCCAAATTTAGTCCTTTATGTTAAAAATGTCCAAAATTGGTCCTAAATTTATAAATTTTAGACCAAAAGTGGACCAACAAGGACCAAAGTTTGAAAAAAAGACTAAAATTGGACAAAAAGGACCAAAATTGAGAATTACTGAAAAAAAGGACTAAAGTTGGAATCGGTTATACTTACAGGACTTATTTTGATATTTACCCTATTATTTTCAACATTTTAAAATTGAATTAAGGAAATTTTCAGGGAAAAAATGGCATCTGAAAATTAAGGAATTAGTATTCTATGCAATGAAATTTATAAATTAGTGTGTGTGTGTGTATCAATCACCAAACTAATTATATAATAATATACTGGTATGAAACCCGCGTACTACGCGGGATCATTTAATTTTTATTCTTATTTTTTATAATTAGATAAAATCAGTGTCAATTCAATATTAATTTGGGAGATTTTTTTTTATAGCTAGATAATTTCTTTCATCAATACAAAGAATTTGCAACAAATTATTAAACATTTGACTTTGATAATGTGACATATAACTAAATCATGCAAAAAGTTAATATATATTTACATATATTCTACTTTTTTGAAAGAATCTTTACTTGTATTTTTTTAATAGGTACTCTCTTGTGAGACGGGTCAACCCATTACTAAAGTATGTTTATAAGTTAAGTATGTTTATTTGTTTTAATATTTAAGTGGAGTATAATTTTTTGCTCATGATTATGGTTAAATATTTCTTAATTAACTATATAATAGTAATTCTATTTATGTTAATTGTTATTTTTATGAAATTAATGTAAAATATACTCCATCTGTCCCTCATTAAGAGGGTCTTTTGCTTTTTTGCACATAGATTAAGGAGTATTATTATTTAATGTGTGGAGGGTAGTTGTATTAGTGGGAGTGTGGGTCCCATATTTTAATTGTATTAGTAGGTGTGTGTGGGTCTCATGTGTTTAAAAAAGAAAAAGGAACTCTTTGGGTGAGACTACCAAAATGGAAAAAAAACCCTCTTTAAAGGGGACGGAGGGAGTATATAAAATACATAAAATTAATTTATATATAATATTCTTTTAAATATTCATAAATTTATAATTAATTTATTATCTTTATTTTTTCACTTAATTTTATTAGTTTCAAATTATATAAACAACTAAAAAAATAAATTATATTTCATATTTCATATGTCATAATTAAATAATTAAGATATATGTAAATAAATAAATATTAATATACTAAAATTTAAAAATTAACAAATATTTACGAACTCAATTGTAATGCTATTTGATATGAAATAATGATTTAACTTAAAGAACTTAAGCTTTCGATTCGATAAATGAATTAGTTTTTCAACCTCTTATTCTTTAGAGGTAAATCGATTCAAGAATACTTGAATCAATACTTTGATTGAAGAATACTTGAATTGATTCTCTTACTCTTAAAAAATCGATTTTAAGAGGTAAATAGATTCAAGAATACTTGAATCCGTTCTCTTCATTTTTTAGAGGTAGATCGAATCTCAACTTGATTCTCTCTATCGAAATAAATTTTTATACATTCATAATTCAATTCTCTAGAGAAACTTGAAGAAAGCTCTTATTCATCTTGGAGAATCGAATGTGCGTATTTAGAATGAATAACCAAAAAGTCTTATTTATAGGTGGGGTGAGAGAGAATATTATATGAAATATTCTTTTTTCCCTTTACATATATATTTTAATTTGATATTAATTAATTTATTGCATTAAGAGATTTACTCCCACCATCCCCCGAAGTACTTCACGTATTGTTGTGCGCGAAGTTTAAGAAAAAATTGTTATTTTGTGTATAAAGTAAGAAAGAGAAGAAATATTTTCATTAATTTAATGAAAAGAGTGTGTAAAGTTATTGGAATGCGTGAAAAAGTGAGTATTATGTTGGGATGTGTGTAAAAAGTAGGTATTGTTATAGTGCATTTTTTTTACCATTTTTAGTAAAAGTAAAATGTGAAATATTTTGTGGGACGGATGAAAAAAGAAAGTGTGAAATACTTTGGGTGACGGAGGGAGTAGTAATTAATTAATGATATCTAAATAAATAAATAAAATATTGAAAATTTAATCATTATTAAAAATAAGAAATATATTATTTAAAAAAGAAAATATTAAATAAGGAAGTTAATTAAAAGTAAATAAGGAAACTTTTAAAAAAAATATTAAAAAATCCAAAAAATTGAGAAAATTGCACGTCACATTGGAGCACTCTTGAAACGACACGTCAGCAAGAAAAGTTTCTGCTATAGATACTTTATATACATATATAATGTGTTAATTTCTAAATTTTTCATAATTATTATTTTGATATAAAATTTAAGGTAGTAATCGCAAATATTATTAGATTTATTTTCTCAAAAAGATGTTACCAATTATATAAAGAGATAGAGACACTCTCTTGTGAGACGGGTCAACCCATCACTAAAGTATGCTTATTGTATAGATAAAGCATACTTATTTGCAGTTAAAGTATGTCAATAATAAATCAAATTATAACACACCAAAATCATACTTTAATGCATAATGCAATATACTTAACATACTTTAACAATCATTAAACATACTTTATCTAAATAATAGACATACTTTAACACGTCTCATAAACCGTCTCACATAAGTAATGTCTCACAAGAGACTTTGTCAAAGAGATATTATACAAAAACAAATTACATATCCTATTATATATTAATTTACACATTTTAATATTACAAAGATCATGTTTCATATATGCACATGATACACTTATAACCGTGCTTCCCACCAGAAATAGTAGTAGTAGTAGTAGTTAAGAACATATAAGAAGGAAATAAAGTATTCCATGCTAATTCGAAAATATTCCAGTCATTTTATTCCTGTAAATACCAGAAGACTTAAAAACCTTATAAGATTGGTAGTTTAGCTGCAGCACTAATAGCCCTCATAAGAATGAAGAAAAAACAGCAGAGCACATGTATTTCTAGAGACCAATATGCGGATGCACCAAAAATAAAAAGTAACTAATCATCAATGAAAATACAAGAAAAGAAAAAACCTGAAAACATGCATATCCTATTGCAGTTGCAAAGTAGAAGTTGGCATTTCCAGTACCCTGCAAGAATATGACGAGTTATTAAATCACCAGAATACTTCATTTGCGACCTGAAATGAACTTTGATTCCTGGGAACTAATGCATATCTACCAAGCACACGAGCACATACCCTCCAGATCCATAGGTTGTGCATTACAGGGCTAAGAAGTGAAACCCCAACATATCCACAAAAGAGGAAGAATGTAAATTGCATTTCTGCATATCAAATAGATCATGAGATGTCAGATATTGATGACGAAGCTAATCAATCTAAACCACCAAAGAGTAGTGTATGGAAAGCGTACACAATAACAGCACAAAGACAGAGACGCAGAGAGAGGCTACTGACCTGCTAACTCATTAATAAATAGCACCAATAAACTCAAGTATACAGCGGAGTCTCCAACCTGATAAATGAACCAGGATTAGATTATAAAACCCAAAATATTCAGGCAACTATTTGTACCTGATAACCATAAATTCACAGTATTATTCCTAGAGCAAAGCAATCAAAAGTTGCCATCGGTACAGTCTGCAACTTCCTATCTTAGCGCATGGATATATTCTTGAATTTGCTTGAATTAAACTTACCATAAATTAATCAAATTAGTGCGGACTAGTATATTTGCTTTTCAAATGAGAATATAGCATAGGATCAATTGTATCTACCTAGAAGAAAAGTTGATCTTTATTTAGTTATTGAAGCGCACGACCGTCTTGAACTCAAACATAAATCACTAATGCGTCTGTCATAAGTGCACAAGCTTATGTTAATTTCAGAAAATGAGAGTATAGTTTATTAGGTAAATGTCACTACTAGAGTAGTTATTACTTCTGCTCATTTGGCAATATTAACCAAGTGGTTTTCTACACAGATCTAGTAAAAATGAATACGATGAAACAAAAGTTGTTTACAGCAGATTTGATTTATGTGAGATAATAAGGATAAACAGCCAATGGGTGACATAACAGAGTTCCAGTCAGATTTAAAAAACGAAACATGCATATTCTAATGTATGGAGATGATGAGAGGACTCACTGAAGGATAAGATTTTAGCATTGAGGAGATTGCCAAGTAAACAAAGACCATAAAGCTGGGCCTGTGATTTAGCCGAATAGCTAGAGGCAATATCATGAACAAAATGTTCACATGAAAAACTATCAGGAAAAAATTCTTGAAGAAATCAAACACTTCAGCAAAGAAGTACCTGCAAAGAAAAAGCGTATATATTACAGCAGTAGGGAAGAAAACAAATAGCAACGTAGTAAAATAATACACTTCTAACTAACCACAAAAATCACTTGATGATTACCATAAGACACCAATATTTGGAGATAAATCTTCGGCAGCAAGTATAAACCCATAGGTCCTGTATGAGCATTAGAAGTAATTAGTGAATCTTGAAAGATAGATAGGTGAACAACTCAACTTGGAAATCTTCATTGGACACCAACAACTGGAACATTCAGAATATGATAAGGTTTAATTAAAAAAAAAACCCCACAACATACAGATGCAGAGTAAAATATTTCATCAAAGAAAATATATCAATTACATTTGTGTGCGCCTTGAATAGTACAAGTTCATTTTAATTGTTAAGGGGGATGCTCAGATATCAACTTTTATATGTATCTGAAACTGCATGAGTGACAATACATCCGTCAAGTAATATGGGTGCTGTATGAAAGGATAAACTAATTAAAGCTATATTGTTTTTTAGAGGTGATGAGAAATTGCTTCAGTTTAAATACTGAAAGATTAACACATTAAGTACACTAAATGGCATTAATCATGACTAACATTTTGTAAATTATTATATTATGCTAAACTGAAAAAAAATCTAGAAAAACAGTAATATTGCTTCATGGTAAGGCATACCTCTTAAACATCTCCCAAAGGCCACCATACTCTTTCATAGAAATAGCACACAATATTAATACATATGATGTCCACATAGATGCCCACAAAAGAAATATAACGACTCGCCGCCAGGAGAAAGTTGTTTTTGAAGGTATATGCTCAGCTGATGTTTTTAAACCAACTTGAACATTAAATTGTAGGAACAATTTTCTTGGGGGTGCATCAAGACCATAACCTAGCATAAAGATCACCTGAAAGGAAATAGTGGAAGAAAAGTCCTTTAACACCTGTATGTGCTTAAGAGGATTGATAAGCTAATAAAATATTGCTCCACCAAGACATACCGGAATAAATAGAACCAAGGGATAAAGAGACAAATGCGTTGATATGACCCACCCAAAAGCTGCCAATGGTATTAGCCCTGTTTATTGGAATCAATAATTTTCAAATGCTCATTAGATCAAATGAACCAATGGTAATAATCTTTCATTCTTCTTACATAATATCTATGGCCTAAAAAGTAAAGAGATGTTACCAATCTTGAAATGTTTGTGAAAAGAAAAACTCTGAAGACTTTCCAAACACTTTAACTCACGAAACACCTATGACAGGAATGATCAAGATATGCAATTTCCATTCAAGCTTAGGAAATTATAATTGTACTCAACTTTTTAAGAGGTCAAATGGAGATATTTTACATGCATCATCATACAATTGCTAAGATCATACTCTATATGTCCCGAGAAGCTTGGTATAGCGAGATAAAATTGGCCAAAAATACTCGATGTTTTTAGGAGTTTGAGAGAAGAATACGCTCAAATTTGAATATCAACATCAATTAACATAAAGAAGAAAAAGCTCCAAAATCGAAATATTAATTGAAATTTAAATAATGAAAGAGTAGTCATATTATAAGACTCCCTAATTTGTGCGAGTTTTTCTAAATGATCAGTTTCATGGGATGGAGGAAGTATGCATGCGTTTCGCATCGTGTTTACAGAAGAAGAAAGATACGTATTGTCGCGCCGAGCAGCAACGCAAACTGATGATGTTTAAATAGATGCTTTTAATTGTTTATTTTCGTATTTTGGTGTCATCTATTGTCTTAGTTTTCTAGCTTTCCAATTCTGTTCATTGGTCAATCTGTAAATCGACTTCTTTCCGTTCTGGTAACCAGAAAATTACTGAGAAGGAACTGGGCAGCAGGTTGCTGTGAATTTAGGATCTCATCTCAAACTGTTTGTGAATTGCTTTCATCACTTCTTCGACTCTAATAGTATAGATATAGATAAGCAAATTGTATATATGGCCAAAATAATATTACTATCTGTCAAGCCAAAAAATAATGGGAAACATAACAAACTACATCAAGCTGAACCAAATCTTTTTTACTTCAAAAGCTTTCCAACCAATAGATGAAAATGTGTGGGAGAAAAGTAACCTTCATACCTGAAGATGCTCCAAAAAGAGATAAGATGACAAAGAGGTTTTCAATAGGCGATGTACTATAGCCAATGCAAGAGATGATTGTGAAAGGATTCCACAAATACACAAGGGCTGCAATATCACCAGATGGCAGAACCTCTAGAAAAATAGTATAAGTAACTTCTCAGCTTCTGGATGTATTTGAAATTTGAAATGAACTTAAGAGAGAGATTTAATAACAGCAAGGGTTTACCTATATCTTTTAACAACTTATCAAGACCTAATGATTTCAGACTGTGACCATATGATTTTATAAGTGCACACCCAGTTGCACGGAGAAGAATCGCACTGATAAAATCTGCAACAACAGAAACAAGACTGCATCCAAATGTGTGTCAACATATAGCTTATTCACTTTTGAATAACAGATTACTAGATCAAAGATTAAAAGATTAAGCAGAACACATAATTTCTGGATGACCCTCAAACAAACAATGCAAGGCAATCACGGGGGCATGCATAATCTCTTCAAACTTCTTAATAGAATGGTTTAGGGTTATCCATAGATGGCAAATTTAAAAGTTAATTGTACTAACTATTTAATAATGAGGGATCAGTGATAGTATGATTAGATTATGTTGGGGTGAAAAACAAAAGAATAATTTAATAGATCTTTTTAGCATCAATCCAACCAAGCTTCACTCCACCACAATTATACAAGTCTAAAATAAGTAATTGGTCTCTATATAAATTTTGTAAGCCTAACTGCTACCAATTAAGACTTGGAAGTATCAGATTTTCCAAAAAGGGAATCTTAGTGCACAAAACAATTCAGAGTTGGCAGTTATTTGATGCAAGAATCACAAGAAACCAGCTTATGTTCGCTCAATGACAGGTGCAATATACTTGCTAAAGTTTTGATGAACACACAGTTACTCTTTCATATTCAGCATAACACCAGGAAAATAACAAAATCAAATTAATGAGCAACCATTTTGAATTGTCAGAAGTGTTTATATAAGTTTCTTACACAGATTACAATACGCGTGATATGCATTAGCACATCACTAATGTCACTTCATATAACTTGTAACATGGGCCATGATCACGGTAAAGACAAAAATATTATACAGAGATAGGAAGACAATACCTGCATAACAGATGACTAGGAGTTCCCTCATTTCTGCATCATTCATTTTAGTAAACTGATATAGTCAATTCACAGTACTGAACAAACAGAACAGGTCATTGAAAGTTATGTTCACTATGAATATGAATATTTACCTTTTCATAGTAAGAGGTCCAAGAACAGAGAGTAATAATGGCGATCCATGGTACATAGAACCTGCTCATTATACCCGTTAAAATTGCCATGCAGCTAAGATTTCAAATCCAAAACCAGATATAAATCCATCCATAACTAAAATTGAGATTGCACAAACCAGAATATGGCGACATTGATAATTGCTTAAGCCAGTAGCCCTCAGCCACTACAAAAATAAAAAACAAAAAATAAGAACAAAATTCATTAATCCTTACATAATACTTATAATAATGGGAGAGAGAGAGATTACAGCGTCGCAGGCTAGTTAGCGGAGTGGAGATTTCAGGACGAGAGGAGAGGTTGAGCTTTTCTGAGAAATAATTAAGGATTAGTCTGAGTAGCACCGCAGCAATTGCCCATTTCCAAAACCCTAACTTCGTTCTCTTGCTTCCAGTTTTATTTTTCTCCTCCATTGATCCTTCGTAAAATGCTTCGCTAGCTTTCGGATCGGAAAAGGTTGCAGTGTTGCTATTAGTATTGGTTAGAGACTAATTACCATAAGAACTCTCAATTAGCGTCTCGAGTGCAGACAAAGGGAAACCCCAACGTGGTGCTATCCTCAATTAATCACCCATTCACCAAAATTATTGGTGACTTGTTTTCCAAAAATTTGGTATTTAAGAGAATATTCTTAAAATGTTATTAACCGTATCACATAAGGCGTAAGATGGGCGAAAAGTGATAACTCATATAACGAAAAGTGATATTGAATTAATGAAAAGTGATAATACTATTTTATGAACAATTTATAGTATATGAAAAGTGATAATACTATGAGTTTATTACTGTTAGATACACAATTTAGAGCTTATTTACTATTAGATACAATGGAGAAAATAAAATACTATTAGATATATAATTTAATAATACATACACACAATTACCCTCCAGCATGAGACGCTAGACATGCACCGATTAACCGGAACCGGCGGTTCCAACCGGAGAACCGCCGGTTTTAACCGGAACCGGAACCGGCGGTTCCGGAACCGAAAAAAAAGAAACCGAAACCGGTAGAACACGGTTCGGTTTCGGTTCCAGCCGCGCAAGAACCGGAACCGGCGGTTCGAACCGCCGGTTCACCGGTTCACGGTTAAACCGGCGGTTCCTCGGTTTTTTTTTTGTTTTTTTTTTGAGCGGGAAATTTTGAATTTTGAAAATTCAAACGTGCGGCCGAGATCGTGTGACCGTTGAAGATCAACGGCTGAGATGGATGACGTAACAGGCGGTTCTGCCCGGTTTTTTTTTTTTTTTTTTAATTTAAGGGTTGAGATTTTTTTGTGTTTAAAATTTGAAATGGATGGATGAGATCACTTCCAATCGTCTATAAATACCCCCCAAGTGTGATCAACTTTGGCACACAACATTCACATTCAATCTACTACTACTACACTACTACTACACTCTCTTCTCTACACTACTTCTTCTTCTATTCCATATTCTACATTTCTACAATTCTACTCAACTACTCAAGTTCTCAATCTCATCTCAACTCTCAAGTCTCAAGTCTCAAGTTTCCTTTTTTAGTTCATATATATCAAACTAAAAAAAAAGTTGTAGTCTTTTATTTCAATTCTCTTATTATCAGTTTCATTTCTATTCTCTCATTATAATTTTCTATTCTTTCCCACACATATACTACTAAATTACTAATTAGTATACTTCTACTTCTAGTCTCTTAGTTTTAGTTCATCAATCTTATATATTCATCCTTTAGTTTTTTCAATCTAAAAAAAAATGCCTAGAAGAGGTTCTTCTTCATCCGGTGCCTCACCTTCTTCTTCTAGAGGAAAATCCATGCACAACACCTTAAATTGTCCTCCACCACCTCCACGCCAACTTCCACCAACTCTAGAAGATATTGAACTTGAAAATATTCCTTCGGATGAAGAAATCTCCCCTCATTTGTTCAACTTGAATGTTAGGGAGATACTTGGAGATGATTTCCCCTCCGACCACGACAACGATAATATTCATGGTCAATCACAACAAAGGGCGAGTGGAAGTCAACCAACCTCGGGTGGTGCGGGTACCAGAGACGCAGCCGGAGGCTCTAGCGGAGGCGGAGGATCGACTCGAAGTTCTCCACAAGTGTTACGTTCCGATATATTTTCCATTCATTTCAAGAAGGAGACGATTGAGAATTCGAATGAATTCAAAGTTATTTGCAACTATTGTGGCACGAAGTATAAATTCAAGCATGGCGGAGGATATGGAACGTTCATCAAGCACATCAACTCGAAGCATCCGGACAAGATTGGCATCTCAACCGGTCAAACACAAATAGGACGAGGGTTCACGGCCTCTTCCGGAGGAGAAGATTCATCGGCGTCGGGTAACACTATTTTTAAATTTAATGAATCTAATTATTTGAGATTATACCTTAAACTTATGTGCACCAAACATTTGCCATTTAACTTTGCCGATAATGTTTTTTTTCAAGATTGGGTAAATCTCACTTTAAATCCTCAAGCCCCACCTTTGCATCGTAATAAATGTAAACTTGGTGTTTCTAAAGTTGTTAAAGAGTATGGTTTGGTTTTAAAACAAATTTTGCAACAATTACCTCATAAAGTATCTATATGTTCGGATATTTGGAGCAATTTTTGGCAAAAAACGGATTATATGGGTATTACTTGTCATTGGATTGATAGTTCATGGAATTTGCAAAAAAGATTAATTGCTTATAGATCATTTGATGTTCCTCATACCGCCGTTAATATTGCTCACAAAATTAGTACTATTTTGCAAGAATATGGTTTAGTTACAAAGATTTTTACAATCTCATTTGATAATGCTAGTGCTAATACGGCTAGTTTAGAAAGTCTTATTGATATTTGCAAACCATCAATTGGTTGTAGATTTTTTCATGTTAGATGTATTTGTCATATATTGAATTTATGTGTTCAAGATGGTATAAGTGCTTTGAAAACACACATTCAACCTATTAAAAGTGCTATATGGTATATAATGAGAAACTCTTCCGTTACTAAAAGATGGAAAAGATATTGTCAATCTGTGAACATTCACCCAAAAAAATTTCCTTTAGATGTTTCAACTCGTTGGAATTCGACGTATAAAATGTTGCATGACTCTTTTGATTATAAAGATCATATTTTTGTGCTTTTTACTCACAAGATGCGGGTGGTCAAATCTTGTTTGCTAATCAATGGGACACATGTTACACTCTATGTGATGTTTTGCAAATTTTTAATGATGCTACGGAAGAACTATCCGGTGTTTATTATCCTACTTCAAATTTAGTTGTTGATAATTGTGTTAAAATTGGTTTTTAGTGCTAATGAAGCACACCCGTTGTTGTCAAATGCTATTCTTTCCATGAAATCTAAGTGGTTAAAATATTTTTTTCAAATCCCGGACTTGTGTTTAGTTGCTAAATTGTTGGACCCACGTATTAGAACGGATGGTTTAGAAGAATTGTTAACGCTTTACTATGATTCATTGTATGCTAATTGTGATTCTCCTACTAGACAACAAGCTCCTAATCCTAAAGACATAGTTGCAAGTACTTATAATCTACTAAAGGATCTTTTTAAGGAGTATAAAGAACAAAATGATACGAACGATGATCAATCTAGTGGTGATGATAGTAGTGATAGTGTTGATAATTCTAGGAAATATGATGCTCTTCAAAAATTTTATAATTTTTATGATGCTAGATCTCAAAAACGTGCACGGGTTATATCTAATCCTTTTCAAGAACTTGATTCTTATTTTACTAACACTTTTGAGTTTGAAACAAGCGGAACTAGTTTTGATATTTTGAAGTGGTGGTCAAGGAGAACAAAGTCATTCCCTATTTTATCATTGATTGCAAAAGAGGTTTTTGCATCTCCCGCCTCTACAGTTGCCGTCGAACAACCATTTAGTCTTGGTAATCTCACTTTGGATCCGACACGATCCAATTTAAGTGTGACAAATTTACAAAATTTGTGTTTGCTTGATGATTGGTCAAAGGCGGAAAGACGGATTCAACATCTAAATGAAGAAGACCGATCGGATGATGAAATTACGGAATATGGAAGCGATTTAGATTGGTAGAGTAAACAAAAAAGACCATCACCATTCACCTCCACCGAGCCAAAGAGGTAGGTTGAGGTAAGTTAAGAGAACTACGTGGGCTTTGATTCCTTTCGAGGATACGTAGGCAACTTAAATTTAAGTTGAACTTGAATTTTCAAGTTTAACCCTAAATTTAAGCTCAAGTCCTTTCCCCCCTTCTATTATGTTGTTGTATTTTATCTTATAAAGTTTGTATTTTTTAAATTTTTGAAGTGTAACAATAGAGTAGTTGACATGGAAGTAAACTTGTAGTGTTCTCTACACTTCTACATTTGTAAATTGTAATGGTTTAGACTTTAATAATTAAATTTTTATGTGATCACATTAATTAATATTGTATGATTATTGTGAATTTAATATCAACTTTGAAATTTTTACTTGCATTATTGAATATTGCATAATGCATACATCAACATCAATATCATGTTTTCAATTTTAATGATATTATTATTATATTAATTCAAATTCAATATTTCAATTTTCAATTACACATGTTTCACTTATTTAATAAATAAATTACACATAATAACTGATAACACATGTATGATGTATAAATATAACATAAAAAAAAAAACCGGAAAACCGGCGGTTCCGAACCGGAACCGGAACCGCCGGTTCACGAACCGGCTACCTTATTCCCCAGTTCGGTTCCGGCTATCTATGAGACGCCATCGACCTTCGATGGATCTTCGCATCTCCATCACAATCTTCTCTCTGCTATCTGAATCTCTTCCAGACCTACCAATTTGAGAATCTATTCACCAAGAGGAGTTCTGCGGTGGCCGTCGCCGTCGAATTTAGGGATTATAGGTCTATCATCCTCATCGCCACCGTTTATAAGCCGTTTGCATAATTTCACACGCACACAACCACCGCCTTTACCTCCAGTCATCACGAAAGACATCAAATACGCGACGGAGCCGCCGCCGGAGTACTCCGTTGCTCAACCATAATCCAGTGTTCGATCTGTTTTTCTGGTCCGCCGTTCCAGCTCAATTCGACTACCTTCGCCAGCGACTGATTTCTGTTAGCCGCATGCCACTTCTAGCGATGGCTCTGCCTTCAGCTGCTGATGGGTGCTCTCCGTCAGCCCCTGCCTCTTTGGCAGTTAGTTGATTTCAGCCTTGAAAGGCCTTGCTTCTTCCGCTCTTTGCTTCCGACGTGCTTTTGGCCGTTTTCTTATTTTTACAGATTGGTGTGCTTTTGGCCGTCTCTGTTTAACAGATTGTTGAGTCTTGATAGAAAGAGGTGAATTCCATGGATGTAGGTGTTCAACGAAAGGTGTGAGAGAAGAGATGTTGAGGTAATAATGAAAGTATTATTATTTCTAGCATCAAATCAAACTTATCAACTATATACAAATTAATTCTTAGCACATTGATTTGGATACAGAGGTTCATTTTAGAAGGTGTTAGTTTGATGATATTTTCATTGATGTATATTTGTTTTTCCAAGTCATGTTGAATCTACCATTTATTGTATTTTTAGGGGAGATTCTCACCCAGCTAGGGATGCCACTGATACTTGGCAGTAGTGAGGGATAACTTGAGATTTCATCACTTTGGTGAGGGTTATTGTTCTTGCTCTAACTTCTGGTGATGCAATGGACCAACTAAAGTTGATTGATTTATTTACAATTTATTTACTAGTTTAGTGGTAATGGTTGGATGAAAGCTGTTTTTTATTTGATTCTTGGTTTTGTGGTAATGGTTAATGCCATTTGAAAAAATTAATGCCATTTTCAGGAAACTGCTCTTCTTTTATTTGGATATAACTTGTCCATAAGACTAGAGATACCATAATTTAGTGTCCCAAAGGACTTGCTTTTACTAAATGTGAAATTTTGCAGAATGACTGGTAAAGACTGATGTTCAAATATTTAGTAGCTTGTACTTACAATAGTGTCTTCGAAAACAATAAACAGAGTTAGAGTAGGAAGTAGTAAAGGTGATTAGTAAAAGAGAGAAATAGAATGGGATGATATCTACAGTAATTATAATACTGATTAGTATAGAAAAACGTATTTGCAAGTATCTATTCTACTCCCAAAGTAGTAAATATGGAGTCCTGAAACCCTGCACTCCTTATGTGTACCAAATCCACTCTTAGTATTCTATTAAGTAGTAAATGGATAGAGGGTTCAATGCTGACAGGCCCGACTGAAACATCAACAAGTTAAGGTAACCAGTGACCACTAAAGATAAAATTAAATTGAAACAAAAATTTTAAAATGTTACTTTTTTAATTGGTAGCATCTTTCACTTCATCATGTATATACTAGTAACATGTCTTGGAGAATCCAATTTAGAATTAGTTCTCATGGTTCGTGCATAGTACTTCTTGTATATAATATCATGTGATATGAGGACCTTTGTGTCACAGGCGAAAGATAATGCGAAAATACAGAACAAATGGCTACTTGTGAACATGCAGTCCACCAAGGAATTTAGCTTACACATGGTACTTACCCCCCAACCTAATACCTTACAAAAACATATATATATATACATTTTTCAAAATGATTTTGTTTTATTCCCTGATTGTGTGAGAAAATTACATAATTTTTTTTCCAACTATAGAAACAAACTTGGCATTTTCTCTCTCTGTCTCTCCCCTCTCTCATATTATGGTTTCTGTTTTGAAGCTTAATCGGACACTTGGGGAAATGAGGCAGTTGCAGATCAAAGCGATGGAGTTGGCTGGGAAACAGGGGGTGGGGATGAAACAGAGGGCGGAGAAGAGACCGGTGGCGATGGAGTTGGCGGGGTTGGAGACATGGTCGGAGGAGATGACGGAGATTGTCCAGCGACGCTGGTGACTACAATTACTTGGTTGATGGCCCACCAAATCACCATGAAGAGTTAAGTTGAAGAAAGTGCAATGGATTATTCTTGTTGTTTAATAGAAACAGCCCACTATCTAAAAAGCCCAGTCCATTACACACCGTGACTCCCTCACGCCAGGTGGAAAGAAAAGAAGGCAGGAAAAAAAAGGCGAAGAGAGTAAGACATCAGGGCTCCCTTGAACAGAACACTTTACTCCCCTGTTCGACGTGTGGAGTGATGGTGATGTGCAAAAAAAAAAAGAAATGTGTAAAAAAATTATATAAAAATGTGCAAAAAATTATTATAAAATGTGCAAATTGTTCAAAAAAAATTCGCCGGACCGCCACCTGACCTCCATCGGAACTTAAAATGTGCAAAAAAAATTTTGTAAAAAAAATTCGCCGGACCGCCGCCTGGCCTTCGCCGGAACTTAAAATGTGCAAAAACAAATTGTAAAACAAATTGTGCAAAAAAGATTCGTAGGACCGTCGTTTGACCTCCACCGAAACTTAAAATGTGCAAAAACAAATTGTGCAAAAAAAATTAGTCGGACCACCGCCGGCTGCCGGACCTCCGCCAGAACTTAAAATGTGCAAAAATATATTGTGCAAAGCAAATTGTGCAACACATAGGGGCATTTATGGTATCATAATCATAATTGTGTAGTTATGAGTATTAGTGTTTTGATTGATGTAGTTTATAGCAATTATGCATTTTTTATGTATCCAATAGTAACTGACCCTAATATTATTTCATGAACAATTTATAGTATAAAAAATAAAAAGTGATAACATTTTATAGCAAAAATGATAGCATTTTATAGAGAAAGTGATAACTATTTTAAAAAGTGTAAAATGGTATCATGTGAGACGGTCTCACGCAAGACCTACCCTTAACTTATTATTTTATTAAATTTAAATAAGTATAACTAATTTTAATATTTTTAATTTTATAATGAATATATATTTGCAAAGACTTGTGTGAGACCGTCTCACATAAGCCCTTACGTGAGACGGTCAGAAAGTGATAACTTTTATAAGGAAAAGTGATAATTGTAACGCCCTAAATTCTTTAAATAGGATATTCTCATTTTTTTTGTAAATAAACAGATAAATAAATAAACGGTATAATAGATAAAAAGAGTTGTCCTAGAACATGGGCGTCACTGAATGTAGCACATACGCAGAAGTCGTAATATGATGTTCTAAGACAAGAATCATGTAGATTATTTCACAAAATATGCATATATCGTCAAGATGTAAAATTCCATTTAAGTCACGCTTCTTCACCTTCTATAAAATCTGAAATTTAAAATAATATGGCGAGTGTCTACGATACACTCAGTAGAGGAACATCAATGATTGCATTTGCTAATATATAAGTAAGAAAAATGAATGTGGCAGTCGATAAATATGTGTCAACTAAGGCTCAAGTCCGCCAATATGTCAATTAGTGCCGGCTCTGGCTGCGTCCAACAATATGTCAATTAGTATCGAGCTGCAAATGAGGAAATATTTTTCATTGTATATACATGTCTATTACATACACACATTAACAATAGCAATCATAAACATGGAATATAATAATACTCGGTGAAGAGTGGCAGTTACCCCTACCTTACGGAGAGTAGAAAATTAAGATAGATTATGGTTATCTTGGATTCCTGAAAGAATGTGTTAAACTAAGTTTAAAATGTCTAAAAATAATATTTTGGATTCTCTTAAAATAAAGGTAAAATTAATATTTGCAATCTTAATAAAATTTGGATATTAATAATTTACTATATTTAAGTCGGATAAAAATACAAGAATTTTACTAAAAATAAAATAAGAATAAAAATCAAATTTATTATTTTAAAACGTTTTAAATAAAATTTCTATATAAACTGTAAAAAAACATGCATGAACCTACGTGAATTTTAAAAATACGTACTAAAATAAATAAATTTCATATTTCTAAAATTAACTATGTAATCGTAGTTAATGATTTATTGATGTGAACTTAAATATAAATAAGTCATGTATCTAAAATTTTACAATAGTGAACTAATAAATATTCCACTTTCCTTATAATATAGTTATTATATTTATCAAATTCTTATTTATATTTCCTAAATCTATATTATTGCAAATTATTTAAACTGGGTTTATACAACTCCAATTAAAATTTGATAACATTTTTGTGATCCTCTTGAGACGAGGGTTAAAACCATGTATTAAACTATTATAAGAAAATGTGACCAAAATTTAACCCTACGTGTACATGCATGCTTCATTTTTACGTCCAAAATTAAACAAATTATATGGTTGTAATCCTTGCAATAAATGCTTCACAATAGTATTTAATGTAGTTTCTCATGCATGAAAATCTCAACAATAATTATCTAACAATTAAGACTCCGAAACAACAAATGCCTTTAGTGTTTAAGATCTACGCTAAGAGGTGATCATTTTAATATATAACACTATAAGGTATTATTCTTGTCGGCGGAAGTTCGGAACATACGAGTTCAATTTATAGTCTACGTGACGAGATGATCATTTTAACCTATAGTGTGATAAGAATTGGTGACTAAAAAGTGAACTTACCTCTCAACCCCAAGCACTTCCTTTTCCCTTCCTGTTGGCAGCGTGAGTGAGTAGATATATATATTGTGAAGATGGTGTGTCCGTATTGTGAATAGAAGTGAGCTTATTTATATAGTGAGTGTGACCCTAGTTATAATTACCCCTACTACTAGGTAGACTGTAGCAGGGTGGTACTTGTTTGTGCATGCAAATTCCTAGTACTGTAGCAGAGTGGTACGTGTTTGTGCATGCAAATATGAGCATACATGGCTTCACCCTTCCTAGCCAAGAATCAGATGTTTTGGTAATCAAATACTATTATCCTATATAAATATATACGAGTATTATTATTATCGTGTAAATATTGGGGGTGTTATATCCTCCCCCACTAAAACTAAAATTTCGTCCTCGAAATTCTACTTACCAAATATAGGGAGATTTGGGTATTTCTCTCGCACATCCTCTTCTCGTTCCTACGATGCTTCCTCTTGATTATGTCCACTCCATTGGACTTTGATTAGAGAGATGTCGCGGTTTCTTAACTTGTGAATTTTCCTATCAAGGATAGCTATAGAAAATTCTTCGTAAGCGAGATCGTCGCTAACTGGTATTGTTTCTTTGTTGACTACATGGCTTGGGTCGAACACGTATTTCCATAGCATCGATATATGGAACACGTCATGTACTCCTGCCAGTTAGGGAGGTAATGCCAATCGATAAGCTAATTTTCCAACTTTTTCCAATATCTCATATGGTCCAATAAGTCTCGGCTTATGATGAGAGTGAAAATAAGCATGTTTTAGTGTCCAATCTAACATCTTTTTGATGGGAATTGTTGTCATATATTAGCACAAGGGTCTTATATTCATTATATGTGAGAAAAAAGTGCACTTGAGGTGCTTTATTGTGTTTTAGGTGGAAAAATGATCAAAAGTGCAAAGTTGGAGAAAAGGTGCAACTTGTGCAATGAATGCTGAAAAACGCACGTCCAACTTGTATAATTTTTCTGTATTTTTTGGAGATCAAAACTGGTGTTGTGATACATGGTTGGAAAGACACTGAAGAGAGGATCGTTTTGGCATAAAGAACACCCCAATCGGAATCCAAACAAGAAAGTTATGATCAACATGGTGACGTCGCGCGAGCTGTGCTGAACAGAACCTTTCCATAGCTTGTTACACCTTCAAATCTTAGAGTTTTTATAAGTTCTTTATATGGATAGAAAGTCAAGGAAGAGAGGATCGCGTGACATAAGAATCACTCAAATCAGAGTCCGGATGTGGAAGTTATACGCGAAACGATGAAGCTGGCGCAAGATGGTTTTACCACGACCAGTGGTCAAACCACTAGTTCGACCAAGCTGTTTTGGTCAAATCATATGCCTGAAGTGCATTAAATTGCCGATTTTGATTCAACCATGGTTCGACCAAGCCCTAGGTCGAACCCTAGGTCGAACCACATGCCTGAACAGCGCCGGAACCGTATTTTTACACCCCAAGTGCATGTTTTTGCGTATTTTCCAAGAAAAGGCCCATCCAAGGTCCATAAGAAGAGTTTACAAGTATAAAAGGGGATGTAGATCATATCATAATTGATTAGATTAGAATTGGAATTGAATTGGAGAGAGGCCACAACAATACTACACCCCACAAGGGGGGATCACCCCCCAACCATTATCCACATCATTTCCTCCATCCATCCATCACTTTGAAGATTAGTCTGTTGAATCAAGAGGAGAACTAAGAGGTGGATTCAAGATGAAGAAGGATGCGACGACTCCTGCATCTAGGGTTTTATTCATTTTCTAATTTATCCTAGAGCTACCTATTCTCCTACTTGATCCACTTTCGTATTCTTCTAGTGTTATTTTATTTTATTTGTTATTTAATATTTTTGCTTAGTAGTTTAATAATTAAATCTTCAAACTTAATCACTTTTCTTAATTAATTTAGTAAATAATTAAATTAATAATACGCCGCCCTTTGAGTTCGATATTTAACTTGGTCGCTTATCTAACCTATAATAACATCCTTCAACTTGGGGATTAATTTTGTGTGCAAAGAAAACACTCATCAAGTTCTTAGAGCCTTTGCTGGGGACGGCTGTTATTATTAGTTTATTATTTCTATTTGATTAAGACTTTACCGTCGTGACTCTCCGACATTATACATGAGTGCCTGTTGGGGGCTTGTCCCTTCCGTTTTATTGCTTTATTATTTCTTTCATGTGGGTAAGGAATTATTATATTTGAGGTGCTCACGTTTCGACAATTACATCTCTTTTCAAACTTAGTTTCGACTTACGTTTTTACTAAGTTTGGGAGTGTGATGTACCTTACCTCGTCTTATGAGCACTAAGTGTATAATTTTTCCTTTCGTTGGTTGTTTGTTTTTTAGGAGGTTGATTTTTTACGGCATATTAGTATTTTAACCGGTGTTGGTATGTCGATTTTTGCAACTTACCCAATGTTTAGTGTGTTGTGTTGGTGTGTCTAGTGTGTGGAGTCAATTAGATAGTCAATTAAGTCTTTCTTATAGTTATCCTATTTTATTATTGATGAATCCTGTGATGATGAGGTGTGTTGAGTTTTGATGATAGAAGAAGGTAAAAGAGTGGCAAGATGATCGAGTTGAACAACTCAAGGAGCTCATGAATGCATTGAAGGAAAAATCAGGTGCCCTCATTTCCTTATTCTAATTTTTATATGTGCTTTTAATTAGTATGAGTGGAAGGATTGATTTTATGGTTGTGATCATGTGAGCTTATACTTTTGAATTGTGCCTAAAATTCATATGCTTTTGAAATTGATGAATGAAGTGTACTTGAGTTAAATTGCGATATGAAGTTCTACGTAGAGAAGAATGATCGTGTTCAGTTTACAGGGTCTCTGATCGACCAGACTCATCTCATTCGACCAAATAATTTTGGTCGAACTAGCGCTGAACAAACTGAACCAATTTATAGAGCCCTCGTTCGACCACACCCCTGTTGTTCGACCAAACCACTCTGGTCGAACAGCTTCATGAACCTCCCATTTCGATACTAACTGCTATACATATTGTTCAAAGCACTCTAAAGCTATCACAAGAGCAGAATACTGAGCTTATAGTAGAGAAGAAGCGGGAAAGAGCCAAGAGATTGAAAGCCGAGAAGGTTAAAACGAAGGAGGTGGAACGTGATGAATGGGGAATCCCTAAGATAAAGATACCTCCTCCGTTTCCCTTTAGGATAGTGAATAAGGGATTGGAAGATAAGTTCAAGAGATTTCAAGATATAATGAACAAGATAAGCTTGAGCGTTCCTTTCTCCAAAACAATCATAGAGATGTCGTACTATGCCTGATTTTTGAAAGATATTATATTGAAGAAGAGAAGCTTGAACGGAGTAAGATAGTGAATCTATCAGAAAACTGCAGCTCGATCATTCAGAGAAAGCTGCCACAGAAGTTGAAGGATCCAGAGAGCTTCACTATTCTATGTGAAATTGGAAAGGGGCTGGCACATAAAGCTTTATGCGATTTTGGAGCAAGCATCAACTTGATGCCCTTATCTATATTTAAGAAACTAAGTTTGGGGGAGCTCGCTCCCACAACAGTGGCTCTACAATTATTGGATAGGTCTATGACTTTTTTGAAGGGTGTGATAGATGATGTACTTGTTAAAGTGGACAAGCTTGTATTTCCTGTGGATTTTCTTGTGCTATAAATGGAAGATGACAAGGATAATGCCCCTCTTATTTTGGGAAGGCCATTTCTTGCCACAGCTGGAGCTATGATTGATGTCCAAAAGGGGGAGCTTATATTGAGAATGGATAAAGAAGAGGTTCAATTCAACCTGGATAGGGCAATGAAGATGCCAATGGAGACGCAATGTCAC
Organism: Pogostemon cablin; assembly: GCA_023678885.1. Lineage (NCBI taxonomy): Eukaryota > Viridiplantae > Streptophyta > Magnoliopsida > Lamiales > Lamiaceae > Pogostemon > Pogostemon cablin. Next base: position 17,442,431 of record CM042982.1, on the reverse strand, counting down.
AGCATTGATGTGGTAGAGGAGATCGTGAAGGAAGATATGTCCTTGATCCTATCAAAAGATCCCTTGGAGACATGCTTGGTGGAGTATCTTACTTTTCTTACCACGGAGCTAGATGAGCTCTCTAATGAGGTATGTATTGAATTTCTTGAAAATTTACTTGCTTTGGGTGATAACAGGTATGAATCTAAAAGAACCAAGCTTGAAGAAGTCAAATGGACTAGAAAATACCTCCCATTGGATAGAGAAAGCACACCGAAGGAAGAAAAGAAGGAGGAGTTGAAACCACTACTGGAGCACTTGAAGTACGTCTATCTAGGCGATAATGGAACTTATCTAGTAATTGTATCTTCTTCTCTTACTGATGACCAACTCGAAGAGTTGTTAGATGTGCTTAGGAAGTATAAGTCTGCTATAGGATGGACTCTTGATGATTTGAAGGGTATTAGTCCATCGTACTGCATGCATAAGATTAGGTTGCTAGATGAAGCTAAGAGTAGTATTCAGAATCAGCGGAGAGTTAATCCCGCGATTCAAGAAGTGATTAGGAAGCAAATCCTAACATGGTTAGATGCAGGAATTATCTATCCAATTAGTGATAGTTCCCATGTGAGTCCATTGAATGTTGTAGCTAAAAAGGGGGCATGACTATTGTAAAAGCCGATTTTGGCGAGACCTTAGCCATTAGAATTCCTACGGGATGGTGTGTGTGTACGGATTACAGAAAACTGAATGAAAATACCTGCAAAGACCATTTCCCTCTTCCTTTCATGGATCAAATGCTTGACTGTCTAGCAGGGTATGAGTTTTATTGTTTCTTAGATGGGTATTCGGGTTATAATCAAATCATGATTTCGCATGAGGATCAAGAAAAGACAACTTTTACTTGTCCATATAGAACCTTTTCTTTTAGGAAGATGCCTTTTGGATTGTGTAATGCACCTGCTAGATTTCAGCGTTGCATGATAGTCATATTTGATAGGTTGATAGAGAAGATCATGGAGGTGTTTATGAATGATTTTTCTTTGTTTGGTTCTTCTTTTGATATTTGTTTGTCTAACCTATCTACTGTTTTGAAGAGATGTCAAGAAACTAATCTTGTCTTGAATTGGGAGAAATGTCACTTCATGGTAAGAGATGGGATTGTTCTTGGTTATCATATCTCGGCCAAGGGATTGCAGGTTGATAGAGCTAAAGTGGTGGCGATTGAGAAGCGTCCACCACCTACAAATGAGAAAGGAGTGCGGTCTTTCCTTGGACATGCCGGTTTCTATAGAAGATTTATCAAAGATTTCTCAAAATACTCAAAGCCCTTATTTCATTTACTTGAAAAGGATGTTCCTTTTGTTTTTGATGAAGAATGTCTAAAAGCTTTTCAGGTTTTGGGAAGGCCATTTCTTGCCACAGCTGGAGCTATGATTGATGTCCAAAAGGGGGAGCTTATATTGAGAATGGATAAAGAAGAGGTTCAATTCAACCTGGATAGGGCAATGAAGATGCCAATGGAGACGCAATGTCACAGCATTGATGTGGTAGAGGAGATCGTGAAGGAAGATATGTCCTTGATCCTATCAAAAGATCCCTTGGAGACATGCTTGGTGGAGTATCTTACTTTTCTTACCACGGAGCTAGATGAGCTCTCTAATGAGGTATGTATTGAATTTCTTGAAAATTTACTTGCTTTGGGTGATAACAGGTATGAATCTAAAAGAACCAAGCTTGAAGAAGTCAAATGGACTAGAAAATACCTCCCATTGGATAGAGAAAGCACACCGAAGGAAGAAAAGAAGGAGGAGTTGAAACCACTACTGGAGCACTTGAAGTACGTCTATCTAGGCGATAATGGAACTTATCTAGTAATTGTATCTTCTTCTCTTACTGATGACCAACTCGAAGAGTTGTTAGATGTGCTTAGGAAGTATAAGTCTGCTATAGGATGGACTCTTGATGATTTGAAGGGTATTAGTCCATCGTACTGCATGCATAAGATTAGGTTGCTAGATGAAGCTAAGAGTAGTATTCAGAATCAGCGGAGAGTTAATCCCGCGATTCAAGAAGTGATTAGGAAGCAAATCCTAACATGGTTAGATGCAGGAATTATCTATCCAATTAGTGATAGTTCCCATGTGAGTCCATTGAATGTTGTAGCTAAAAAGGGGGCATGACTATTGTAAAAGCCGATTTTGGCGAGACCTTAGCCATTAGAATTCCTACGGGATGGTGTGTGTGTACGGATTACAGAAAACTGAATGAAAATACCTGCAAAGACCATTTCCCTCTTCCTTTCATGGATCAAATGCTTGACTGTCTAGCAGGGTATGAGTTTTATTGTTTCTTAGATGGGTATTCGGGTTATAATCAAATCATGATTGCGCATGAGGATCAAGAAAAGACAACTTTTACTTGTCCATATAGAACCTTTTCTTTTAGGAAGATGCCTTTTGGATTGTGTAATGCACCTGCTAGATTTCAGCGTTGCATGATAGTCATATTTGATAGGTTGATAGAGAAGATCATGGAGGTGTTTATGAATGATTTTTCTTTGTTTGGTTCTTCTTTTGATATTTGTTTGTCTAACCTATCTACTGTTTTGAAGAGATGTCAAGAAACTAATCTTGTCTTGAATTGGGAGAAATGTCACTTCATGGTAAGAGATGGGATTGTTCTTGGTTATCATATCTCGGCCAAGGGATTGCAGGTTGATAGAGCTAAAGTGGTGGCGATTGAGAAGCGTCCACCACCTACAAATGAGAAAGGAGTGCGGTCTTTCCTTGGACATGCCGGTTTCTATAGAAGATTTATCAAAGATTTCTCAAAATACTCAAAGCCCTTATTTCATTTACTTGAAAAGGATGTTCCTTTTGTTTTTGATGAAGAATGTCTAAAAGCTTTTCAGGTTTTGGGAAGGCCATTTCTTGCCACAGCTGGAGCTATGATTGATGTCCAAAAGGGGGAGCTTATATTGAGAATGGATAAAGAAGAGGTTCAATTCAACCTGGATAGGGCAATGAAGATGCCAATGGAGACGCAATGTCACAGCATTGATGTGGTAGAGGAGATCGTGAAGGAAGATATGTCCTTGATCCTATCAAAAGATCCCTTGGAGACATGCTTGGTGGAGTATCTTACTTTTCTTACCACGGAGCTAGATGAGCTCTCTAATGAGGTATGTATTGAATTTCTTGAAAATTTACTTGCTTTGGGTGATAACAGGTATGAATCTAAAAGAACCAAGCTTGAAGAAGTCAAATGGACTAGAAAATACCTCCCATTGGATAGAGAAAGCACACCGAAGGAAGAAAAGAAGGAGGAGTTGAAACCACTACTGGAGCACTTGAAGTACGTCTATCTAGGCGATAATGGAACTTATCTAGTAATTGTATCTTCTTCTCTTACTGATGACCAACTCGAAGAGTTGTTAGATGTGCTTAGGAAGTATAAGTCTGCTATAGGATGGACTCTTGATGATTTGAAGGGTATTAGTCCATCGTACTGCATGCATAAGATTAGGTTGCTAGATGAAGCTAAGAGTAGTATTCAGAATCAGCGGAGAGTTAATCCCGCGATTCAAGAAGTGATTAGGAAGCAAATCCTAACATGGTTAGATGCAGGAATTATCTATCCAATTAGTGATAGTTCCCATGTGAGTCCATTGAATGTTGTAGCTAAAAAGGGGGCATGACTATTGTAAAAGCCGATTTTGGCGAGACCTTAGCCATTAGAATTCCTACGGGATGGTGTGTGTGTACGGATTACAGAAAACTGAATGAAAATACCTGCAAAGACCATTTCCCTCTTCCTTTCATGGATCAAATGCTTGACTGTCTAGCAGGGTATGAGTTTTATTGTTTCTTAGATGGGTATTCGGGTTATAATCAAATCATGATTGCGCATGAGGATCAAGAAAAGACAACTTTTACTTGTCCATATAGAACCTTTTCTTTTAGGAAGATGCCTTTTGGATTGTGTAATGCACCTGCTAGATTTCAGCGTTGCATGATAGTCATATTTGATAGGTTGATAGAGAAGATCATGGAGGTGTTTATGAATGATTTTTCTTTGTTTGGTTCTTCTTTTGATATTTGTTTGTCTAACCTATCTACTGTTTTGAAGAGATGTCAAGAAACTAATCTTGTCTTGAATTGGGAGAAATGTCACTTCATGGTAAGAGATGGGATTGTTCTTGGTTATCATATCTCGGCCAAGGGATTGCAGGTTGATAGAGCTAAAGTGGTGGCGATTGAGAAGCGTCCACCACCTACAAATGAGAAAGGAGTGCGGTCTTTCCTTGGACATGCCGGTTTCTATAGAAGATTTATCAAAGATTTCTCAAAATACTCAAAGCCCTTATTTCATTTACTTGAAAAGGATGTTCCTTTTGTTTTTGATGAAGAATGTCTAAAAGCTTTTCAGGTTTTGAAAGAGGTGCTTATTACTACACCTATCTTGATCACATAGGATTGAACTCAGCTGTTTGTATTTATGTGTGATGCAAATGATCTAGCGCTTGGAGTGGTGCTTGGGCAGCTGAAGGAAAAGAAGTTCTGCGCCATCTACTATGCAAGTAAAACTTTTGATGCAGCACAAAAGAACTACACTGTCACTAAAAAGGAATTTTTAGCAGTTGTGTATGCATTTGACAAGTTTTGTCAGTATTTGGTTGGCATGAAGACTATTGTGTACACGGATCATTCTGTGATCTGGTACTAGATGGAGAAGAAGGAAGCGAAGCCCATGATTATTCGATGGATCCTTCTTCTACAAGAGTTTGACATGGAGATCCGAGACAAAAAAAGAACGGAGAATATTTTAGCAGATCACATATCAAGGTTAGAGACAAGGAAACATTGTGATGACTTTTTTTAATACAATGAAGGGATGTTCCTTGATGAAAAGATCATGGCGGTGTTTGTGGAAGGAGCGGAAAGAGCTTGTGTAGTGACTGCTCAAGGAATGGATCCATGGTATGTGGATTACAACAATTACATTGCCGTAGGTGAAATTCCGAAAGATCTCAATAGGTATCAACTTGTGAAATTCAAGAGAGATGTTGAGACTTTCATATGATATGATCCATTTGTGTATAAAATTTGTATGGATTCTATCGTCCGTAGGTGTATGCCCGAGATGAAGATGGAGAGTGTTCTCCATTTTTTCCATGAACAACCTAATGGGGGCACTTCAGAGCTCAAAAGACTGCGGCTAAGGTACTTCAATCTGCTCTTTATTGGCCTACTTTGTTTAAAGCCTGTGAATCCTATGTGACGACTTGCGATAGATGTCAAAGGATGGGAAACATAAGTAGAAGAGATGAGATGCCACTTCAGCCGAGCATTGTGGTTGAGATGTTCGATGTATGGGAAATCAATTTTATGGGGCCGTTTCCCCCATCTAATGGATTTCTCTACATCCTACTTACTATGGATTATGTTTCTCAGTGGGTGGAGGCCATTCGTACCCACATGAATGATTCAAAGACCGTGTTGTATTTCTTGAAAAAACATATCTTTGCCTGCTATGGAGTCCCAAGAGCACTTGTATGTGATGGAGGTTCTCACTTCGTCAACAAACTTCTTGAAAGAGTGCTCAAGGATTACGGTGTTAAGCATAGGGTTACTACACCCTATCATCCTCAAGCGAATGGGCAAGCAGAAGTTTTTAACAGGCAAGTGAAGCAGATCCTGGAGATGATGGTCAGAACTAATAGGAAGGATAGAGCTATGAAGCTTGATGATGTCCTATGGGGGTTTCAAACTGCATATAAGACGGTGCTCGACATGTTGTCGTATCAAATTGTCTATGGAAAACTGTGCCACTTACCTGTAGAGGTTCAGCATAGAGCTTTTTGGGCATTGAGAAGTTTGAACTTGTGTCTCAAAGATCAAAAGGAGTTGAGGATAACTCATATCAATCAACTAGATGAGTTTAGAAATCAAGCCTACAAGAACTCGGTGATCTATAAAGAGAGAATGAAGAAGTGGCATGATTCAAAGATCACTTATAAGAAGTTCAAGCAAGGGGATGAGTTATTACTTTTTAACTCTCGTTTGAAGATTTTTGCAGAAAAACTGAAATCAAAGTGGACGAGACCGTTCATTATCCATAGAGCCTGCGGAGGGGGGAGTTTTGAAATTATAGAAAAATATGGAGGCATCACAGCGGCGAATGGGCATCGATTGAAGCACTATAGGTTGCGGGATGATGCTTGTGTCGTCTTTGTAGATACCTTACATTGAGTTGGTACCGTCGTGACTCTCTGACGTTAAACATGAGCGCCTGTTGGGGGCTCTCCTTCCTGTTTATTGCTTTATTTATTTAGTGTGAGTAAGAAATTTTTATATTTAAGATGCATACTAATCGACAACTACATCTCTTTGTAAACCATAGTTTTGACTATAGTTTCTACTACGTTTGGGGGGTGATGTTCTTACCTCATTGAAGCACCAAGAGCATAATCTTTTCTTTGTAATGTTTTCTAGGAGAGTTGATTTTTTACGGTATATTAAAATTTTAACCAGTTTTGATGTGTCGATTTTTTTGCAATTTGCCTAGTGTTCGGTGGTGTTTTATTATTTTAGTATGAACGGAGTATTATATATGATTTTATATAGCCTGAAAGTGGTTCTCTAGCTTTTGTTTTGGGTATAATGATGCTTGATGTTGTTCTAGAGTTTGAGTTTTGCAGGAAAAGATGTGAAAAACATGAAAATTCAGAAATTCGAAAACTCGTTCGACCAAACACTACTGTTCGACCACAATACTAAGGTTGAATGGTGGTCGAACAACATGCCTGAATGCGAAATCAACTTACAGAAGGTCTGTTCGACCAAATCATCACGTTCAACCAGAATTCTAAGGTCGAACGACGGTCGAACGGAGCAGGGGAGAACATGGTGTGATTTTTCACCGTACAGAGGTACGTTTGACCTCACACTGTTGTTCGACCAAGACATTTTGGACAAACGTAGGTTGAACGAGGTCACATTTTACAGGCAGACTCGCGTTGTTCGACCAGGAGCCCTTATTTGACCATACTGTTCGAGTCGAACGTGGTCTGAAATCGCAAATAAGGGTCAGTTTTCTTTATTTTGTTCGACCGATGCCTGTCACCCTTTCTCAAGCACCCATCACGAATTGTAAGTATTTCACTGCAAACTCTTCCCACACTTAAATCTTCCTCTCCACATACTTCCACATCCAAGATTTGAAGGATTCAAGTCCGAATTGGGGTTATTTCATTCAAATTTTTGGGGATTTTTGTTGCACATCACAAACACTATGACCGGAGGAAAAGATATGTTTTCTTACTTCTCTATCCTTGAATTGAAGTGAATTATGCTTATTAAGGGTTGGGTAAGTTGATTGAACTTGGATTTGAAGTGTTGAATTTGGTTTTTTTTTTTAAAATTCGTTTGAATTTGCATGATTCAATTTACGTTGGATTGTTGAGATTTTTTAAAATTGATGATGCATATCTTGCGGGCTTGAGGTAAATTTTGGATTATATGTATGGGGTCGTTGATTTGAATTGTTGATTTTGTGCAATTCAAAGTGAAAGGTGAGCATGCTTATGGTTTTTGTTAAGTTTATGTTGAAATTGAGAAGCATGTTTCATGTGTGTGGTAATTTTAAGACTATTGATTGACATGGTGTCATTATTGAAAGTGTTGAGCATATATTTGTTATGATTATTAGATGAACACTTGAAATTTAGAGAATTAAGTTATGATTATAGCATATGAATTTGAAGTTTTGAGTAGAATTCATGCTTTGGTTAGTCTTAAGATTGGTGAACTTGCTTTATCTCTTTTGTTGTGTATTGAAGTATAGCTTTTGTAGGAAAAGAGATTGCTTCATCTTCGAAGAGGACGGAGACTAAGTCTCCTAGGAAAGGTGCTAACTCTAAGAAGTTAAAGCTTAATAAGAAGAGACCTTCCAATTTTAGTATAAGGTTCGATGATTGGGAGGAGAAAAAGGAGTTGTAGGGAGCTATTGCGACCAAGATAACGAGGATTCATTATCAAGATGATCAAGCTATGGTTGCGATGAACATCATCAATGATATTTGTTAGATGTTCAATCGAGTAGGGATCACCTAATTCATGGAGCTAAAGAGGGAGACATATTTCCACATCACAGCTGAAGTATTGTGCATAATGAGAGTTGATCGTGGGGATCACTATCTTCCGTATGGTTTGTCGATGAATATTGGTGGTCAATTGCAGCATATGCTAGCAAGTGAATTCAATGAGATGATTGGTTGTGAGACCGTGTCTGAAGTGGAGCACGCTGATTTCCATGCTAACGAGTTTTGGAGGTTTATCTCGGAGAGGCAAGGTCGTCATAATTCGAACACTGCTAAGGTTGCCTTCATCCGCAACCACGTGATAGCTTATATAGACCAGATTCTGAGCAACACACTGTTTACTCGATCCGAGGGCAGTTGCATTCTTAGGGGGAGTTGTATGTGCTCTGGTGCATGATGAATTGAGTCAGCTTCAACGCTGCGGCTTACTTTTTCCAGCAGCTGTACAAGTTCTCTACTTGATTTCCAGCTAGTCAACATTGGAGGGCTGATTACTTCGATAGCGAAGTACTATCGAGTTGATTTGAGCAGGCATAGGCTGATCCGAGGGGATCCTGATTTGATTCTATCATCCTGTGTTAGGATGGGGTTGATTCAGAGGATGGATGATGCTTGGATGTTCATTCGTGGCAAGAATCCACTTTATTTTCGATTTCCATTATCGATTGTTGATCTTACTACAATTCAGATCAACACCAATCTCTTGATGGACACTTTGGAGCATAGGGCAATTTCCAATACTTGTTTGGAATAGGGAAATTGGAGACTTTTGGCTGAGATGCACTTACAGGGAATCCTCATTGATGAAGATATGATTTTGGTTGGTAATCCAGCTGATTTCATTGACGAGAATCAGCCACAACAGTTAGCTTTTGTGTATCCGCAGAGGGATTTGCCTCCAATACCCCCACCGCAGTAGCAGCAGCCATAACATGAGTATTTTGAGCCACTACCATAGCAGCAGAATTTCTGGCAGGCCTAGGATCATTTTTATATGGAGCAGTTCAGATTGATGAAAGAGCAATTCGCCACTTTGAATGCAAATCAGCAAGAGACGAATCGACAGCTGGCATTGGCGAATGCAAATTATGCTATGCTCAACCTTCGATATGATGGTCTGGATAGAAGAATGGGAGAGATGCAGACTGGCTATCGAGAGATTGATAGGAAGCTATATGATCTGCACAGGGACTTTGCTTATTGGCGCATGGATATAAGTGATGATGATGATGCTCCGAAGGAGTATAGTGCGTTGGGTTTTTTCCCTTTGTCTGATTCTTCTCATCTCCATTCTCTTTTTCACTTTACATGTTGAGTGATTGTGGGTGGTGTTGAGTGTTTGATAGAGATTTATGCGTGGGTGGTCTGTATTGATATTGATTGATGATGATGGATTCATTTAGTATGTTCGATTTGGTTGTTGATCAGATTGATTTGGAAAGTATGATGCTTCTTGATTATGCATGAGCACTTGTTTTTTATGCATGTTGATTTTATTAATGATGGCATGTACCGCTATTGCTTGTAGTTTATGTAAATATTGATGTTGATTGCATGCTTTGAAGAGTGCTTAGGAATCTATTACCCATGTGAGAATTTGAGTCTATTAATCATGCTACATGATTGCATGATAGTTTATTCTTGTGAGTATCATTCATATGTTCGTATTCTAGAACTTGGCTTGGAGTCTTGTTTGAAATTTATGATTGATAGATGCTAGGACATGATCTTAGGCCATTATTGCTTAAAGTGAGCTACTTAGCCAAATTTCCTACCTTATAATATTAATTATTGGAAGCCCTGTTGAGCCTTTAAAGCTTTTTCTTTATCAAGCCTATGATAAAAAGCCTTTATATAACTATACTTGAGCTTTAAAAATCCTATTTACTAGTAGAGAGTTGAAGTGAATAAATTGCTAGCTCGTTTGAAGAAAAGGGAGGAAAGTGTGTGTAGTGATGTAGATAAAATTATGGTTAAATCTTGTTGAAGGGTAGTGCCTGAAACTGGTACCCCAATTGCTTTACAAAAGAGTAGTGCCCGAAATTGGTACCCTTGTACTTTGAAGAAGAAATATGTTGATTCCAAGTGAAGAAGGAGAAGAAGTATTGAAAGATCGTGAGAATGATGAAGGAGGATGAGTATTAATGTTGCTTCATGAAAAGCAAATCTTCAAGGTAATTCTCTACTTTAGTCACTTTATCTATATTCTCCTACCTTTACCAAAGATCGAACATTACAACCCAAAGAACAAGTCATTTGTGATCCTAGTGTTGAAACAATTATGAATTGATTTTTGAGACCTTTACTAAGCTTATGGTTACGCGAATATATGAATTGAATTTGAGCGTATATACTAATCCTTTGAAAGTGTACATCTTTTACACTTGAGCGTGAGAGTAAACACTTACCTAGTGAGCTAGATGATTTTGCACTCGTAGAAGTATTGTAGTTGATGGATATGTTTGCATGGATGAAAGGTATGATGGATGCATATTTTGAATTGATATAATTGCATGTGTTAGAATAAGTTGTGCTTGTTATAAGGACTTCGTGATTACACTCTCTTGCCTAGTTTTGATTGTCGTTGCCTCGGGACGAGCAACATATAAGTTTAGGGGTTTGATGAGAGTGATAATTCATGTATTTTAAGCTCCGATTTATGTGGAAATTGATTATGATTTGGTTATTATTAAGACAAATCGAGTTGTTTATGGAAAAACCACGAATCAGATGCTACCAAGGCTATTTGAGTATATTTGTACAGGAAAATGGGTCTTAAGTGCTCGAAATTGGAAAACATGATTTTCGAGATGATTTTCATAGCGTTGCTCGACCTGGAGAGGTTGTTCGACCAGAATTGGATTGTTCGAACAAAGGAGTCAAGTCGAACGAGAGGCATATCAACTTATAGAGGGGTCATTCGACCAAGGAAGCTCGTTCGATCAGAATAACTCAAATCGAATAGTAGAAGTCAAGTCGAACAGGAAGTAAAGACGAAGTTCAGATTACAGACGTGTTGTTCGACCAGCGTTCGACCAAGAGTCCCATTTGACCAATTCCAATTTGGTCGAACGACAACATGTCAGCTTCGAAAAGTCAGAATTTTCACCTCCAGTGCGTGCATGTGAGTGTTTTCTATGAAAAAGCCCAATAAAGATCCATGAGGAGAAGTAACAAGTATAAAAAAGGTACTGATCACACCAAAAAGAGAGTTAGATTCCACATCCATCCTACACCACATCCAAACCCTAACTCCATCCGCAGGAGTGGTAGAGAGAGATTCATGCAGCGAATCAAGTGAGAACCAAGTGAAGATTCAAGACGAAACGAGAAGCGACGCCAACATCTAGGGTTTACTTCGCAACTTAATCTATCTTATAATTTTCAAGACTATGGGTAAGATCTATCTAATCACCATGAACGTTTTTCGAAGCGTTATGGGCTAGAACCACTTTGGTAGTTCTAGGATTATGAAGGTTTTTATCTAGTTAATGGAACTTCCGTGTGTATACTCCGTACAACACTACTTGTGGTTTATTTTATATAAGACTATGCTTTATTAATTCATACTCAGAGTTGTTTTGTGCATCATTAACTATTATGTAGAGTCTGAATACATATTTTGATTATTGGTTGAGTGCGTTCACTACTGAGCATGATTCCATGTTATAATTCTAAGTGAGGGAACTCCGAAACTTCATTAAAACTATCTTATATGAATACTTATTAATTGAATTGAATTTGGGTTAGTAAGTAGGATAAAGAGGATAATTATATAGTACCTATAAAGGGAGATCATATCGGGTTAGAGTAATAAGTGCACGAGAAATAATTGATACAGATAGTACCTAGAAAGGGGGATGTAATTATATCTCTTGCTCCAAAGTAATTCACACGTGTTACATGCTTGTCTGCTTATGTCTATAGAGTAGATTTGCATGGTTTAATGATGCGTCCATATTCCACAAGGCAGAGTCGGACATTGACATACAGGTGGGAGATTAATTAGTAACACTGGATGGCTCGAAGAGCTACCTATCTTCTCACTTGTCAACTCTCATTTAATCTCTACTGTTATTTATTTTAATTGATATTTTTATTAATTGTTTATTTGTTACTTAATCATCACAACTTTATTGTCATATTAGTTTTAATAACTTAGAATATAATTAAATTAATAATAATACGTCCTTTGGGTTCGATAATCACTTGGTCACTTATCAAAGCAACAATAGCATCCTTAACACTTGAGGATTAATATTGTGTGTTGAGAAAACGCTCATCAGTGGCGGCTCATAGTACTGATATTGCTGTGGTTGTGGTGACTGCATCAGAGGAAAATCCATCTTCGGCTGCTGCTGCTGATCATCATTGTCCACAAAATCCACTAGATCTCCCACTAAGTTCATATCCGCATCAAAATAAATACCTTGGATATGCATCTTAGCTAAGAGCCTCCAATTTCCTTCTCCAATACAAGTGTCAAAGATTGCCTTGTGTTCCGGGGTATCCATCAACAAGTTATTGTTGATCTGAATAGTAGTAAGATCAACAAGTGACAACGGGAACTTAAAAGAAATTGGATTCTTGCCACGAATGTACATCCACATATCATCAGTCCTTTGAATCAACCTCACACAAGATGTCAGAATCAAATCAGGGTCTTCTTTGATCGGCCGATACTTGGTTAAATCAACTCGGTAATACTTCGTTATCGGAGTAATCAATCCACCAACGTTGATCTTCTGGAAAGAATGAGTAGAGAACTTATACAGCTGCTAGAAAAAGTAAGAAGCCACATTGAATTGAACTACATTCATCATGCACCATATCACGTATAGCTCTCCTCTAGGTATACAACTCCCCTCAGATCGAGCAAACAACGTGTTGTTTAGGATCCGGTCCATGTATGCTATCATGGGGTTGCGAATAAAAACAACCTTAGCGGTATTGGTATTGTAATTACCTTGCCTCCCCGAAATAGATTTCCAGAACTCATCAGCATTGAAACTCTCATTCTCCGCTTTAGAAATATCCATCGGACATCCGACCATCTCATTAAACTCACTTGCATACATCAACTTCAGCTGGCCACCTATCTGCATTCATAATCTATATGGAAGATAGTGATCTCCACGATCAACTCTCATCGTGCACAACACCTCGGCTGTGATGTGAAAATATGTCTCCCTCTTCAGCTCCATAAATCGAGTGATCCCTACTCGATTGAACATCCAATGAATATTGTTGATGATGTTCATCTCACCATCGCTTGATCATTCTGATAATGAGTCCTCATTATCTTGTCAGAAATAGCTCCCCACACTCTTCCTTCTCCTCCCAATTATCAATCTGTATACCGAAATCAGAAGGCCTCCTTTTATCCATCTTAACCTTCTTAGCAATTTCGCCCTTCTTAGGAGGATTATTCTCCTTCCTTTTAGAATGTGTATCAATTACTTTACCTTTATCTTCGAACATGGTGCGTCTATGAAATTCAGAATGAGAGCTCGAGGGAGGGTGATGGGATTTGGTCGAGCAGTGCGCAGAAAATCGCCTATATTCGTGACTCCAGACTCAGTTCGACTCGAACAGCGTGGTCGAACTAGGGCAACCAGATTGAATGGGATATCTATCCACTGAAACATTTATAGTTCGACAAACCTGTCTTGGTCGAACCGTAGTGTGTTGGTCAAACTAGACCTCTGTAAACTAAAAAGTTGCCCCCTATTATCCCCTGTTCAGTTCGACCACCGTTCGACTAGGTATTGCTGGTCGAACCAGATGGGCTTGGTCGAATGACCCTCTGTAAATTGAATACACACTCAGAATGCAGTTTGACCGTGGTTCGACCATAACATATTGGTTGAACCACAAGATTCTAGTCGAATGACCTTCCTGGTATGTCATTTTTAGTGCTTTTCTCCGTCCCCTGCAAAACTCAAACTCTAAAACAATATCAAGTATCATATTAAGTCAAAACAAAAGCTAGAGAACCACTCTTAGACTATATAAAAATCATATATATTACTTCGCTCACACTATTAAATAAATAAAACACCACTGAACACTAGGCAAATTACAAAAAAATCGACACATCAAAACCGTTAAAGTTTTAATATACTGCAAAAAATCAACTCCCCTATCAAACATGACAAAGAAAAGATTATACTCTTGGTGCTACGATGAGGTCAGTACATCACACCCCCAAACTTAGTAGAAACTATAGTCAAAACTAAGTTTGCAAAGAGATGTAATTGCCGATTAGTAAGTACCTTAAATATAAAAAATTCTTACCTCAAATATAAAAAATTCTTACTCACACGAAATAAATTAAGCAATAAAACGGAAGGGTAAACCCCAACAGGTGCTTTTGTTTAACATCAGAGAGTCACGACGATACCAACTCAATGTAAGGTATCTTCAAAGACGACGCAAACATCAACCGGAGGCTTATAGTACTTCAATCGATGCCCATTCGCTACTATGATGTCTCTGTCTTTGTCCATGATCTCAAAACTCTCCCCTCCGCAGGCTCTATGGATAATGTATGGTCCCGTCCACTTCGATTTCAATTTTCCTGCAAAAAGCTTCAAACGAGAGTTAAAAAGTAATACCTCATCTCCTTGCTTGAACTCTTTATAAGTGATCTTCGAGTCATGCCACTTCTTCATTCTCTCTTTATAAATCACCGAGTTCTTGAAAGCTTGATTTCTGAACTCGCCTAGTTGATTGATGTGAGTCAATCCCAACTTCTTTTGCTCCTTAAGAGACAAGTTCATACTTCTCATGGCCTAGAAAGACTTATGCTTAATCTCTACGGGTAAGTGGCACAGCTTCTCCCATAGACAATTTGATAAGGTGACATGTCAGCGCAATCTTATATGCGGTTCGAAACCCCCATAACACATCATCGAGCTTCATAGCCCAATCCTTCCTATTGGTTCCAACCACCTTCTCAAGGATTTGTTTTACTTATCGGTTAGAGACTTCCGCTTGCCCATTCGCTTGAGGATGATAGGGTGTAGTAACCCTATGTTAACACCATATTCCTTAAGAACTCTTTCAATAAATTTGTTGACGAAGTGGGATCCTCCATCACTTACAAGTGCTCTAAGAACAAAAATATACTTCTTCATGAATGACAAGACTGTCTTTGAATCATTCAGGCGAGTAGGAATCGCTTCCACCCACTTAGAAACATAATCAATAGCAAGAAGGATGTATAAGAATCCATTAGATGGGGGAAAAAGCCCCATAAAATCAATTCCCCATACATCGAAGATCTCTACAACAATGCTTGGCTGAAGTGACTTCTCATCCTTTTTACTTATGTTTCCCATCCTTTGACATCTATCGCATGTTGCCACATATGATTCACAATCTTTAAACAAGGAATGCCAATATAAAGCGGATTGAAGTTCTTTTGCTGTAGTTTTTTGAGCTCCAAAGTGCCCCCTGTTAGGTTGTGCATGACAAAAATTAAGAACACTCTCCATCTCCATCTCGACCACACACCTACGAATGATAGAATCTGTACAAATCTTGTACACAAACGGATCATACCATAGAAAAGTCTCAACATCTCTCTTGAATTTGGTAAGCTGATACCTACTAAGATCCTTAGGAATTTCACTGGATACAATGTAATTGACATAATCATCGTACCATGGATCCATTCCTTGAGCAGCCACTACACAAGCTCTGTCCACTCCTTCAACAAACACCGTCATAATCTTCTCATCTAGGAACATCTCTTCAGTGTATTCAAAAGAGTCATCACAATGCTCCCATGTCTCTAACCTTGATAGGTGATCCGCCAAAACATTCTCCGTTCCTTTCTTGTCTCGTATCTCCATATCAAACTCTTGTAGAAGAAGAATCCATCTAATAATCTTGGGCTTCGCTTCCTTCTTCTCCATCAAGTACCGGATTGCAGAATGATCCGTGTACACTATTGTCTTCATGCCAACCAAATAGTATCGAAACTTGTTGAATGCATACACAACAGTTAAAAATTCCTTTTCAGTTATAGTATAGTTCTTTTGTGCTGCATCAAAAGTCTTACTCGCATAGTAGATGACGCATTACTTCTTTTCTCTCAGCTGCCCGAGCACCACTCTAAGAGTTAGATCACTTGCATCACACATAAGTACAAATGACTGAGTCAAATCTGGTATGATCAAGACAGGTGCAGTAATAAGTGCCTCTTTCAAAACTGAAAAGCTAATAGACATTCTTCATCAAAAACAAAAGGAATATCTTTTTCAAGTAAATGAGACAGGGGCTTGGAGTATTTTGAGAAGTCTTTGATAAATCTTCTATAGAATCCGGCATGTCCAAGGAAAGACCGCACTCTCTTCTCATTAGTAGGTGGTGGAAGCTTCTTAATCGCAACCACCTTTGCTCGATCAACCTGCAATCCCTTGGCCGAAATATGATGCTCAAGAATAATCCCATCTCTCACCATGAAGTGGCACTTCTCCTAATTCAAGACAAGATTAGTTTCTAGACATCTCTTTAAAACAGTAGATAGGTTAAACAAACAAATAACAAAGGAGGACCCAAAAATAGAAAAATCATCCATAAACACCTCCATGATCTTCTCTATAAATCCATCAAATATGGTCATCATGCAACGCTGAAATGTAGCAGGTGCATTACATAACCCAAAAGGCATTTTCCTAAAAGTAAAGGTTCCATAAGGGCAAGTAAAAGTAGTATTTTCTTGATCCTTGGGAGCAATCATGATTTGATTATAACCCGAGTACCCATCTAAGATAGAAATCATACCCTGTTATATGATCTAACATTTGATATATGAAAGGAAGAGGGAAGTGGTGTTTTCATGTATTTTCATTCAGTTTCATGTAATCAGTACACACACGTCATCCCATAGGAATTCTAATGGCTAATGTCTCTCCATCATCGACTTTCACAATAGTCATGCACCCTACTCAGCAACTACATGCAATGGACTTACATGAGGACTATCACTAATTGGATAAATAATTCCTTCATCTAACCATGTTAGGATTTGCTTCCTAATCACTTCTTGAATCACGGGATTAACCCTCCGCTGATTCTGAATACATCCCTTAGCTTCATCTAGCAACCTTATCTTTTGCATGCAATACGATGGACTAATACCCTTCAAATCATCAAGAGTCCAACCAATAGCAAACTTATACTTCCTAAGTGTTGACGTTTGGATCTTTTGGTTAATGTGAACCATTACGGTTCCATACGTTTCTACAGTGGAAGCAAGTAAACAAGAAACGCATTACCTTTCACCAGGGTATGTTGAAGGAGAAGGATTCTCGCTGGCAGCCTGAGCAGTCTCACTGTTTCGGTAATAACTCCCTCATCTGATCTTCGATTGGAATGATCTACGCAGCAAAATGATCCTCTCTTCCTTGGCTTTCAATCAGTATATCACACATCTAATTTGGACTTCAACACGATTTTATAAAAATCGGTGAAGTTGATGGCCAGAAATAGCAAATGACCTTCCGGTCTTCTGTTGTATTACTAAGCCACGTCTTGACGTTGGTGTGGGCAACGATCTACAAGATGAACTTAGTCTACAACCCTAATCAGCTTTCATGTGTGTTATACGTGTGATTCAGATTCTGGATTGATGAGATTGTCTATTATATAGGCTACAATAGGGACCAGGAGGAGAAATTAGGGTTTGGGCCTCCATTGGGCTTAAACATCCAAGTTTAGCCCAAAACTTATACTTAAGTCCAATAATAATAAATCATTTCACTAAAGAAATATTATTGCACTGCCACCCTAATCCCAAATTACGTTTATGGGCTCCTTCTTATTATGAGCCCGTTAATCTCCCCGTGTTTAAAATTTAATGTCCATTAATTAATTAAGTTACTGACAACTCCATTAATTAATATATATACCGAGAGTAGTACCACTCAACTTTATTATCATGCTAGAATAAATCCACCGGCAGGGTTTACATGATAAATATTATGAGCTCCTCAAGGGGACATCATCAACCAATTACGTTAGGATACGGAATCCTTCTACAATCAACAGCACACCATAGAGACAGCGCCATCTCCTAACTCACTGAGCATATTGATTTAACTATTAAATCTCACCTGTTGATGAATTAGAGAAATAAATATAGGCTTACGTGTCGAGGTTATTGTATAGGGATTAAGAGTACGAACTTCCATAATAACAGAGATCAAGTTCTATTATATAGTCAGTATAAACCAAAGATCTCAACAGCGATCCTGCTCAATACACAAGTGCACTAGTGTAATTTTATAGTCAAGACAGACTAAGGACAAATCACACTACAACCATACCGATAGATGGTACACGTCTACCTCGGTTGTGAATATCTGTTTATACTTTATAAGGAGCTGATAATATGATCTTCTGTGTGACGCCGCACACCATATTATCTACATTATAAATTAAATGGACTTTTGTAACAATATTATTGCAAACGTTTGATCACGTGATTTTCATTTCAAATATTATCAAAGCATTGTTCATACAAAAAGCTAGACTTTTCGTATACAATCCAACAATCTCCCACTTATACTAAAAGACTATGCTGCCATATATGATGCCATACATTTGATTACCACTCCCACTACTTGACCATTAAAAGCTTTCGCCTTAAGATCCTTGTAAAAGGATTACTAGGTTATCAACCAATGCAATCTAGGCGATAACAACCTTTCCCTCATCATAGGATTTCTCGTATCAGGTAGTACTAGCTATCAATGTGTTTAATTTCCTTATAGACTTGCGATTGCTTCAAGCAACTGCACCATTATTATCACAATAAATTGTGATAACATTGGACAAACTTAAAATTACATCTAAGTCCATTACAAAGTTTCTAAAACCATACAGATACTTTGGCTACCACAAGGATCCAATATTATCCTTTTCACATGGTGGAGTCCAAAATATATTTCTATATGACACTCCTCCATACTA
This sequence comes from Pogostemon cablin, assembly GCA_023678885.1. NCBI lineage: Eukaryota > Viridiplantae > Streptophyta > Magnoliopsida > Lamiales > Lamiaceae > Pogostemon > Pogostemon cablin. The sequence goes on along the minus strand of CM042982.1, from coordinate 17,423,365 downwards.
TAGATCTACTTCCATTAAACACATAACCTTGAGGTGGATTTACTGCCGTCCCTATGACTCGATAATCCGAATCCAAGTAACTGCCAAGAAGTAATGAATTATTCCAGTAAGCTTACATATAATTTTCAGTCCTCTTCAGGTACTTCAAATATGTCTTACCATAATTCAATATTCTTGTTCCGGGTTACCTTGATACCCGCTGACTATGCCATTGGCAATACAGATGTCCAATCTCGTACATAGCATTCCATAGATTAAGCTTCCTTATTGCTGAAGCATAGGGAACCGCCCTTATATATTTTATCTTCTATTGTGTCTTAAGACACAAATCCTTAGATAAAGTCACATGCTAAAACGAGTAAAGATTGTATCCTTTTATGAAGCTTGAGAGAAGCACAACATCCTATCTTGTGACCCATGATCGCAAGGATGTATTTTGCTTCTCTTAAGTACTTCATTACATACTGCTTTATTAGCCATACCCTTACTCCCTACAATACTCTTTCATTGTTTCTAATGAGCAAGATACCTTCTACGTACATATAAGAAATACCACCACGTTTCTGCCACTCTTTTCAACATGCAAGATCCATTCGAGCATTGATTAAATCCATATTATTAGATTTCCTAATCAAAACGAATGTATCATGATCTCGAAGCATGCTTTAGTCTATCGATGGACACTTTTAAGCTTACACTCAAAATGCTCTTAGCCTTTTACAATGAATCACTCTGTTTGCTCCACATAGATGTTTTCCTCAAGACTTCCAATTAGGAAAGCTGTATTGACATCTCTTTGCTTAACCTCATATTTAATAAGAGTAGCAACAAATAAAAGAATCCAGATCGACATAATGTGATCGATCCTCTTTTAATTTTGTAGACCTACTTTCAATGATTTTTACACCATTTAGTTGTCCTACAAGCTCCCAGATTTAATTTAAAAGAAACATTGCAACTTGCTAAGATGTTGTATTTCGATCTTTTAGTGCTTCGTCGTGTCCATGAGTCGATTTCATGTTTACTAGGGACCAAGTCTCACGACTCTCCCAAAATATAAATCTATCGTGTTGTAAAACAACCCTCCCACTACGACAAGGGACTACATGCAATTGTTTATCAGATATGACACGCGATGTAGTTTACTTGTGGTATATCCTCTTGTAGTCTTGGTACTAAAATTTGTTTTTCCCTTCTCACACCTTTAAAACAACTTATACATGGATTAGTAATTTATTACATAGTCCTTTTCAAAAATCTAGTGTTCGTGCCAACAATCACTTTTTGATCTTTTGGACTTTTAAATAAACCACTCTTCATTTTTCTATGATATCCTACAAACAGACAAACATTCGACATGCTGTTAGTAGAGCTTATCCATAAAATGAATTTAGTAATTTCAAATAATTCATCATCTATCTAATCATTTCTATAAGAGCTCTATTCCTTCTTTCCGTCACACCATCCCGCTGGGGTATGCTCGGTGTAGACTACTTGGGATTCAATTTCAACCTTTGATTAATAGCTCCTAAACTATCCTAAGAGGTACTCGCCATCACGATTAAATCGTAATGACTTAATATATTTTCCATGTCGCTTCACCGCATCAGTCATGTACTTCTTGAATTAATCATAGTACTCAGACTTGCAGTGTATCAAATAAATATATCTTGTTTCTAGAATATTCGTTAAACATTCATAACCACCTCTCGACAGGATAATCATAGGATCACATAAATCAGAATGAACCATTTCCAACATATTTTTTCATGGCTCTATACCCCTTTACCTTGTATGGATGCCAAAAGTATGTTTAGTTCGTCTCCGAAGGTTCCTTTCTCTTACTAAGATTAGAAGATGTATTATTAATTACTACTCATTGCACCATGGGATAAACACGATTTAAGAGAGCACAAATTGTTACTAACGTACCATAATGGATTACAGCTCCATCCTGCATTATAATGACCACGTCATTTAAATGAAATAGAGTATCCATCCATAAATGCATAGAAACTGAAATGAAATTCTTTATATGAAAACGTATGTAAAGACAATTTCTCAAAATCAAACGTTTATTCCTATCAAAAGATAAATAAACAACTCCCACTGCAACAGCCACTACTCTAGTAGCTTACCCATGTACTTTATAATCTCATCAACACTTAGTTGCATGCTAGTGATTTTGGTATTTACGCACAACGTGTCAGTAAACTCCATTACTAATCACGCTTCAACAAGTAATGAATAAGATACTATCCTTGTTCACATCTTGATGAAAATTGGTTTTCTTTTGCCACATGTTTTGTCAGAAGTTTCCCACCATATACAACTTATTGTAATTCAGGTGAAACTTGCTCAAAACTTTTAAGCAAACTATGAAAAACAAATTGAGCTAGGTTTCCCCTTCAATTTCTATTCCAAGTATTTCCAACTCATTCATCAAGTTAACCATGACCTCTTGCCTTTCTAATTATTCAAGTATCCAAAGAGTCGCATGAAACATCATATTTCTATGAACCTCGTACCTCTTCACTAAAGACTTAAATAGGCACTAGAGGGCATTGTTTAGTGAGAACACATATTTTAATTTTTCTAAGCAGTAAGAATTAAAAACAAGATTATTTTCTAATCATTTGATTTTGGACCAGTAAATTTATTTTCCTTTAGTTAACAATAAGCGAAATAAATTATTCGAAAACTCATATAATAAAGTAAATAAATACGACGATCAAACTCTTTGAATTTAAATTTTATATTGATTCCCTCAATAAACAATATAAAATAAATTCACCGACATCTCAAGCACCGTGAACTTGCATGCCACGTTAGTGTGGACATACACAATCCAAACATTCACAAGAGAAGGTTTTACCCATTAATTCCATATGTCATAATTAACCTTAATACTCAATGATTAATAGACGGTTATCATTTAGCCATGCAATTTAATAGCAATGACTTCGTTGGGGAGGATACATATTAATTGCACCTAAGTATATACCATTATTTGATATTAAGTACGTTACCCAAGTTTGTGTGTCTTACAGTTGGAGAAGTCCACAAGCCCTCAAATAATTTCCTACAACCGTCAATTATTAATTTGTATCACTGATCCACAAATAAAACTCATCCGTTGGAGAGGAATGCACTATAGCAGACTCATAAGCTTACTTGCATCACATTACAAATAATAATATTTCATGAAATTTATTCCAGTGATCCGCAAATAAAACTCATCTGTTGGGAAGGAAGACACTATAACCGACTCATAAGCTTACTTGCATCACTTAATAAATCAACAATGGAGGCCGCGGGATCATGACCAATCACTCTCCCACTTAGTTATTTAATAAGAGAATTTTTGCATGCATACAATATAACAGATATAATAATGCAAATAAACATGCTATTATTAAGGCAAATTAGGCAGTAAATCAAATAGCACGTGCAATCCAAATATATAACAATAATTGACAAATAATCCAATTATAGCAGTATATATATAAGGAATAAAAATAATTGCAAAAAAAGGGTTTTGGTCAACAAATCAAGCAATAAAGCACGTGACTTGTGGAACAAGTGGAATATCTTGGGCCATAAGAAAGCATGATCCACGGTTCTACATGGAGGAAAAACCGCTCATGTATATGCACTAATCCCACTTTACCACGTTATCCCATCACACAAAGAGTAACACCACCGGAAACCACATCTTGTACCGGCGCCACTCCATCCGGCTGACTGCCACTGGAAAAACTGACCTACGCCGGAAGATCCGTTGCTACAGCCACCGAAAATTACAGTCGCCCACCGTGTTGTACAGCAGCATAATCACGACCTGCCATCGTCCGATAGCCACCAACCTGACTCCACAACACCGATCATCGTGCACCCAATGATCAGCAGGAACCACACCATCTGCTGCCGGCAGCAGACGGGAATGGCTACCGGTCGTCCATCCTCAACAAGCAGCCGCGAATCACCAGTCTCGCCACCCTGAAATCCCAACGAGTCAAGCTGCTTCCAGCCCAGTAGAATTCTCGCCGGCTCCAAGGCAATCCCTTGCCACACCCCCGGTAACTTGCTTGCCGAAACACGTCGAACTGGCTCAGAAAATCTAGGGACCCGACCGGAAATACTTGCATACCTGAAAACTGGCAAACTCTTACGGAGGTTTCTGCAAGACCCGCTCGGAAGCCATGAGGAATGGCCGGCAGAACTCGATTGGAAAGGTGCCAGGCTAGATCGAAACAGGTAGGGATTCGTCCAGAAATTGATGGAGACCCGCTCGGAACATCATCAAGCCTGATAAAAAACATTGTAGACTCGAGCGGGAATATCGCTGTCTCGCTATCCCTACGACTCGCCAAAACAGCCTGCTTCCATCTGCCATGAAACTCTTTTATCTGTAACACGCAACAGGCCAACGGCAAAGCACCCTTTAGTGCATCAACGTTGTTCAATCGCTGGAAATTTGGTGAACAGGTCTCCGTAATCGCCTGAGCACCAGCCACCACGTGTAGTCATCGAGCATACAGCCGCCGCCACCAGTTGGAAGTCCGGCTATTAGCGCTGGCAACCACGCATGCCTACCGTGACCTGCCCAGCAACATCTGGGGCCTGTCCATCATCCAGCCTCATCGCCGTTGCTGTCGCGCCACAGCCATGCCACCGGTGAGACTCCATGCGCTGCTGAGCACCAGCGCACCAGCCCGCTGCTTTTTCTCGCAAGTCGTCCATTCGACAGCCATGACTCAACCCCACCATCGATCAGCCATCACATGTGTTGCCGTTCATCCTTACTATCTTTCAACAACCAACGATCACGGCGCTACTGGCCAACCAATCGCGTCGCCGATAATTCACATAGGGCTTTCTCATTGGAATATCCATGAATTAATCCATTAAAATCGAAACCCTAATTATCGCATGTGATTCTATTCCAAATAAAAACACAATCAATTAAACCCTACCCCAACGTGTCACGTTTAACCATTGAACCTCGCTCTGATACCAATTGTTGGTATTTGGATATTTTGGTTAACGTGAACCGTTACGGTTCCATACGTTTCTACAGCGGAAGCAAGTAAACAAGAAACGTATTACCTTTCACCTGGGTATGTTGAAGGAGAAGGATTCTCGAATGCAGCATGCGCAGTCTCACCGTTTTGGCCATAACTCCCTCATCTCATCTCCGATTGGAATGATCTACGTGGCAAAATGATTCTCTCTTCTGTGGCTTTCCTCCAGTATACACACTTCCAATTTGGACTTTTACACAATTTTATAAAAATCAATAAAATTGATGGCTAGAAACAGCAAACGACCTTCCGGTCTTCTGTTGTATTCCTAAGTCACGTCTTGATGTTGGTGTGGGCAACGATCTACAAGATGAACTTAGTCTACAACCCTAATCTGCCTTTCACGTGTGTTATGCGTGTGATTCAGATTCTGGATTGATGATATTAGCTATTATATAGGCTACAACAGGGACCAGGAGGTGAAATTAGGGTTTGGGCCTCCATTGGGCTTAAACATTCAAGTTTAGCCCAAAACTTATACTTAAGTCCAATAATAATAAATCATTCCACTAAAAAAATATTATTGTACTACCACCCTAATCCCAAATTACGTTTATGGGCTCCTTCTTATTATGTGCCCGTTAATCTCCCTGTGTTTAAGATTTAATGTCATTAATTAATTAAGTTACTGACAACTCCATTAATTAATTATATACCGAGAGTAGTACCACTCAACCTTATTATCATGGCGGAATAAATCCACCTGTAGGGTTTACATGATAAACATTATGAGCTCCTCAAGGGGACATCATCAACCAATTCCGTTAGGACACGGATTCCTTCTACAATCAACAGTACACCATAGAGACAACATCATCTCCCAACTCACCGAACATATTAATTTAACTATTAAATCTCACCCGTTGATGAATTAGAGAAATAAATATAGGCTTACGTGTCGAGGTTATTGTATAGGGATTAAGAGTACGAACTTCCATAATAACAAAGATCAAGTTCTATTATATAGTCAGTATAAACCAAACGATCTCAACAGCGGTCCTGCTCAATGCACAAGTGTACTAGTGTAATTTTATAGTTAAGACAGACTAATGTCAAATCACACTACAACCATACCGATAGATGGTCCCCATCTATCTCGGTTGTGAAAATCTATTTATACTTTATAAGGAGCCGATAATATGATCATCTGTGTGACGCCGCACACCGTATTAATCAATATTGTAAATAATATTGATCACAAAGTCTAGCTTCCATAATAACAAAGATCAAGTTCTATTATGATCATCGGTTGTGAACAATATTATAAATGTTTGATCACATGATTCTCATTTTAAATATCATCAAAGCATTGTTCATACAAAAAGCTAGACTTTTCGTATATAATCCAACACTAAGCACATCTAACAACTCTTTGAGTTGGTCATCAGTAAGAGAAGAAGATACAATTACCGGATAAGTTCCATTATCGCCTAGATAGGTGTACTTCAAGTGCTCCTGTAGTGGTTTCAACTTCTCCTTCTTTTCTTCCTTCGGTGTGCTTTCTCTATCCAATGGGAGGTATTTTCTAGTCCATTTGACTTCTTCAAGCTTTGTTCTTTTAGATTCATATCTGTTATCACCCAATGCAAGTAAATTTTAAAAAAATTCAATACATACCTCATTAGAGAGCTTATCTAACTCCGTGGTAGGAAAAGTAAGAGACTCCGCCAAGCATGTCTCTAAGGGATCCTTTGACAGGATGAAGGACATATCTTCCTTCACGATCTCCTCCACCACATCAATGCTGTGACATTGCGTCTCCATTGGCATTTTCATTGCTTTATCAAGGCTGAACATAACCTTTTCTTTATCCATTCTCAATCTAAGCTCCCCCTTTTGGACATCAATCATAGCTCCAGCTATGGCAAGGAATGGCCTCCCCAAGATAAGAGGGACATTATCCTTGTTATATTCCATCTCTAGCACAAGAAAATCCACAGGAAAGACAAGCTTCTCCACTTTCACAAGTACATCTTCAATCACACCCTTTGAAAAAGTCATGGGCCTATCCGCCAACTGTAGAGCCACTGTCGTGGGAGTGAGCTCCCCCAAACTTAGCTTCTTGAATATAGACAAGGGCATCAAGTTAATGCTTGCACCTTCTAATTTCACATAGAGTAGTGAAGCTTCCCAGATCTTTCAACTTAGCTGGCTGCTTTCTCTGAATGATCGAGCTGCAGTTCTCTGGATAGATTCACTATGTCTACTCCATTCAAACTCCTCTTCTTCAATATGATATCCTTAAGAAATCGGGCATAATATGACATCTCCATGATTGCTTCGGAGAAAGGAATGTTCAAGCTTATCTTGTTCATTATATCATGATATCTCTTGAACTTATATTTCAATCCCTTCTTCACTAACGTAAAAGGAAACGAAGGAGGTATCTTTGTCTTAGGAATTCCCCATTCGTCACGTTCAACCTCTTTCGCCTTGTCCTTCTCGGCTTTTAATCTCTTGGCTCTTTCCCACTTCTTCTCTATTATAAGCTCAGTATTCTATTCTTGTGATGGTACTGTAGTATTCTGAATAACATGTGTAGCATTCGGTACAGAAATGAGAGTCAATTGACGTAGTTCGACAAGAATGGTCTGGTCGAACTAGATAAGTTTGGTCGAACTGGAAGTCTGAAAATGGAATCAATCTATCCAATTTAGAGGTTGCTGGTTCGACTGTAGTTCGACCAGAGAGGATTGATCGAACTGGAAAGTTTTGGTCGAACTGGGGCTCTGAAAACTGACCTCTATTTTTTGGCTCAACAAGTGCTAGTACAACCATTGTTCGACCAGAGAGGTCTGGTCGAACTGGAATGTATTGGTCGAACGACGAGCTAAAAATAGTGCATCGTTTCTTAGTTTTCCGCAGGCGGTTCGACCATAGTTCGACCAGCCTGTCTGGTTGAACTAAGTGAATTTCGTCGAACGACAGTTCTGCACTCATCATTTTTGTCCACCGGCTTCATCAGACCTTTATACTGCATCACGAACCTCAATGTGATGGCATTAAAGGATTTAGGGTTTGTAATACTTTGAGATGGGAACTTACCCTTCTCAATTGTTTGTGTCAACTTGTTCACATTCCTTGCTATCTCTCTCATTAACAAAGTAAGGTCTTTCATCTGCTTGGATTACTCCTCATGATTTGAATCTATTTTTATCTCAATACGATCCACCCTTGCATCATTCCTAGTGATGCGTGTTTTCTTTGCACGCAAAATTAAACCCCAAGTACTAAAGATATCAATTGCAGCTTAAGCAAGTGACCAAGTTAAATATCGAACCCAAAGGACGACGTATGATCAATTTAATTATTAACTAAATTAATTAAGATGAAAGACAATAAAAATTAGAATTTAATTATTAACTACTAAATAATTAATTAAAATAGCAAATAAAATAAATTGAGAACTAGAAAAATACAAAAGTGAATCAAGTAGGAGAATAGGTAGCTCTAGGATAATCAGTTTCACTCATTAACTTCTCTTTCGTGTATCAATGTCCAACTCTGCCTTGTGGAATATGGACGAATCACAAAGCCATGTATATGTACTCTATAGACACAAGCAAACATGCGTGTGAATAACCTTGGAGCAAGAGATATAATTTCACCCCCTTTCTAGGTACTATCAGTATTAATTATTTCTCCCTAAGATTGGTACTCTAACCCGATATGATCTCCCTTTATAGTTACTATAAAATTAACCTCTTTATCCTGCTTACTAACCCAAATTCAATTCAATTAATAAACATTCATATATGATAGTTCTAATGAATATTCAGAGTCCCCTCACTTAGAATCATAACATGGAATCCTGTTCAGCAATGAACGCGCTCAATCAACAACCAAGATATATATATTCAAACTCTATATAACAATTGAAGATGCACAAAACGACCGTGAATATGAATTAAAAACTCATAATCGTATATAAAATAAATTCACAACTAGTGTTGTATGGAGTACACACAGAAGTTCAATTAATTCATAAAACCTTTAAAACCCTAGATCTACCAAAATTGTTCTAGCCCATGATGTTGCGAAGTACAATCATGGGGGTTGGATAGATCTTACCCATATGTCTGGAAAATTAGAAAATAGAAGAAAAGGATTAGGAAAATCCTTGGTGTAGCGATCTCCTTCCTTCTTTCTTCCGTCTCTTCAAATTCTCTTGGTTCTCCTCTTGATTCAGCAGATGAATTTTCAAAATGATGGATGGATAGAGGAAAGGATGTGGATGATGTTGTGGGTGATCCCCCCTTGTGGGGTGTAGGATGATTGTGTTGCGGTGTCTTCTCACATGAATAATGATGTAAAATATAGTATATAGGTTTGAGAAGTGAATTAAATAAGGAAATAAAAGATATGGGTGAATCATGGAGGATTATGTGATAAGGAGATTAATTGTGCTCCAAGAAATAGGTAATTTTCGTAAATTTTCGGAAATTCTCGGAAATTCTCGGAAATTCTCGCTGGCAGCTGCACGACTTCACGATTTTGAGCATAACTTCCTTGTCCAAACTTCGATTTTTGTGATTCTTGCGCTCACGCGATCCAATTTTCCTTGGATTTCTATCCATAAAAGATCTCACCAAAAGTTCAACATTTGAAGATGTAACAAGTCATGTAAAGTGGAACAGCTTGCGTGACGTCACCATTTCGATCATAACTTTTCATTTGGACTTCGATTGAGGTGTTTTTTACGCCAAAACGAAACACTCTTCTGTGGCTTTCCAACCATTTTTCAAAACTCCATTTTTGATCTCCACATGAACACATAAAAATTACACAAGTTGGACGTGCATTTTTCAGCATTCTTGCACAAGTTGCACATTTTCTCCAACTTTGCACTTTTGATCATTTTTCCACCTAAAACACATTAAAACACCTCAAATCACCTTTTTCTCACATGTATCAATTATAAGACACTTGTGCTAATATATGACAATAATTCTTATAAAAAAGTGTTAAATTGGACACTAAAACACGCTTATTTTCACTCTCATCAATCCCCCAAACTTACATGTTCCTCGTCCCGAGGCAACAAAATAAAAATAAAGAGAAAGAGAGATAAAATTAGCGGGAAAACAAAGACTACAACAACTCCCCATTCACAATACAAATGTCCTCAACTTGGGCCATGTAACTCTCACGTAATAATCAATTCATAGCATACAATATAAGACTATCACTACCAATTTAAATGCTCCATTGACATGTTCTCACAGAAAGTATATATCACTCGCACTCAAGTGTAAAAGATGTACACTTATGAGTTAAGGTATTTATGCTCAGATTCAATATAAATGCACGCGTAACCATAAACTTGCCAAAAATCTCAAACTCTCCACCTTTAAAAGTATAATTCGACAATAGGATCAAAAAGGACTTTATATGGATGTAATGTTGGCTCTTTGGTTAAGGTAGGAAATATATGGATAAGTGACTCAAAACTCGAATCAATCATGACGTGATCCATCATGATCTTTCATTCTTTCTACTCACTTCAATTATGCACAAATCCTCCTCAACTCCTTCACTTTTTTTTCAAGCACAACATTCTTTACTTCTTTTTCCTTTTTTTTTCTTCTTTTTTTCCTTGAGATATTAGTTTCGGGCACTACCTCGCGCATCCTTCATAGGGTACTAGATTTAAGCACTACCCTAAGGTGTTTGATTCCATAGAGTACTAGATTTAAGCACTACTCAACGATTTTTCTTAAATGCATTATCAAGCTCAATCACCATTTCAACACCAATTTCTTTCTTTCCCAAACTATTATAAAACCCTATCAACACACTTTGAAAAGCCATTAATTTTCTTTTAGAAGGACAATCAAGGCTAAAAAAAATTCAGATGCTCAAAGCGGTTCTTTCACTTATGCTGCCAAAGAATGAGGTTTTTAGGCTCAATGATGCTAACTAGGGATACACATCATTCGCTATGGAATTATTTGGCTAAGTGACTCATAAATTCAAGGATGACCTAAAATCATCTCTCATCATCTAACATACATGTAGTCTCAAGTAAGACAATAGACAAGTTCTAGAATACACATACAAGAACAATGCTCACCAGAAAAGAATTATCATGTGATTATGTACATGATCAACGAGGCTCAAAATCTCACATGGTTTTTAACAAGTAACAGAGCACCATTTATGGTAAGCAATATGCCACTAGTACAAGAACTTCATACCACAATATAACTGAAGTACACTTCCTTCATCAATTTCAAAAGCATATGAATTTGAAGCAAAATTTAAAAATATAAGCTCATGTGGATCACCAAACCAAATTCTCAATCCTTCACTCCCATAAATTAAAATCACACATAAAAATAAGAATAAGAAAACGAGGGCACCTGATTTTCTTCAACGTATGCACGAGCTATCGAGTTGTTCAACTCGGTCAGGTCAAGCCTCAGCGTAGAACTCGTCTTGCCACTCTCTTGCATCTTTTCTATCATCAAAGTTCAAACACACTCATCATCATAGGATTCATCAATAATAAAATAGGAGATACCAGAAAAAATAAAAAAATGAAAAATTAAAAACTCGACCACTAACACTAGGAAACACACAACAACAACACACTAAATATTAGGTAATTTGCAAAAAATCGACATATCAACACCGGTTAAAATATTAATATACCGCAAAAATCAACCCCCTAATAAACAAACAACCAACGAAAGGAAAATTATACTCTTAGGCTCATAAAACGAGGTAAGTACATCACACCCCCAAAACTTAGTAAAAACGTAAGTCGAAACTAAGTTTGAAAAGAGATGTAATTGCCGAAACGTGAGCACCTCAAATATAATATATCCTTACTTACACAAAAGAAATAAAGCAATAAAATAGAAAGGCAAACCCCCAACCGGCGTTCATGTTTAACGTCAGAGACTCACGATGGTATGCAGCCTCTGTAGACTACTTGATCAAAGGGCGATCTTCTCGCATCCTCACCTTCAAATACTTCATTTCCCTCTTCTTATCTACACTCAACACCTCACCTTTCTTGGTGACAAGAATATGATCCTTGGAATTTCCTTCATCACATGGTTGTCTAGACTCCTCCTTGTCAATCTTCCACTCAAATTCAGAGTCATATGTCCTATTAAAATAAAGATTAAACAAGTTAGAAACCACATCTATGCTCTTACATGATTGAGTCTCCATGGGCATCTTCATTTCTTGATTGTTCCACTCGAATGGCTGGTCAAACGGACCTCCTGGGCATGACTGCGCAGTCTCACGGTTTCGAGCATAACTTTCGCATCCGACCTCCGATTGAGATGATTCTTACGCAAAAATGATCATCTCTTCCGTGGTTTTCCATTCCACCCTCTTAAGAGCTGGTTCGACCATGGTTTGACCATGAGGCTTGGTCGAACTGGGTGTGTAATGTTCGAACCAAATCTCAAAGAGCACTACATCACAATACAAAGCTAGTTCGACCATTTTAGAGGTGGTTCGACCAAGGGACTTGGTCGAACCACGGTCGAACCAGCCATCAGCAACCTCCGTCACAATCCCAGGTGTCTGGTTTGACTTATTAGAGGTGGTTCAACGAAGTTGCTTGCTCGAACTGGCTTTCTGAAGCTTCCAAATCCGTTGCTGGCATTATCAGTCCCTCATACTGCATTCCAAACCTCAACGTGATGGCTTCGTACTCTTTTGGGTTCATTATGCCTTGAGATGGGAACTTTTCTTTATCTAATGTCTACGTCAGCTGATTCACATTTTCGGCAATCTGCCCCATCAACAAAGTAAGGTCCTTTAACTGCTTAGACATATCTGCATGGGTAGAATTTATAGTAGCCTCAAGTCTATCCACTCTTGCATCATTCTTAGCCATGTATCGATTGAAGGTATCTTCAAAACTCTTCACTTCTTGCTGCTACATACTAGGCCCCCTTTGCGTCAACTCTGTAATCTGCTTCTGATGGGACTCTAGTAGCTTGTTGATGTTAGCTAGACCAAAGATGATATCATCATCCCTATTAGGCTTCACCACTTGATGTTCAACCTACACCACCTTGCCAAGTACATATGTGCCTCTTACTCTTCCCGCAGGCCAGTCACGTGAATTCATAGAGATGTCTTAAAATAACTTTTCCGCTTCAAGTGATATCTTAGATAACAGTGCTCCTCTTAAAATAACTTTTCCGCTTCAAGTGATATCATAGTAGAAAATATTTATGTATTGAGCCTTAGACATCCCATGTTGTGGGCACCGCCTGAGCATGTCTTTAAACTCATCCCATGGCTCATGAAATTTCTCACCCTGATTCATGACAAATTGGGTGATGTCTTGCCTCATTCTGAAAACCTTTGAGGGTGGCACGTATCTCTCCACGAACTTCCGCTGCAGTTGGTCCCATGTAGTGCAGTCTGTGGTATCAATAGTCTTATACCAAGCTTCTGCCTTACCAATCAAAGAGAACTTGAATAGGGCTATCCGCCTAGCATTATCATGAGCTCCAACACCCTTCTGAGTGTTTGCATAATAAAGGAATCTTCTGAGATGTTGATATAAATATTCAAAGCACCCTCTACAATGTTGATAAGGTGGGATGTATCTCAAAATCATCATCTTCCCCCTTGCTCCTATCAACCCCATGTTGCCAATACCATCGTACTTGAAAATTTTACGTATGACAACATTATCCAGAATCTGCCTTGCTCTGGCCATGTTCAGCTCAATCTGTTATTCCTTCATTTCCTTCCTCTTCTTTTCCTAGTGCACAAGTATCTCAGAAAAATTCAAGATTAGATAGAAATAAATAATCACAAATAAAAGTCTTAATCAACTAGGAATAATAAAATCAATAATAACAGCCGTCCCCGGCAAAGGCGCCAAGAACTTGATGCGCATTTTCTTTGCACGAAAAATTAATCCCCAAGTATTAAGATATCAATTGCAGCTTAATCAAGCGATCAAGTTAAATATCGAACTCAAAGGATGACGTATTATCAATTTAATTATTAACTAAATTAATTAAGACGAAAGGTAATAAAAATTGGGATTAAATTATTAACTACTAAATAATTAATTAAAATAGCAAATAAAATAAATTGAGAACTAGAAATATACGAAAGTGAATCAAGTAGGAGAATAGGTAGCTCTAGGATAATCCAGTTTCACTCATTAACTTCTCTTTCGTGTATCAATATCCGACTCTGCCTTGTGGAATATGGACGCATCACTAAGCCATGCATATTTACTCTATAGACACAAGAAAACATGCATAAAACACATGTGAATAACCTTGGAGCAAGAGATATAATTCCACCCCCTTTCTAGGTACTACCAGTACAATTATTTCCATCTAGAATTGGTAATCTAACCCGACATGATCTCCCTTTATAGGTATTAAAAAATTTACCTCTTTATCCTGCTTATTAACCTGAATTCAATTCAATTAATAAACGTTCATATATGACAGTTCTAATGAAGCTTCGGAGTCCCTCACTTAGAATCATAACATGGAATCCTGTTCAGCAGTGAACACGCTCAATCAACAACCAAGATATATATTCAAACTATATATAACAGTTGAAGATGCATAAAACGACCGTGAATATGAATTAAAAATGCATAATCATATATAAAATAAATCTACAAGTAGTGTTGTACGGAGTATACACACAAAAGTTCAATTAATTCATAAAAACCTTAAAAACCCTAGATTTACCAAAATGGTTCTAGCCCATTATGTTGCGAAAAACAATCATGGGTTGGATAGATCTTACCCATATGTCTGGAAAATTAGAAAATATAAGAAAAGAAATAGGAAAACCCTTGGTGTAGCGATCACCTTCCTTCTTTCTTCCGTCTCTTCAAATCCTTTTGGCTCTCCTCTTCATGTAGCAGATGAATCTTCCAAGTGATGGATGGATGGAGAAAAGGATGTGGATGATGGTTTGGGGGTGATCCCCCCTTGTAGGGTGTAGGATGATTGTGTTGTGGTGCCTTCTCACATGAATAATGATGTAAAATATATATAGGTGTTAGAAGAAAATTAAATAAGGAAATAAAAGATATGGGTGAATCATGGAGGATTATGTGATAAGGAGATTAATTATGCTCCAAGAAATAGGTAATTTTCGGAAATTCTCGCTGGTAGCTGCGCGGCTTCATGATTTTGAGCATAACTTTCTCGTCCAAACTTTGATTTTAGTGATTCTTGCGCTCACGCGATCATATTTTTCTTGGATTTCTATCTATATATAGATCTCACCAAAATTTAACATTTGAAGATGTAACAAGTCATGTAAAGTGGAACAATTGTGCTGAGTAGAAACAGCTTGCGTCACCATTTTGATAACTTTCTCATTTGGACTTCGATTGAGGTGTTTCTTACGGCAAAACGACCCAATCTTCTGTGGTTTTCCAACCATTTATCACACTTCTATTTTTATCTCCACACGAATACAGAAAAACTACACAAGTTGACGTACGTTTTTCAGTATTCTTGCACAAGTTGCACCTTTTCTCCAACTTAGCACTTTTGATCCTTTTTCCACCTAAAAAAAATAAAACACCTCAAACACATCTTTTTCTCACTTATATCAAATATAAGACACTTATGCTAATATATGACAACAATTCTCATAAAAAAAGTATTAAATTGGACACAAAAACACACTTATTTTCACTCTCATCACTTAGCCACATAACAGTTCACCATATCCTCCAAACCAAGTTTCCCTTCTTCCATATTAGCATCAGGATTAACACCAACAGAAGGTTGCATCGCCGCATTTGGATTGCTCCATGCTTAGTTGTTGATAGTTACCCGGGGGACCACGATTGTTGTAGTTCCCTTGGTAATTCCTATTTCCTTGATTGTTCGGATACCTCATTCCTTGAATACTTTGTCCCATGGCATAGTTTGCCTATTCTAATTCCTCTTGGATCGGTCTTTCTTCACAATCATCCTGCTGCATCATCATTGGTACTCTCTGTGACAAATCAGTAATCTGCTTCTGCTGGGATTCAAGTAGATTGTTGATATTTGCCAAGCTCGAGACGATCTCATCTTCTCTACTCAACTTTACTACCTTATATTCAACCTGTTCTACCTTTCCAAGGACTTAGGTCCCTCTCACTCTATCAGTTGGCCAATCTCTTGAATTCATCAAAATATCCTCAAAGAGCTTTTCGGCCTCAACATATGTCTTAGCAAGTAGTGCTTCATTCGATGAAGCATCGAGCGAACACGAGAATCACAATCAATCTCAGAGATCTTATCGGCCGACAAACCAGAGAGGACGACCACGGTTCCGACCTTACCATCACCGGAGTTGTAATTTACATTACATTTAAAAACTTTTGATTTTTCCCAAAAACAATGTTCGACTTACATGTGTTAAGCATAAGACTTGTGACACACATTTATCGATCAGCAGGGTTCAAGCCTTATTGTACTGAGATAAGCCCTTTAACCACCTCATCTCTATTTATGATAATTGGTATACTGATATATTGAGCTTTTGACAGCCCATGTTGTGGACACCTTCTGAGCATGTCCTCGAATCTATCCCATGCTTCATGGAATTTCTCATTACCATCGATAGCAAATTGATTGATTTCTTGTTTCATCTTAAACACCTTTGAAGGTGACATGTATTGCTCCAAGAATTTCACTTTCAATTGCTCCCATGTAATACATTCAGCAGCACTAAGAGTGTCGTACCAATCTCTTGCTCTTTCAGTAAGCGAGAACTCAAATAAGATGATCCTCCTCGCATCTTCATGAGTTTCTGCATCTTTTTGTGTGCTTGTATAACCAAGAAACTTATTGAGATGTTGTTGAGGATCCTCGAAAGTCCCCCAGAAAAGGAGTTCCTTTCTATCATGCTGATAAGAGTTGGATCAAGATCAAAATCGGCATTGGCTCCAAGCGCTCCTAATAGCCCCACGTTGCCTCCTCCGTAGTTCTTAAGACTTCACAGATGGCAACATTATCCAGATTTGGCATATCTAGACTGGCCATGTTGACATCTTCTGCTTTCGACTTGTCTTCGGTTGCAGCTTCAATCGTTACGAGGTTCAGCACTTCAACTTCAGCTCCTAGATTAAGAGCTTCGGTTGTTTCCACGTTCTTGTTCTTTTTCTTTACCTTCTTCTTCCTTTATGTGTTGGATTGTATGCTAAAAGTCTAGCTTTTTGTATGAACATTGTTTTGACAAAATTTGAAATGAGAATCATGTGATCAAACATTTACAATTATGTTGTTGCAAAAGTCCATTTACTTTTTTTACTGTAGATAATGTGGTGTGCAGCATCACACGAAAGATCATATTATTGGATCTTTATAAAGTATACAGATGTTCACAATCGAGATAGACGGGGACTATTTATCGGTATGGTTATAGTGTGATTTGGCATTAGTCTGTCTTGACTATAAAATTATACTAGTGCACTTTCTGTGTATTGAGCAGGACCGTGTTGAGACCGTTCAATATATACTGATTATATAATAGAACTAGATCTTTGTTTTTTATGGATGTTCGTACTCTTAATCCCTATATATTAATCTCAACACGTAAGCCAGTGTTTATTTTTTTGATTTATCAATGGATGATATTTAATTATTATATCAATACGCTCGGTGAGTTGGGAGATGATGTCGTCTCTATGGTGTACTGTTGATTGTAGAAGGAGTCTGTGTCCTAACGAAATTGATTGATGATGTCCCCTTGAGGAGTTCATAATGATTATCATATAAACCCTGCAGGTGGATTTATTCTGGCATGATAATAAGGTTGAGTGGTACTACTCTTGGTAAATATATTAATTAATAGAGTTGTCAGTAACTTAATTAATTAATGGGCATTGAATCTTAAATACGGGGAGATTAACGGGCTCAAAATAAGAAAGAGCCCATAACGTAAATTGGGATTAGGATGGCAGTGCATTAATATTTCTTTAGTGGACTAATTTATTATTATTGGACTTAAGTATAAGTTTAGGGATAAACTTGGATACTTAAGCCCAATGGAAGGCCCAAACCCTAATTTCTCCTTCTGTTCCCTATTGTAGCCTATTAATAACTAATCTTAGCAGTTCGGATATATGACTTCACACGCCAAAAAATTGTGAGAAAATGAGAGAATTGCAGATTGAGTTCGTCTAGTAGATTGTTGCCCACACAACGTCAAGATGTGGCTTAGGAATACAACAGAAGATCAAAAGGTCGTTTGTTCTTGTTGTTCAACCTCTACTTCAACCCTGGTGAAAGGTAATACGATTCTACACTTATGCTTCTGCTGCTGTAGAATTGCATGGAACCTTAACGGTTCACACTAACCAAAAGATCCAAACGCCAATAATTGCCATCCGTCAACGGTGACACGTTCGGCTAGGGTTTGAGTAGAATACATGATATTAGGGTTTTAGAACTTGTTTCTTGATGAATACCTTAACTGTACACTCGCACACTTCAACGCATGGCATCTCGCGATTGCAACTGGTGGTGAAAGGCTGCACCATGATCAACGTGCGTGGCTTGCAATGGTATTAAGCGGCGGCACAGCATCGCGATAGGGCTGACGATGGTCATTGGCGAGATTGAATGACGATGGCTCGATAGCCATTGGACCCAGAAAGCTGTGCACATGGCTGAACAATGGCAGGCTAGAATCATGGCATGGGCTAACGTGGGCCAGCACCAGATGCGCGTCGATGGTGCCTGTCGGCGCACGAGTGTTACATGAATATGGCATGGCTGGCGCATGCGTGACAACTGTGCGAGCCATGGCTTGGCGTGTAAAATTCCAGACGTGCCTTGTATTTTTCGAGCAAGTCTTCTAGAGATTATGGGCGAGATGGAAGCACAAAGCAGTGACATGTGGTGCGAATCTGCCCGGCATGGCTGAGCATTGGTCCTGGGTGGCTGATGGCTGATGGATGCGGCGCAGCGCGGGTGCATTTTGGGCGAATCAGACCAACTTTCTGGTCAAGTCTGCACGAATGCCAGGCCGGGTCTGTATGGTTCCGGGCAAGTCGACCAAGCATTCAGAGCGAGTTTCACTGATTTCTGAGTGAGTCGGCCAGGAGTTCCGGATGGGCATGCGGCTGGGCAGCGGCATGTCTGCTGACGAGCGTACATATCATAGCTACCACCGATAAGGCGTGCACGAGCGGCACCAGGCTGCAACGCGGTCTGCCTGACGGGCGCTGGGATTACTACTCTGGTGGCACTGGGCCGGTGACTCTGACGCGGCATGACGATCAACACCATACGACACACGTGTGATGCATGACAAATGTGTGGGCGGCACGAGTCAGGCCAGGGCGCGGCATGAGTTAGGCAACATTGGTGTTAGGGTAGTTCTGCTCCCTGACGCGCATGACGCTGCGTGACCTGGTCAACTAACGGGATAGATGTTGTTGATGGCTGGTTGAACGTTGGTTCTTGTAAACAGCCGAGCGGTTGCCGAGTCTATCGTCGATTGAAACTTAGCGGTTCGACACTCGGAGGTTGTCGCTCGTTGAATTTGTTGGATTGTACACTAAAAGTCTAACTTCTTGTATGAACAATGTTTAAACAATTAATTTGAAATGAGAATCATATGATCAAACGATTGCATCTTATAATTTATTTATATGCACGATGCAATAGTCCACTTACTTTATACTGTAGATAATATGTTGTGCGACAACACGCGGAAGGTCATATTATCGGTTTCCTTATAAAGTATAAACAGATGCTCACAGCCGAGATAGACGGGGACTCTCTATCGGGATGGTTGTAGTGTGGCTTGGTATTAGCTTGTCTTGGCTATAGAATCACATTAGTGCACTTTGTGTGTATTGAGCAGGACCGCTTGAGATCGTTCGACTTATACTGACTTATAGAAGAACTTGATCTCTATTATTATAGATGTTTGTGCTCTTAATCCCTATACAATAACATCGACACGTAGGGCAGTATGTATTTCTTTGATTCATCAATGGGTGAGATTTACATGTAATTAAATCAACAAACTCGGTAAATTGGGAAGTAGTGCTGTCTCTATGGTGTACTGTTGATTGTAGAAGGAATCCGTGTCCGTCATAGGTTGATGATGTCTTCTTGAGGAGCTCATAAGGATTATCATGTAAACTCTGCATGTGGATTTATTCCGGCATGAAAATGAGGTTGAGTGGTACTATTTTCGGAAGATATATTAATTAATGGAGTTGTCAGTAACTTAATTAATTAATGGACATTGTATATTTTAAACATGGGGAGACTAACGAGCTCATAATAAGAAGGAGCCCATAACGTAATTATGGGATTAGAACGGTAGTACAGTAATAATATTTTAGTGGTATATATTATTATTATTGGACTTAAGTGTAAGCTTTTGGCTAAGCTTGGATACTTAAGCCCGATGGAGGCCCAACTCTAATTTCTCCTCCTGGTCCCTGCTGTAGCCCATATATAAGTCATCTCAACTGTCCGGAAACCCTAATCTGAGAGATTTATCATGCCTAACACTGTGAGGAGGGTTAGAGAATAGCAGAATGAGAAGATCTCGTGGATCGTCGCCCACACTACATCGAGATTAGACTTGGGAATACAGCAGAAGACTGGAAGGTTGTTTGCTGCTGCTGTCCGCCACTTTCTATGATTTTTCTAAAATCGTACAGACTTTAGAACACGACTTGTGATATACTGACGGAAAACACGGAAGAGATGATCGTTTTGATGCGTAGATCACTCAAATCCGACATTGGATGAGTGAGTTATGCCCAAAACGGTGAGGCTGCGCAGGCTGGTGGCGAGAATTCGTCTTCTCCAACAACCCTGGTGAAAGGTAATACGTTTCATGTTTACTTGCTTCCTCTATTTGTTAGAAACGTAAAGAACCCTAATAGATCACGTTAACCAAATGATCAAACGCCAACAATTGGTATCAAAGCTTCGGTTTCATGGTGAAGCGTGAAACGTTAGGCTAGGGTTTATGTCAAAAGGTGAATGGGTTTAATTATTCATGTTATACTAGTATACACTATTTAGATACCATATACATGTGTCAAATGTGGACTAGGGTTTAGATATTATTGATTCTTGTTGAATACTCTATACGTTTGACGGGAAAATTTGATAATCTGGATATTTTCGAAATTTTGATAATCTGAAAATTTTGAAAATTTGTTAATCTGGAAATTTTTGAAAATTTGATAATCTGGAAATTTCAAAATTTTGATAATCTAGAAATTTTCGAAAATTTGATAATCTAGATATTTTCAAAATTTTGATAATATGGATATTTTCGAAATTTTGATAATATGGAAATTTTTGAAAATTTTATAATCTGAAAATTTTTGAAATATTGATAATCTGAATATTTTCGAATATTTGATAATCTGGAAATTTTCAAAAATTTGATAATCTGGAAATTTTGAAATTTTGATAATCGGGATAATTTCGAAAAATTGATAATTTGGAAATTTTTGAAAATTTGATAATCTGGAAATTTTGAAAATTTGATAATCTGGAAATTTTCAAAAAATTGATAATCTGGAAATTTCGAAAATTTGAAATCTGGAAATTTTCGAAAATTTGATAATCTGGATATTTTCGAAATTTTGATAATCTGGAAATTTTTGAAAATTTGATAATCTGGATATTTTCGAAAATTTGATAATCTGGAAATTTTTTAAAATTTGATAATCTGGAAATTTTAACATTTTGATAATTTGGAGGTCTTTGCCAACATTCTTGCTTGGAGGTGAACAATCGAATTCGCCGGTATATATAACTGCTCATAATTTGATTTAAATATCGTATTATTGTTATATATGTATGCATGTTCTCCGTGATTTATTGCCTTATTTGCCGTAATAGGAGCATGCTAGGTTGCGTATTTTATTCTGAATATTATATGCATGTAAAATCCATCGGTCTTAAATAACTAAGTGGGAGAGGGAATTGGTAATTAATTCCCGCGGCCTCCATTATTAGTTTATAAGTGATGTGAGTAAACTTGCGTGTTGGCAATAGGCCTTCCTCCCTAACGAATGAATTTATTCACAAATCACTAGTATAGACTTCATTAAATAATTATTGTTTGTAATGTGGCACATGAACTTGCGTGTTGGCAATAAGCCTTCCTCCCTAACGGATGAGACTATGTGCGGCTCACTGGTACAAATATATAATCGATGATTGTAGGAAGTTATCCGAGCGCGTGTGTACTTCTCCGACTGTAAGGCACATAAGCTTGGGCCGCGAACTTGGGATCAAATAATGGTGTACACTTAGGTGCAAATAATTAGTATCCTCCCCAACGGAGTCACTTTTATTATTTGCATGGCTAAAGAGGAACCGACTATTAATTATTTTGTCATGAGGTTAGGTTAACGAATGAAATTAATGGGTAAAACCTTCTCTGGTAAATGTTCAGGTTTGTAAACGTCCACACTAATGTGGCTTGCAGACTCACGGTGCTTGAGATGTTGGTGAATTTTAATTTTATATTATTTTGAGGGAATCAATATAAAAGGATAAAATTCGAAGATTTGATCAGTGTATTTATTTGTGATTCTCTGTAATTTCAAATGGTTTTTATCTCGCTTATTGTTTACTAAAAGAAACATATTTACTTGTACAAAATTAGATGATTGGAAAAGAATCATGGTTTTGAATTTTACTGCTTAAGAAAATATAAGTGTGTTCTCATTAAGGATATCTCATGATGCTTTTTAAAGTTTCTAGTGAAGAGGTGAGATGTTCATAGAAATATGATGGTCTCATGCGACTCTTCAGATACTTGAGTAAGTTATAAAGGCAAGAGATCATGGATAAGTTGATGAAGGAATTGAGAATGCTTGGAATAGAAATTGAAAGGAAAACCTAGATCAATTTATTCTTCATAATTTGTCTGGATGTTTTGAGCAAGTTCTACCTGAAATACGAGAGGTTGTATATGGTGGGGAACTTCTGACAAAACATGTGGCAAAGGAAATACAATTTCATCAAGATGTGAACAAGGTTAATATTTCATTCACTAGTCGTTGAAGTATGATTAGTGATGACATTTACTGACACGTAATGTGTAGATACCAGAGTCACAAAAAGCCTGCAACTAAGTGATAATGAGATTGTAATATACATGGGTAATTCTATGAGAGTAGTGGCTATTGCAGTGGGAGTGGTTTATTTATCTTACGATATGAATAAACGTTTGGTTTTGAGAAATTGTTTTACGTACATTTTTCATAGAAAGAATTTCATTTCAGTTTCTATGCATTTATGGATGGATACTTCATTTCATTTAAATAACATGGTCATTATAATGAAGGATGGAGCTATAATCTGTTGTTGTACGTTGGTGGACAATTTGTACACTCTTAAATCATGTTTATACTACGGATGCAACAAATAGTAATTAATAATGCATCTTCTAATCTTAGTAAGAGAAAGGAACCTTCGGAGATAAACTAAACATACTTTTAGCATCTAAGACTAGATCAATTTTACATGAGTAGGATATAAAGGTTGATAGTTGATTGACCGTTGGGTTTATCTAAAGTGGAAACTATCTGACTTGCGAGTCTTGCTTGAAAGTAAAATGATTAAAGGCCTTTCAAGGCAAAGGGGTATAGAGCCATGCAAAGATATGTTGGAAATAGTTCATACTGATTTAAGCGGTCCTAAGACTACCACGAAGAGAGGTGGTCATTACGACTTAATCGTGGTGACAAGTACCTCTTAGGATAGTTTAGGAGCTATTTATCAGAGAATGAGATTAAAGTCTCAAGTTGTCTGCATCGGGCATACCCCAGTTGAATGGTGTGGTGGAAAGAAGGAATAAGAGTCTTATGGAAAATGTTAGAAAGATGATGAGTTATTTGGAATTATTAAATTCATTTTATGGGTATGCCCTAGAAACAACATGTCGTATAACGTTTGTCTGTTTATGGGATATCCTAGAAAAATGGAGGGTGATGATTTATTTAGTCTAAAAGATCAAAAGGTGTCTCTTAATGCAAACACTAAATTTCTGTAAAAGGACTATGTAATAAATCACAAACCTATGTGTAAATTGTTCTAAAGGAAGTGAGAGGGAAAACACAAAGTATTAGTACCAATTGTACAAGAGGATATATACCATAAGATAAACTACAATGCATGTCACGTCTGATACACAATTGCATGTAGTACCTTGTCGTAGTGGGAGGGTTGTTCGACAACCTGTAAGATATATGTTTTGGGAGAGTCGTGAGAATTGGTCCCTAGTAAACATGGAATGGACCCACGGATATGATGAAGCACTACAAGATAGAAATGCCGAATCTTAGCAAGTGCAATAGTTTCTAAAATAGAATCAATGGATTCTAAATCAAGTCTGGGAGCTTGTAGGACCACTAAATGGTGTAAAAGCCATTGGAAGTAATCATACAAAATAAAAGAGGATCATACGGTAAGATGAAAACCTTGGAAGCAAAGCTTGTTGCGAAAAGGTATAATCAGAAAGAAAAGGTTCGATTATGAGGAAGCCTGTTCGCCGTTAGCTATGCCTCTGTTGATCCGGACTCTTTTATCTGTTGCTACTCATATGAAATATGAGGGATATCAAATAGTTGTCAAGATAGCTTTCCTGATTGGAAGTCTTGAGGAAAACATCTATGTTAAGCAACCAGAGTGATTCATTGAAAAATGCTAAGAGCATTGTGATAGTAAGCTTAAAAGTGTCCAACGATGCAGTAAAACAAGCTTCAATATCATGAAACATCCATTTTGATGAAGAAATCCAGACATATGGATTTATTCAATGCGCGGATGTGTCTTGTGTATTGAAAAGAGTGATCAAAACGTGGTGGTATTTCTTGTACTGTACGTAGATGATATATTTCTCATTGGAGACAATGAAAGAGTATTGTCGGGCGTATGGGTATGGTTGATAAAGCGGTATGAAATGAAGGACTTAAGAGAAGCAAAATATATCATTTTGATCACGGTAATACGGATCACAAGAAAGGATGTTATGCTTATCTCAAGTTTCATAAAATGATACGATCCTTACTCGTTTAGCATGTGAATTTATCTATGGAAATGTGTCTTGAGACACAAAAGAAGATAAAAGTGATGAAAGTGGTTCCTTATGCTTCGGCGATAAGGAAGCTTAATCTAAGGAATTCTATGCACGAGAATGGATAACTGTATTGCCAATGGCATAGATAGTGGGTATCAAAGGTAACCCGAAATAAGAATATTGAACTGTGGTAAGACATATACTTATGTACCTGAAAAGGACCAGAAATTATATATGGACTTACCGAACAGATTCACTGCTTCTTATGGGTTACATAGATTCAGATTTTTCAAATCAAATAGGGACGACAGTAAATCCACCTCAAAAGGTTATGTGTTTAATTTTAGGAAGTAGAGTCATAATGTGGAGGAGTGTCATATAGAAATATATTTCAGACTCCGGACTACATCATGGAAAGATGATAAATTGGAGCCTATGAGGAAGCCAAAGTATTCGTATGACTCTAGAAACTTCAGGATGGACTTTGAAGTGTTTCTAAGTTTGCCCAAGGTTATCACAATTCATTTTGATGATAATGGTGTAGTTGCGAATTTGAAAGAATCATGAGTCCATAAGTAATTAAACATATGGAGCGCGAGTACCACCTATTACGAGAAATCGTATGATGAGGGGAAGGTTGTTGTCGCCTAGATTGAATCGGATGATAACTTAGTAAATCCATTTACAAGGACCTTAAAGCGAGAGCTTTTGATGGTCATATAGTGGGAGTGAGAATCAGATGTATGGCGAAAGACATGACAGCATAGTCTTTTAGTATAAGTGGGAGATTGTTGGATTGTATACTAAAAGTTCTGCTTTTTGTATGAACAATGTTTAAACAATTAATTTGAAATGAAAATCATATGACCAAATGATTGCGTCTATTAATTTATTTATATGCACGATGCAATAGTCCACTTACTTTATACTATAGATAATATGTTGTGCGACAACACGCGGAAGATCATATTATCAGTTTCCTTATAAAGTATAAATAGATGCTCACAACTGAGATAGACGGGGACTCTCTATCTGGATGATTGTAGTGTGGTTTGGTATTAGCTTGTCTTGGCTATAGAATCACATTAGTGCACTTTGTGTGTATTGAGTAGGACCGCTTGAGATCGTTCGACTTATACTGACTTATAAAAGAACTTGATCTCTATTATTATGGATGTTCGTGCTCTTAATCCCTATACAATAACCTCGACACATAGGACAGTATATATTTCTTTGATTCATCAATGGGTGAGATTTACATATAATTAAATCAACAAACTCGGTGAGTTGGGAAGTAGTGTTGTCTCTATGGTGTGCTGTTGATTGTAGAAGAAATCTGTGTCCGTCATAGATTGATGATGTCCCCTTGAGGAGCTCATAAGGATTATCATGTAAACCCTGCAGGTGGATTTATTCCGGCATGATAATGAGATTGAGTGGTACTACTCTCGGATGAGATATTAATTAATGGAGTTGTCAGTAACTTAATTAATGGACATTGTATATCTTAAACATGGGGAGACTAACGAGCTCATAATAAGAAGGAGCCCATAACATAATTATGAGATTAGAACGGTATTGCAGTAATAATATTTTAGTATTATATATTATTATTAGACTTAAGTATAAGCTTTGGGCTAAGCTTGGATACTTAAGCCCAATGGGGGCCCAACTTAAACTTCTCCTCCTGGTCCCTGTTGTAGCCCATATATAAGTCATCTCAGCTGTCTGGAAACCCTAATCTGAGAGATTAATCATACATAACACTGTGAGGAGGGTTAGAGAATAGCAGAATGAGAAGATCTCGAGGATCGTCGCCCACACGACGTCGAGATTAGACTTGGGAATACAGCAGAAGACTGGAAGGTTGTTTGCTGATGCTGTCTGCCACCTTCTACGATTTTTCTAAAATTTTACAGACTTCAGAACAGAATGTGTGATACACTGATGGAAAGCCACTGAAGAGAGGATCGTTTTGGTGCATAGATCACTCAAATCCGACATTGGATGAGAGAGTTATTCCCAAAACGGTGAGGCTGTGCAGGATGGTGGCGAGAATTCGTCTTCTCCAACATACCCTGGTGAAAGGTAATACGTTTCTTATTTACTTGCTTCCGCTGCTTGTTAGAAACGTATGGAACTCTAACGGATCACGTTAACCAAACAATCGAATGCCAACAGAAGTGTGGTTAGCGGCGCAAGTGTTGGTGCTCACGGAGGCAGGCCCTATGGCGAGCAGGAAGGCTAGGCACGAGAAGTGTCGAGTGAAGGACACGACTGCAAGGTGTTGCACGTGGGGCTGAGCTTGGTGCCAAACAAGAAAATTGGAGAAAAATTCGATATAAGATTCTTTTGGAATTTCATTTAGGTTTGGGTCGAACCCCGGACCTCACTAGGGAGGTCGATCCCCGTCTGCGTTACTCACATTCGTGCTTGGTGGCGAACAATCGAATTCGCTGAAATATAACTGCTATAATTGATTTTATTGTCCATTATTATTATATATAAAGGCATGATCTATGTGATTTACTGCTATAAACTGTTGTGTTAGAATTATGCTAAGTTGCGTATTTTATTATTGAGTATTATATGCATGTAAAAACCCTCTTGTTAAATAACTAAGTGAGAGAGGGAATGATTTATAAATCCCGCGGCCTCCATTATTGATTTATTATGTGATACAAGTAAACTTATGAGTTGGCTATAGTGCCTTCCTCCCCAACGGATGAGTTTTATTTGTGGATCACTGGAATAAATTTCATTAAATAATTATTGCTTGTAATGCGATGCCCATAAACTTATGAGTCAGCTATAGTGCCTTCCTCCCCAACGGATGAGTTTTATTTGCGGATCACTAGTACAAATTAATAATTGATAATTATAGAAAATTATTTGAGCGCGTGTGGACTTCTCCAACTGTAAGACACACAAACTTGGGTAATGTACTTAGTATCAATTAATGGTATACACTTAGGTGCAATTAATATGTATCCTCCCCAACGGAGTCCCTGCTATTAAATTGCATAGCTAAAGGACAACTGACTATTAATTATTGAGTCATAAGGTTAATTATGACATATGGAATTAATGGGTAAAACCTTCTTTTGCGAATATTAGGGTTTTTATACGTCCACACTAACGTAGCAAGCAAATTCACGGTGCTTGAGATGTTGATGAATTTATTTTATATTGTTTATTGAGGGAATCAATATAAGATTTAAATTCAAAGAGTCTGGTCGTTGTATTTATTTGCTTGATTC
The DNA here is from genome assembly GCA_023678885.1 of Pogostemon cablin. Lineage (NCBI taxonomy): Eukaryota > Viridiplantae > Streptophyta > Magnoliopsida > Lamiales > Lamiaceae > Pogostemon > Pogostemon cablin. The sequence goes on along the minus strand of CM042982.1, from coordinate 17,394,981 downwards.
TCAAAATTTTTGAATGATTTATTTCACTTGTTGTTAACTAAAGGAAAATATATTTATTGGTCCATAATTAGATGATTGATAAGAATCTTGGTTTTAATTCTTATTACCAAGATTCTAATTTTTATTGCTTAGGAAAATAAAAATGTGTTCTCACTAAGGATGCCCTCTAGTGCATAATAAAGTCTCTAGTGAAGAGGTGAGAGGTTCATAGAAATATGATGGTCTCATGCGACTCTTCGCATACTTGAGAAAGGTTAAAAGGCAAGAAGTCATAGTCAAACTTGATGAATGAAATTGATTTCCTTGGAATAGAAATTGAAGAGGAAACCTAGGTCAATTTATTCTCCATAGTTTGCCTTAATATTTTGAGAAAGTTCCACCTAAAATACAGAAGGTTGTATACAGTGGGAAACTTCTGACAAAACATGTGGCGAAAGAAAACCAATTTCATCAAGATGTGAACAAGCTTAGTATCTTATTCACTAATTGTTGAAGCATGATTAGTGAAGGCGTTTACTAACATGTTGTGTGTAGATACCGGAATCACTAAATGTCTGCAACTAAGTGAAGATGAGATTACTATGGACATGGGTAAAACTACAAAAGTAATGGCTGTTGTAGTGGGAGTTGTTTTTTTATCTTATGATAGAAATAAACGTTTGATTTTAAGAAATTATTTTTACGTATGTTTTCATAGAAAAAATTTCATTTCAGTTTCTATGCATTTACGGATGGATACTCTATAACATTTAAATGACATGGTCATTATAATGTAGGATGGAGCTATAAACTGTTATGGTACATTGGTGATAATTTTTACACTCTTCAATCATGTTTATCCCATGGATGCAACAAATAGTAATTAATAACGCATCTTCTAAACATAGTAAGAGAAAGGAGCCTTCGAAGATGAACTAAACATGTCTTTGGCACCTAAGACTATATCATTTTACTTAAGTACGATTCGAAAGTTGATAGCCAGTGGACCGCAAGGTTTATTGGAAGTGGAAACTATCGAACTTATGAGTCTTATTTTGAAGTGAATATGATAAATTGCCTCTTCAAGGCAAAGGGGTATAGAGCCATGTAAAGATATATTGGAAATAGTTCATACTGATTTAAGCGCTCCTAAGATTACCCGGCGAGAGGTGTTTATGAATATTCATCACTTTTTTGACGATTATTTTAGAAACAAGATATATTTATTTGATGCACTGCAAGTCTAAGTACTACGATTAAATCAAGAAGTGCATGGCTGATGCGGTGAAGTGTCATGGAAAATATATCATGTCATTACTATTTAATCGTGGTGGCGAGTACCTTTTAGGATAGTTAGGAGCTAATTATCAGAGGTTAGGATTGAATCTCAAGTTGTCAACACCGGGAAAATCTCAGTTGAATGGTGTGGCGGAAAGAAGGAATACGACTCTTATGGAAATGGTTAGATAGATGACGAGTTATTCGAAATTACTAAATTTATTTTATGGGTAAGCCCTAGAAACAACATGTCGTAACGATGTTTGTGGGATATCCTAGAAAAGTGAAGGGTGGTTTGTTTAATAGTCCAAAAAGATTAGAAAGTGATTGTTAACACGAAAACTAGATTTTTTGGGAAGGACTATGTAATAAATCACAAAGCCATGTATAGAATGTTCTGAAAGGTGTGAGAAGGGAAACACAAGGTTAGTAACAACATTACGAAATGATATACCATAAATAAACTGCATCGTGTGTCAAAGCTGATACACAGTTGCCTGTTATGCCTTGTAGTAGGAGGGTTGTCCAACAATCGGATAGAATTATTTTTGGGAAAGTCATGAGACTTGGTCCCTATTAAACATGAAATCAACCCAGGGATACGACAAACCACTACAAGATCAAAATGCAGAATCATAGTAAGTTGCAATGAATTTTGAAATAAAATCTATGAATTTTTTATCAAATCTAGGAGCTTGTAGGACCGCTAAACGGTGTAAAAGCCGTTGGAAGTGGTCATACAAAATAAAAGAGGATTATACGTAAGGTGAAAACCTTGGAAGCAAAGCTTGTTGTGAAAGGTATACTCAGAAAGAAAGGGTTCGATTATGAGGAAACCTGTTCGCCGATAGCTATGCCTATGTAGATCCAGACTCTTTTATTTATTGTTGTTCATTTTGATTATGAGGTATAGTAAATTGATGTCAAGAAGTCTTGAGGAAAACATCTATGAGAAGCAACCAGAGTGATTCATTGCAAAGAGCATTTTGAGTGTAAGCTTAAAAGTGTCCATCGATGGACTAAATCAAGCTTCAAAATCATGGAACATCTGTTTTGATAAGGAAATCCAGTCATATGGATTAAATCAATGCACGGATGGGTCTTGTGTATTGAAAAGAATGATGAAAACGTGGTGGTATTTCTTGTATGTATGTAGATGGTATCTTGCTCATTGGAGATAATGAAAGAGTATTGTCGGGCATATGGGTATGGTTAATAAAACAGTATGAAATGAAGGACTTAAGAGAAGCAAAATATATTCTTGTGACCTTGGTGATAAAGATCATAAGATAGAATGTTGTGCTTATCTGGAGCTTCATATAAATGATACAATCCTTACTCGTTTAGCATGTGACTTTATCTAAGGATTTGTGTCTTAAGACACGAGAAGATAAAATAGATAAAGGCGGTTCCCTATGCTTCGGCAATAAGGGAGCTTGATCTATGGAATGCTATGCACGAGATTGGATATCTGCTTTGCCAATGGTATAGACAGTGAGTATCAAGGTAACCCGGAACAAGAACGTTGAATTGTTGTAAGACGTATTTGAAGTGCCTGAGAAGGGCTGGAAATTATACGTAGGCTTATCAGACAGATTCATTACTTCTTGATGGTTACTTAGATTCGGATTTTCAAAACTTAGGTACGGCAGTAAGTCCACCTCAAGTTATGTGTTTATTTTGGAAGTTGTGCCATAATATTGAGGAGTGATTATATAGAAATATATTTCGAACTCCACCATGGAGAAATGATAATATTGGAGCCTTGTGGCAACCAAAGTATCTGTTTGGTTCTAGAAACTTTGTAATAGACTTAGATGTGATTCTGAGTTTGCCTAAGGTCATCACAATTTATTGTGATAATAATGGTGCAGTTGCAAACTTGGAGGAATCACGAGCCTATAAGGCACTTAAACAAATTTAGCGCAAGTACTACATGATACGAGAAATCGTATGATGAGGGGAAGGTTGTTGTCGCCTAGATTGTATCGGATGATAACCTAGTAAATCCTTTTACAAGGACCATAAGGGGAAAGCTTTTGATGGTCAAGTAGTGGGAGTGGGAATCAGATGTATGGCGGCAGATATGGCAGCATAGTCTTTTAGTATAAGTGGAAGATTGTTGGATTGTATGCTAAAAGACTAGCTTTTGTATGAATAATATTTTGACAATATTTGAAATGAGAATCATGTGATCAAACATTTGCAATTATGTTGTTGCAAAAGTCCATTTAATTTATACTGTAGATAATGTGGTGTGCGGCGTCACACGGAAGATCATATTATCGGCTCCTTGTGAAGTATAAACAGATGTTCACAACTGAGATAGACGGGGAATATCTATCAGTATGGTTAAAGTGTGATTTGACATTAATCTATCTCGACTATAAAATTGCACTGGTGCACTTTATGTGTATTGAGCAGGACCGCATTGAGATCTTTCGGTTTATATTGACTATATAATAGAACTAGATCTCTGTTACTATGAATGTTCGTACTCTTAATCCCTATACAATAACCTCGACACATAAGCCAGTGTTTATTTCTTTGATTCATCAATGGGTGAGATTTAATTATTAAATCAATACGCTCGGTGAGTTGGGAGATGGTGCTGCCTCTATGGTATACTGTTGATTGTAGAAGGAATTTGTGCCCTAATGGAATTGGTTGATGATGTCCCCTTGAGGAACTCATAATGAATACCATGTAAACACTGCAAGTGGATTTATTCCGGCATGATAATAAGGTTGAGTTGTACTATTCTCAGTAAATATATTAATTAATAGAGTTGTCAGTAACTTAATTAATTAATGGGCATTGAATCTTAAACACGGGAATATTAACAGGATAATAATAAGAAGGATCACATAACGTAATTTGGGATTAGGGTGGTAGTACAATAATATTTCTTTAGTGGACTGATTTATGATTATTAGACTTAAGTATAATTTTTGGGCTAAACTTGAATGTTTAAGCCTAATGGGAGGCCCAAACCCTAATTTCTCCTCCTTGTCTCTGATGTAGCCTATAAATAGCCAATCTCAACAGTCCGGATATACGACTTCACACGCCAAAAAATCGTGAGAAAAGGAGAGAATTGCAGATTTAGTTCGTCTTGTAGATCGTTACCCAAACAATGTCAAGACGTGGCTTAGAAAATACAACAGAAGATCAGAAGGTTGTTTCTTCTTACTGTTCAACCTCAACTTCAACCCTGGTGAAAGGTAATACGATTCTACACTTATGCTTCCGCTGCTGAAGAATTGTACGGAACCTAACGATTCATGCTAACCAAAAGATTCAAAGGCCAACAATTGGTATCAGAGCGTAGGTTCTATGGCCTAAATATGACACGTTAGGCTAGGGTTTGAGTGGAATACATGATATTAGGGTTTAAGAACTTGTTTCTTGATGAACACCCTAACTATACACTCGCACACTTCACTGCATGGCATCTCGCGATGGCAACCGGTGGTGAAAGACTGCACCGTGATCAACGTGTGTGGCTTGCAATGGTATTAAGCAGTAGCATGGCATCACGATGAGGCTGACGATGGTTGTTGGCGAGACTGATCGGCGATGGCTCGATAGCTGCTGGATCAGCGAAGTTGTGCACACGGCTGAACAATTGCAGGCTGGAAGCATGGCATGGGCTGATGCAAGCCAGTGCTGGATGCGCGCTGATGGTGTCTGGCGACGCACGAGTGTTACATGGACATGGCATGGCTGGCGCATGCGTGATGACTGGGCAGGCCATGGCTTGGCGTGCAAGATTCCGGGCGAGCCTTGCAATTTTCCGAGCGAGTCTTGCAGAGATCGTGGGTGAGATGGAAGGCACGGTAGTGACATGGGGCGCGACTCTGTCTGGCGTGGCTGAGCACTGGTGCTGGATGGATGATGGCTGACGGATACGGCGCAGCACAGATGCATTCCAGGCAAGTCAGACCACCTTTTCGGTCGAGTTTGCATTAATGCCAGGTCGGGTCCGTGTGGTTCCGGGTGAGTCGACCAAGCATTCCAGGCGGGTTTAACTAATTTCCGAGCGAGTCGGCCAGGAGTTCCGGGCGAATTTCACTGATTGTAGCTTAAGTAAGCGACCAAGTTATCGAACCCAAAGGACAGTTGGTTATCAATTTATTATTGACTAAATTAACTAAAAGTAATATTAGGCAATTTTTTAGAAGAATTATTATTAAACTAATAAACAAAATAATGAAATAGCAAATAAAATAGAACAGTAGAGAAATAACAAGAGTTGCATAAGTGAGAAGATAGGTAGCTCTTCGGGCCATCCAGTTTCACTAATTAATCTCCCTTCCATGTGTAAATGTCCGACTCTGCCTTGTGTAATATGGACGCATCACTAAATCATGCAAATCTACTCTATAGACACAAGAAATAAGTGTGTAACACGTGTGAATTACCTCGGAGCCAGAGACATAGGTACTATCAATATCAATTATTTCGAGTGCACTAAGTACTCTAACCCTATATGATCTCCCTTTATAGGTACTATATAGTTATCCTCTTTATCCTACTTACTAAACTGAATTCAATTCAATTAATAAGTATTCATATAAGATAGTTCTAATGAAGCTTCGGAGTTCCCTCACTTAGAATCATAACATGTAATCCTGATCAGCAGTGAACGCACTCAATCAATAACCAAGATATGCATTCAAACTCTACATAACAGTTAATGATGCACAAAACAACTATGAGTATGAATTAAAAACGCATTCTCTTATATAAAATAAATTCACAAGTAGTGATGTACAGAGTGTACGCACGGAAGTTCAATTAACTAGATAGAAACCTTCATAAACCCTAGAACTACCAAAGCGGTTCTAGCCCATGACGCTTCGAAGAACAATCATGGTGTTTGGATAGATCTTACCCATAATATTGAAAATTACAAGAAAGATTAAGTTGCGAAGTGAACCCTAGATGTGGGCGCCGTCGCTTCTCGCTCCGTCTTGAATCTTCACTAGGTTCTCACTTGATTCGCTGCACAAATCTCTCTCTACAGCTCTTGTGGATGGAGTTAGGGTTTGGTTGTGATGTAAGATGGATGTGGAATCTAACTCTCTTTTTTTTGATGTGATCAGCACCCCTTTTTATACTTGTAACTTCTCCTTATGGACCTTTATTGGGCTTTTTTGTAGAAAAGACGCACATGCATGCACTGGAGGTGAAATCCTGATGTTTCGGAGCTTTTGTGTCCCAGTTCGACTAGACTTGACTTGGTCGAACTGGACCCCCTTGGTCAAACCACGGTCGAACGGCGTGTTTGTAAACTAAACTTCGTCTTACCTTGCAGTTCGACCTCACTTGTGCCGTTCAACATGGCTTCACGTGGTCGAACGGATTCTCCTTAGTCGAATGACCTCTCTGTAAGTTGAAATACTCCCGTTTGACTTCACATGTGTAGTTTGATTTGGCCGAGCTTGGTTGAACGGCAGCTCTCTGGTCGAACTACGCCTTAAAAAATATGTTTTCCAATTTCGAGTACTTTCGACCTATTTTTTGTATAAATATGCTCAAATAGCCTCAGTAGCATCTAATTCGTGGATTTTCCATAGACATCCCGATTTGTCTTGATAATAGACCAAATCATATTCAATTTCCACACAAATCAGAGCTCAAAATACATGAATTATCACTCTCATCACGTGTCATGCATTTTTGCACAAATGATGCAATATTCTTCTTCTTCATATTCTTCCACCAGAAAATCTTCTTCAAGTCATGATCTCTCACAAGTTCTTCATTTTTAGGCACGCATAAACTTTTCCATAGACCAATGCTCCTTCATTAGTTAGAAAAAATCCTTTTCCTTCTCAAGACTTGATGCGTCCTTTAATCTTTGCAAAGAACCCGTCTTCCTCCTGAGCTTTTATCACTTATCCCTTAACAATGGCCTAATTATAATTGCATTAATCATTGCCTTGATACTACTTGGAGGTATTACCACTTCTAGACTCATATGAGAAAACTCAGCTACCAGTTGTTTTTGAGTTATTATGGAGCAAGCTAACCCTCCATTATTCTTTCTATTTAAAGCATCAGCCACCACATTTTCTTTACCTGAATGGTACAATATCATGCAATCACAGTCTTTTACTAACTCCAACCACCTTCTTTGCCGCATGTTTAACTCCTTCTGTTCGAAAAAATATTTTAAGCTTTTGTGGTCTGTGTAAATCTCACAATTGCCTCCACACAAATAGTGTCGCTAAAATTTTAAAGCATAAAATTCCACAGCCAACTCTAGGTCGTGAGTGGGGTAGTTTTGTTCATTTGTTCTTAGTTGTCTCGAGGCATAGACGATCACTTTTCCCTTTTGCATTAGTACGCACCTCAATTCATTCTTTGAGGCGTCATTGTAGATCACAAATTCTTTTGTTCCATCTAGGATAGTTAGTATAGGGGCAGTTGTAAGCCTTTGCTTCAGCTTTTGGAAACTGTCTTCACATTCTTTTATCCACTGGAATTTCACTCCTTTGCGTGTTAATTGGGTTAATGGCCTTGCAATTTTTGAGTATCCTGCCAATCTGTTGAGAGTGGAATTTCACGTGTTTTTGGTCTCACATTACACTGTTTTTGATAGAATGTGGCCATGATTTTGTGTAGAATTGCATGGTTTTCATATCTTGCATAATTAAGATGCTACTAGGGTGTTTTGTTGAGTTTTGAAGAGTAAAACATGATCAAAAGTTCAAAGTTGGAATGAAGAGTGAAAGTGTGAAGGAATGCTGAAAAATGCACGCCCACATTGCATAAATTTTCTGTGTTTGTTTAGAAGTCCAAATTGATTGTGTGATATATGGTTAAAAGCCACGGAAGAGAGAATCATTTTGACGCAAAAATCACTTAAATCGGAGTCCGTATGAGGAAGTTATGCTCAAACAGTGAGATCGCGCAGTGCAGTCTCTGCCGCTCGACAGACAGCTCGAGGCGAGATGGGGTGGCTCGGCAGCCAATTTCATACAAGTTGGGTGCCGGAGGTTCCTACGTGATGTGGCAAGTCGTCCTAATGCAGCTGGGATGCCGCTCGACAGCATCCAAGACCCAGCTCAAGCTTAGCTGGGTACCGAGCAGGCTTTTTTGGGCCCAATCGCAGCCTGTTTGATTCTACAGTGTATTTGTTTTTAATCCAGATCATATTTTGGCTTGATTTAGACGAGAAAAAGCCCAAAAAATTGTCAAAATATAAAAGGGGAGATCAACCCACAATTGAGAAGAACCCATTCACATCCACACTACACCCATCGTGAATTACCACACACATGAGATTCACATTTTATTTCATCTTCCATCCATCTTCAAGGGTATTCCAAGAGCTAATCGAGGGAGATCAGATGATCGGAGAGACGGAGAAGGAACGTGGGACTACGCTTACGCTAGGGTTTCATGTTTCTAATCTTTCCCTTCCTTTTATCTTTATTTTTGGTATGAATTGCATAGCCATGAGTGTTGTTTGTAACCTCATGGGCTAATTTTCTTATACAGTTCTAGGGTTTGATGGACATATTGAATTGATTTGGGAACCTAGACCAAAATTGGGATTTTATGCAGTTGACATTATGATTTCACTTATTTTATTCAGACTTGCTTATCTTCTTCGTAACGTCTTCATAGTAATTTCATGACATGCGATATAATGCTTGATTTATTATGTTAGCTTGTGTGCGTTCATGATTGGTATTGTCTATCTGCTAGGGATTGAAGTAGTTCCGCTATAAACACTTTAATTCCATGAACTGGTAAATCAGATACTTGAATTTTTTAGTGGAACAATGCAATTAGACATTCAAGTAGGAAGTGGATAAAACTTTGTAGTAATTCCAAGAATATCTTGTTACCATCCGGAGGTATTGTTGTTTGCTTTGATTAGTATCTAGGATTATGGCTTAGTAATATTCGCACACCTTAGGGAATAAATCAGAATATATTGTTAGCTTAAAATCAGATCATATGTGGTGGGTTAACAGGATTAAATGGTGTATTTTCATTGATGCTGCATGAATGAACAATTTGAAGTCTAGAAACCTAAATTAATTGGTCTATATCTGATCCCTTAGAACTGTTATTTATCTCTTGATTAGAACTTGTTTATTTTTATTGCTTTTAATTAATTCAATTATTTAATATTCATTATTTAGATAATTAATTTAAAAACTCTTGGAAATTGGTTAGACAATTCTTATTAAATAGTAATCTAGAATAAATAAATAATTAACTGTCTCAGTGGGATCAATAATTTAACTTGGGTACTTGCTGCTACAATTGACATCCTTACACTTGAGGATTAAATTGGAGTGCGCAAAATACGCCAATCATGTTTTTGGTGTTGTTATGTCGGGGGCAGTTTAATTATTTATTCTTCTTTTATTGCTAATTTAATTAGGATATTTAATTGTGTTTAGAATTATTTAATCGTGTTCTCTTTGAATAAGAACATGCAGTGGCCTACATATCAGCAACAATGCAAGTTTGTGGAAGTAGTCGACACAGAGTTTGAGGAGAACTTCGCCTTGTCTGATGCAGAGTTTGAGGATTAATCTAACGATGCATGTATTGATTATCTTGAGAATTTACTTGCATTGAGTGATGCTAGGGATGAATAGGGAATGAGGACCACTGCTGAAATGGTGAATCGCACTAAGAAGACCACTGTTGGGGAGGTGATGAAACCTGCTGCCAAGGAAGAGAAGAAAAAGAGCAAAAGAATTGAAGTGGTAGAGGAGATCGCAGAAATAAGCGCATCTCTTACTTTTCCTACTACAGATTCTGTCGAGTTGCTTGAAAATCTTTTGGTTGTAGGATGACGTCATGATCCATATCTAAAGCCTCCAAACTTACCTCTTGATTTCCATTATTATATTGGTGTTGACAATTCTAACTAGTTTAATCCTCGTTTTCCTAGAAAGGTTAACTTTTCAAATGAGTGGAGGATTGACAAGAAGGAATTAAACAGCCATGGGAGGAAAGGAATTCAAAGGTTCTTATTTCGGTGACAAGGAAAGGTGAGGTGGTTGGTGCGAACAAGAGAGGATGGAAGAACTTGAAAGTGAGAATGCAAGAAAACAGTCCTCTGATCATATAGTTCGAAAAAAGGTATCTTGTCGTGACTCTCCGACGTTAAACATGAGCGATTGTTGGGATCATACCCACCCATTTTAATTGCTTTTATGTGTTTGTGTGGTGTAGGGATTTTATTAGGTGATGCTTGACTGCGGTATATACTTTTTTGCAAACTTAGTGTCTCACTTGTTTGGTCTAAGTTTGGGGGAGGTTAAGTACATACCTTGTCTTGCAGCATTGAAATAGAAATTTTGCATTGTAATGTTGCTTGGAGGGTCGATTTTTTGCGAATTTTTGATATTTTCAATTTATTCGATGATATTGAGGGTTTGATTTTTACGATTTTCTAGGTTTCATGTTTGTTATTGTTTGTCGTTTATTGGTCTTAGTGTTAGTGTAGTCGATTTATGGTTCTCTAGGATGATTTTCTGATTTTTCTTAGCACTTGATTATATGTGTGGTTGTGTTTGAGAAACAATGTGAGATTGTTTTTGATATTGAGATGCTTGAAATTTAATTATATGCATGGAAGATTAGTTATGTAGCTCTATTAGGATTGCTCATTCATTCCTACAGCCATGTGAGATTTGAGCCTTTTGAAATCATGACAAGTTGCATGATTCAGTTTATTATTGTGAGTGTGCGTACGCACGTATTCTACAACTTGGCTTTACATCTTGCTAGAAGCTACGTGTTTGATTAGAGGATAAGAAATGATCTTAGGTCATCTTTGATGTTTGTTAGTCACTAGCCACATTATTTTCCTACCTATTGAAATTGTCCGTAGTCAACCCTTTTGAGCCTAAAAGCCTTATTTATTGGAAGCATACGTGATTAGCAAATTGATCCCTTTCATAAACTTAAAAATTCCTACCTAGTAGAGAGTTGAAGGAGTTAAGTTGGTGTCTTATGAAGAAGAATATAAGGAGAAGTAATTTAGAAGTGATGAAAATAGTTGAAGAGATTGTTTAAATTATTGTATGAAGGGGTAGTGCCCGAAACTAGTATCCCATGAAAAAGGGTAGAGCCTGAAACTGGTACCCTTATTTGAAAAAAAAAGAAGAAAAAAAAAGAAGAAGAAAAGATTCATGTAAGGAAGTTGTGTTCAAAAGTGAAGGAGGATTCGAATTTCAAGAAAAATTAAAGAACATTGAAGGAGAAAGACGAAAGTGAAGCTATTTGTTGACAAGCTGTAAGTCCTCTTTGATTCTCTACTAGTGATTGAGTCACTTTATCCATATATCTCCTACCTTTACCAAAGAGCCAATATTACACCATTATGCAAGACCTTTGTGATCCTATTGTCGATATTATTCCTTTAGTCAAGAGTTGAGGTGATTGTCAAACTTATAGTTACGCGTGTGTTTGAATTGATTTAGAGTGTAAACACCTTACCTAAAGTGTATATCTCACACTTGAGTGATGAACGTAAATACTACCCGTGAGAATGGGTGAATGAGCATTCCGAAAAAATGAAGTAGTCGATTTGAATTGTATGTTCTTAATTAGATGGATGGTTATCGTAGTATTTGAAGTATGGTTTTTGAATTGTTATATTGTTTTGGATGTGTTAAACTATGAAATTTCCTCTCAATTACTCTATTGGTTTTCTATGTCGTTGCTTCGGGATGAGCAACAGGTAAGTTTGGGGGTTTGTTGAGAGTGGAATTTCACGTGTTTTAGGTCTCACATTATACCATTTTTTAAAGAATGTGGCCATGATTTTGTGTAGAATTTCATGTTTTTCATATCTTGCATAATTAAGATACTACTAAGGTGTTTTTTTGAGTTTTGAAGGGTAAAATATGATCAAAAGTTCAAAGTTGGAATGAAGAGTGAAAGTGTGAAGGAATGCTGAAAAACACATGCCCACTTACATAATTTTTATGTATTTATTTAGAACTCCAAATTGATCATGTGATATATGGTTGGAAAGCCACGGAAGAGAGAATCGTTTTGGCTCAAATATCACTCAAATCGGAGTCCGTATGAGGAAGTTATGCTCGAAATGGTGAGATAGCGCAGTGCAGTCTTTGCAGCTTGGCAGACAGCTCGAGGCGAGTTGGGGTGGCTCGGCAGCCAATTTCAGCCAAGTTGGGTACCAGAGGGTTCTATGTGACGTGGCAATTCATCCTAATGCAGATGGGATGCCGCTCGGCAGCATCCAAGACCCAACTCAAGCCGAGTTGGGTACCAAGCGGGCATTTTTTGGGCCCAGTCGCGGCCTGTTCAATTCAGCAGTGTATTTGTTGAATCCAGATCGTATTTTTGCTTGATTTAGACACAAAAAAGCCCCAAAACTATCCAAGATATAAAAGGGGAGATCAACACACAATTGAGGAGAACCCACTCACATCCACACTACCCATCGTGAATTACCACACACATCAGATTCACATCTGATTTCATCTTCCATCCATCTTCAAGAGGGTTCTAAGAGCTAATTGAGGGAGATCGGACAATCAGAGAGATGGAGAAGGAACGTGGGACTACGCTTACGCTAGGGTTTCGTGTTTTTAATCTTTCCCTTCCTTTTATCTTGACTTTTGTATGAATTGCATAGCCATGAGTGTTATTTGTAACCTCATGGGCTAATTTTCTTATACAGTTCTAGGGTTTGATGGATAAATTGAATTGATTTGGGAACCTAGACCAAAATTGAGATTTTATGCAGTTGACATTCTGATTTTACTTATTTTATTCAGACTTGATTATCTGTTTCGTAACGTCTTCATAGTAATTTCATGACATCAACTATAATGCTTGATTTATTATGTTAGCTTGTGTGCGTTCATGATTGGTATTGTCTATCTGTTAGGGATTGAAATAGTTCCGCTATAAACACTTTAATTCTATGAACTGGTAAATCAGATACTTGAATTGTTTAGTGGAACAATGCAATTAGACATTCAATTAGGAAGTGGATAAAACCTTGTAGTAATTCCAGAGAATATCGTGTTACCATCCGGAGGTATTGTTGTTTGCTTTGATTAGTATCTAGGATTAAGGCTTGGTATATTCGCGCACCTTAGGGAATAAATCAGAATATACTGCTAGCTTAAAATCGGATCATATTTGGTGGGTTAGCAGGATTAAGTGGTGTGTTTTTATTGACGCTGCATGAATGAACAATTTGAAGTCTAGAAACTCAAATTAATTGGTCTATACCTGATCCCTTAGAAGTGTTGCTTATCTCTTGATTAGAAATTGTTTATTTTTATTATTTTTAATTAACTCAGTTATTTAATATTTCGTTATTTAGATAATTAATTTAAAAACTCTTGGAAATTGGTTACGCAATTCTTATTAAATAGTAATCTAGAATAAATTAATAATTAACTGTCTTAGTATGATCGATAATTTAACTTGGGTACTTGCTGCTACAATTGACATCTTTACACTTGAGGATTAAATTGGAGTACACAAAATATGCCTATCACAATCCTACGAAACTTCGCACTTCATTCACCTTTGTTGGGGACTTCCATTCCTTAATAGCTTCCACTTTTGTGGGATCTACTTCAATTCCACGAGCTGAGATGATGTGTCTGAGGAAGTTAACTCGATCTAGCCAAAACTCACATTTCTTGAATTTGGCATACAATATTTTCTTTCGCAGTAACTCCAAGATAGTTCTGAAGTGTTCTTCATGTTGCATACGATCCTTAGAGTACAATAGGATATCATCAATGAATATGATCATAAATTGGTCCAAATACGAGTAAAATACTCGATTCATTAGGTCCATGAACACTGTGGGTGCATTGCTTAGCCCAAAAGGCATTATAACGAACTCGTAATGTCCATAACGTGTTTGAAAAGATGTCTTTGGGATGTCACTATCCTTGATTTTCACTTGGTGATATCCAGACCGTAGATCAATTTTTGAGACTACGCTGGCACCTTTCAGTTGATCAAATAGATCTTCAATTCTTGGCAATGTGTACTTGTTCTTGATGGTGAGCTTGTTGAGTTCTCTGTAGTTAATGTACAATCTATATGTTCCATTCTTTTTTTTTACAAACAACACTGGTGCTCCCCATGGGAAAACATTGGGTCATATAAAACCCTTGCCTAATACTTCCTGCAATTTTACTTTTAGTTCTTGTAACTCCTTTGGTGCCATTCTGTAGGGTGCTTTAGATACAGGTGCTACTACTGGGACTAAATCAATGGTGAATTCCACTTGTCGATCTGGCGGTAACCAAGGTAGATCTTCAGGAAATACTCCCTTGTATTCCCTTACGATAGGTATCCCATCAATATCCTCTGGTTTATTTGCATCCACAATATTGATCAAATAAGCTTGACAGTTGCCTTTTCTCAGCATCTTAACCGCCTTCATAACTGTTATTATTCTTGGTGTATACCCGTATTTTGTGCCTCAAAAGGTAAATTCCTCGTCGTCAGGTATATGAAAAATGACTTCCTTTTCATTACATTGGATATTCACATGATTAGATCTAAGCCAATCCATCCCTAAGATAATATCGAAGTCTTTCTTTCTTATCACATGTAGGTTTGCTAACAAGAGTTTGTTATCGAATTCTAATTCCAGATTTCTACATAACCGTTCAGTTTGTATATCTTTTCTTGATGGTATGGATACCTCAAGAATATCATTGTTTACTTTGACAAATTTATTCTCTTTCTTTTTATAAAGCTCGGCAGATATAAAAGAATGTGTGGCTCCAGTATCGAATAGCACGAGTACAGGTATACCATAAATTGTTATCATACCTGTCATCATGTTGAGTTCATCTGTAGTTTCAGATTGTGTCATAGCAAAAACGCGAGAGGTCCCTGCTGTCTTCCCTTCTCTTGTATTATTCTTTGGACAGTTCGCAAAAGTGTGCCCAGATACTTTGCATCGATAGTAAATTTCTGATCCGTACAGACATTCTCCAAAGTGTTTCTTCCCACCTTTTGGGCTACTTGGAATGTTATTTTATGTTCTTTGGATTGGATTATTCGCTACTTTAAAATGCCTCCCTTGATTACTACTAGTCCCTTTCTTGAAATCTCTTTCCACCCATTTCCTTTTTGCATGCATACTAATACTTTTTTCTTCAGTGTGCTTACAGAACTTAATTTCTTGGGATTTAGCAAAAGTTTCAGCAAATGTTGTTTCTCCTTGTCCGGTAAGAACTGTGCTAATTTCTGAGCGTAATCCTTTCTTAAATCGCCTTGCTTTCTTGCTTTTGTTATCGACCAAGTGTGGTGTGTACCTTGAGAGTTGATTAAATTTTTGTTCGTACTCTAGTAACATCATGGATCCTTGTTTTAGATAAAGGAACCCATTCTCTTTCTGGTCTTGATACGATTGAGACATGTAGTTCTGGATCAAAATTTCCTTAAATTCTCTCCAGGTCAGATTATTTATTTGATCAACTGATTTGGTTCGACATTTGGATTCCCACCAATGGTCAGCTTCATCGACTAGTTGAAAAATAGTGCAAGAGACCTTCTGGGCATTCCTTAATTCCATGTGGATAAAGATACGTTCCATGGATCTGATCCATGTTTCAGCTTCAGTTGGATCTCCTTTGCCATTAAATGTTGGAGGATTGAATATTCTAAATTATTCTATTATTGTCTCATGTTGGGGTTCAAAATGTTGCGGTGGTAGTGTTGGATTCCCAGTAAAGTGGTCGGCTAAACCTCTGAGTAAAGTTATTAGGTCATCACCAGGGTTAGCTCGTGGGTTCTGTGCCTTCTCTTAAGGTTGATTGTTTCGTGTAGTTCCATATTTCATGATCTATTTCAACACGTATAACAAACTTATCATTCGTAAAATGCAGTTCGCAGTATAATAGTGAAATCAATGACAAATAAGGTAAATTGACAAGTTATACCAAAATCGGTGACTTTGCACCTTTATATATATATATATATATATATATATATATATATATATGCATCATAAAGATCATACAAAATTATCATATACGTGACAATCATACTAATAAGTAAATGATTTAGGTCTTTTTTTCCTACTAGATAGATAGGTAGATAGTTTTCCGAAACCCTACAACCCTCGTGCTATAGAGTCTACAGTAAAAACTCATGAAAGTGTAGGGCGTGACCATTTGGCACTGTAGCCTCATCAACTAGATAATCTTCTTCCACTACCGGTTCCACCTCTAGTACCTCCCCATCTAACTCCTGTAGCACTACCCCCCTCGGAGCGGGTGGAGGCAAATCAAAATGCATCCACTCTATAAACAAGATGGATATGAATCCTCAGTAGTTAATTATGGCATGGTTTCTGTCTAGGAGAAGGAGCAACATCTGAACTATTAGAAAATTTGCACAAACTCTCCAATTATCTAGGAGTGAGTTTGCAACGTAGACACAAAACTCCAAATCCCAATAAGGAATTTCGCGTGCAAGTAGTCCCCTCTGGAAAAGGGCAACCTGTGCAAGATGATGACCAATATCGTCCTCCTCCGAATGCCCAAGAAGGCGTACCCTATCTAACCTCTATTGTCGTAGGATGTCGGAATTCTGGTGTAGATTAAGTAATATATCAGAAAGGAAACATAGATCAAATAAGTATAACCCCCCCGCCTAAATCAATTTAAGGTCAAAATTTTAAATAAAACACATAGATGCAAATATATTCCAGTAGGAGAACATAAAGACATATATTTTACCGCACGTCTACCTAAATTGTAGACCTGCTCTGATACCACCTATAACGCCCTAAATTCTTTAAATAGGATATTCTCATTTTTTTAAAATAAACAGATAAATAAATAAATGGTAAAATAGATAAAAAGAGCTGTCCTAGAACATGAGCGTCACTGAATGTAGCACATAAGCAGAAGTCGTAATATGATATTCTAAGACAAAAGTTATGATATCATGTAGATTATTTTACAAAACATGCATATATCGTCAAGATGTAAACTTCCATTTAAGTCATGCTTCTTCACCTTCTACAGAATCTGAAATTCAAAAAAATAGGGTGAGCATCTAAGATACACTCAGTAGGGGAACATCAATGATTGCATTTGCTAATATATATAAGTAAGAAAAAAGTATAAAATAAAATAATATGGCAGTCGATAAATATGTGTTAATGACAGCTCAAGTCCACCAATATGTCAATTAGCACCGACTCTGAGAGTAGTAGTTACCCATACCTTACGGAGAGTAGAAAATTAAGACTGATTATGGATATCTTGGATTACTGAAAGGATGTGTTGAACTAAGTTTCAAATGTCTAAAAATAATATTTTGTTTTCTCTTAAAATAAAGGTGAAATTAATATTTGCAATCTTAATAAAATGTGGATACTAATAATTTACTTTATTTAAGTCGGATAAAAGGACAAGAATTTTACTAAAAATAAAATAAGAATAAAAATCAAATTTAGTATTTTAAAACGTTTTAAATAAAATTTTCATATACAATGTAAAAAATATGCATGAACCTACGTGAATTTCAAAAGTACGTACTAAAATAAATAAATTTCCTATTTCTAAATTTAACTATGTCTACGATGTTAATAATTTATTGATGTGAACTTAAATATAAATAAAGTCGTGTATCTAAAATTTTAAAATAGTGAACTAATAAATATTCCACTTTCCTTATAATATAGTTCTTATATTTATCAAATTCTTATTTATATTTCCTAAATCCCAAACTTATTGCAAATTGCTTAAACTAGGTTTGTACAACTCCAATTAAAATTTGATAACATTTTTGTGATCCTCTTAAGATGAGGGTTAAAACCATGTATTAAAATGTTATAAGAAAATGTGACCAAAATTTAACCCTACGTGTACATGCATGCTTCATTTTTACGTCCAAAATTAAACAAATTATATGGTTGTAATCCTTGCAAGAAGTGCTTCACAATAGTATGTAATTTAATATCTCATGCATGAAAATATCAACAATAATTATCTAACAATTAAGACACCGAAACAACAAATGGCTTTAGTGTTTAGAATCTACGCTAAGAGGTGATCATTTTAATATATAATACTATGAGGTTTTATTCTTATCAGCGGATGTTCAGAACATACGGGTTTAATATTTATAGTCTACGTTACGAGAGGATCATTTTAACTTATAGTGTGATAAGAATTGGTGACTAAAAAGTGAACTTACCTCTCAACCCCAAGCACTTCCTTTTCCCTTCCTATTGGCAGCTTGAGTGAGTAGATATATATATTGTGAAGATGGTGTGTCTGTATTGTGAATAGAAGTGAGCTTAATTATATAGGGACTGTGACCCTAACAATAATTTCTCCTACTACTAGGTAGATTATAGCAGTGTGGTACGTGTTTGTGCATGCAAATTCCTAGTTTTGTAGCAGGGTGGTACGTGTTTGTGCATGCAAATATGAGCATATGTGGCTTCACCCTTCATGGCCAAGAATCAGATGGGTTGGTAGTCAAATTTGATAGCAACGTATGTGCTATCCAATCCACATATATATATATACGTCTACTAATATCTTGAGTACCTATGCATTAATTATATATATATATATATATATATATATATATATATATATATATATATATATATCTTATCCTTAATATTATAAAATTATTATATATAAGAATATTATTATTATATTATTATTAACAATTATGATTATATATGAATATCATTACTATTATCCTATATAAATATATACGAGTATTATTATTATCGTGTAAATATTGGGGGTGTCATAATAATAAATTAATAAAAAGTGATAGTGTTATTTCAAGAACAATTTATAGTATATATAAAAAATGATAGCATTTTATAGCGAAAGTGATAAATATTTTAAAAAGTGAAAAATGGTCTCACGTTAGACGGTGTCACGCAAGACCTACCCATGTATATATAAGTATATATTATATTATGTTAATTCATAATTTATAATAAAATTATGCATAATTTAACCCATTCCAAGTTAAATTTCACACTTTCCATTTCATCAGTTTCATATTAAATTTCATCATCTAAAAACGAAACATCACATCAATCTCACCCCTAAAGTACATCTTAATTACAAATTTTTCATTCTCACCTAGCACACATAATATATTTTATAATTTATTTATTTTCTAAAAATATTACATTACCCTCCAAAATTAAATAAAGTTTGACAAAAAATAATTTTTCTTTAACTTCATATCTATAGTAATGATGCAGTTTAAGTTGGGATGGATGGAGTATTAAAATATTTTTTAAATTTTGTATCAATAAAAGAAAATGGCATATATATTAATTTGATTTTAAATAGCGATAAGAACAACACATTATTAATTAATAAATAAACATTACTATCCATTACTTATTAGAAAACATACATCTTATATTTTTTAAATATTAATCTCGGATGAGGAATGCAGTTCCCATGCTCAATTAGACATCTGCTAGTTCAAAATGAACATTATGATTTTTTATTTTTTTAAACGAGTAAGAAATTATTAAAATTGAGAATCGTTATTACTTATCATTTCAACTTCTAACGCTATGAATTCCATGTTTTCAATAATTGGTGCATCAAGATCACGTTCATCTTCAATTATCATATTGTGCATAATTATTAGAGTTGTTAAAAAGTCCAAAAACCGTGGGCCCAGACCGATTTATCCAAAAAATTAAGGTTAGGGCCAAGAAATTTGGGCCTATTTAACATCCGGGCTTTTTGGCCCGAACTGATTAATTCGTGGGCTAATAGGGCTGGGCCACGGACTAACCGGGCCGACCCGTAGGGCTGAGAGTTATTATTATTATTATGTTTAATGTTTAATTAGTTTTAACACCCATAATCTATACATCAGTCGTCCCCTCCCGCCCTACCGCCCAACCCTTTGGAACAAACTCTCATCATTTTTTTAATTTGATCTCTTTCTCATTCTTTCTCTCACTCTAATCCACTGATGAAAGTGATAATTCACGTATTTTCAGCTCTGATTTGCGTGAAAATTGAGTATGATTTTGTCTGTTATCATGACAAATCAGGTTGTTTATGAAAAATCCACGAATCAGATGCTACTGAGGCATTTTGAGCATATTTGTATAGGAAATAGGTCCGAAGTGCTCGGAATTGGAAAATACATTTTTCAAGGCATAGTTCGACCAGAGGGATGCGGTTCAATCAAGCTCAGCCTTGTCGAACTACACAAGTGAAGTGGAACTGGAGCGTTTCAGCTTACAGAGAGGTTGTTCGACCAAGGAGATACCATTCGACTAAGTGAAGGCAAGTCGAACTACACAAGTAAAGTCGAACTGAAGACATGAGATAAAGTCCAGAATACAGACACGTTGTTCGACTGTGCTTTGACCAAGGGGGTCCAGTTCGACCAAGTCCAGTCTGGTCGAACTAGGACACGTCATCGCCGAAACGTCAAGATTTCACTTCCAAGACGTGCATGTGTGTGTTTCCACGAAAAAGCCCAGTAAAGGTCCATAAAGAGAAGTTACAAGTATAAAAAGGGATGTCACTCACATTAGAAGAGACTTAGATTCCACATCCATCCTACACCATATCCAAACCCTAACTCCATCCGCATGAGCGGTAGAGAGAGATTCGTGCAGCGAATCAAGTGAGAACCTAGTGAAGATTCAAGACGGAGCGAGAAATGACGGGGCCCACATCTAGGGTTTATTTCACAACTTAATATTTCTTGTAATTTTCAAGACTATGGTAAGATTTATCCAAACACCATGAACGTTCTTCGAAACGTTATGGGCTAGAACTGCTTTGGTAGTTCTAGGGTTTATGAAGGTTTTATCTAGTTAATTGAACTTCCGTGTGTATACTCCGTACAACACTACTTGTGGATTTATTTTATAAAAGACAATGTGTTTTTAATTCACATTCAGAGTTGTTTTGTGCATCATTAACTGTTATGTAGAGTCTAATGCATATTTTGGTTATTGATTGAGTGCGTTCATTGCTGAGTAGGATTTTAACTTATGATTCTAAGTGAGGGGACTCCGAAGCTTTATTATTATATGAATACTTATTAATTGAATTGAATATGTGTTAGTAAGTAGGATAAAAAGGATAATTATATAGTACATATAAAGGGAGATCATATCGGTTTAGAGTACTTAGTGCACGAGAAATAATTGATAATATAACTTGGTCGCTTATTAAGCTACAATCACATCCTTCATACTTTGGAATTATTGTGTGTTGAGAAAACGCCCATCAAATTTCTGGCGCTATTGCCGGGGACGATTTTCCTTTTGATTTTATTATTTCTAGTTTAATTGAAACTACCTTATACTTGTCTTTAATTTATAACGCTGAATTTTTCATAGGTGTATGCACACAAGGTCTAAGTGAGCAACACTAGCGCCTTTTGATCCAGTAATTGGAGCATTGTCAGGGAAGAAGAAGGCAAAGAAAAAGAAGAATAAGAATGTGGAAGCAACCGAAGCTCTTAATTTAGGAGTTGAAGTACCGAACTCGGAAATGATTGAAGCTGACAAGTCGGAAGCAGAAGAAGTCAACATGGCCTAAGATAGGGTAAATCTGGACAATGTTGTCATTCTTGAAGTCTTTAAGAACAACGGAGGGGGCAGCGTGGGGCTATTAGGAGCACATGGAGCCGATGCCGATTTTGATCTTCATTCTGCTCTTATCAGCATGATAGAAAGGAACTCCTTCTCTGGGGACCTTTCGAGGATACTCAACAACATCTTAATAAGTTCCTTGGTTATCCAATTACACAAAAGGATGCAGGAACTCATGAATATTCGAGGAGGATCACCTTATTTAAATTTTTGCTTACTGAAAGAATGAGAGATTGGTACGGCACTCTTAGTGCTGCTAAATGTACTACATGGGATCAATTGAAAGTGAAGTTCTTGGAGCGATTTATGCCACCTTCAAAGGTGTTTAATATGAAATAAGAAATCAATCAATTTGCTATCGGTAGTAATGACAAATTCCATGAAGCATGGGATAGATTCAAGGACATGCTCAGAAGGTGCCCGCAGCATGGATTGTCAAAAGCTCAATATATCAGTATCTTTTATAATGGGTTGGATTGTGATTCTCGTATTCTGCTTGATGCATCATCAAATGGAGCACTACTTTTTAAGACATCCGTTGAGGCCAAAAAGCTCTTTGAAGATATTTCGATGAATTCAAGAGATTGGGCAACTGATAGAGTGATAGGGACATATGTCCTTGGAAAGGTAGCACAAGTTGAACACACTATGGTAAAGTCGAGTAGGAAAGATGAGATTGTCTCTAGCTTGGCTAATATTAACAAGCTACTTGAATCTCAACAGAAGCAGATTACTTAGTTGTCACAGAGAGTACCAATGATGATGCAGCAGGATGACGGTGAAGAAAGACCGATCCAAGAGGAACTAGAAGAGGCAAACTATGCCATGGGACAAAGTATTCAAGGAACGAGGTATCCGAATAATCAAGGAAACAAGAATTACCAAGGGAAATACAACAATCGTGGTCCCCTGGGTAACTATCAACAACCAAGGAGGCCGGAATTTTCATGGAGCAATCCAAATGCGGCGATGCAACCTCCTGTTGGTGTTAATCCTAGTGCTAAGATAGAAGAATGGAACCTAGTTTGGAGGATACGGTGAACCGTTATGTGGCTAGGAATGATGCACCAGTTGACACAGATAATAGACATCACATTAAGGTCCAGGACACAGTACGAATGTCCGATGAAGCCTGTGGACGAAAATAATGAGAACAGAGCCCTAACTCGACCAGACTCGCGCAGTTCGACCAGACATACTATGGTCAAGCAACTTACAGAAAATAGAGAAACGATACTCTATTTTTTGGCTCGTAGTTCGACAAAAGCATTCAAGTTCGACCAGACCTCTCCGGTTGAATTACGGTCGAATCACCACCTGTTTAGCCGAAAGAGTGAGTTCAGTTTACAGAGTCCCGGTTCGACCAGACCTCTCAGGTCAAACTATGGTCGAACAAGCAATCTCTAATCTGAACAGACTAATCATGTTTTCAGGTACCCAGTTTGACCAAACTCATACCATTCGACCAGAGCATTCTGGTTGAACTATGATCGAGTTGCAGCAATCGACTCCCGTTTCAGTATCGAATGCTACACCTATTATTCAGAACACTCTAGTACCATCACAAGAGCATAATACTGAACAGATAGTAGAAAAGAAGTGGGAAAGAGCCAAGAGACTGAGAGCCGTGAAGGACAAGGCGAAGTAGGTTGAACGTGATGAATGGGGAATTTCTAAGACAAAGATACCTCCTCTGTTTCCTTTTAGGGTAGTGAAGAAGGGCTTGGAAGAAAACTTCAAGAGATTTTTGGATATCATGAACATAGTAAACTTGAACATTCATTTCTCCGAAGCAATCATAGAGATGACATACTATGCCCGATTTTTGAAAGATATCATATTGAAGAAGAGAAGCTTGAACAGAGTTGAAAATGTCAATCTATCCAAGAACTGCAGCTCGATCATTCAGAGGAAGCTTCCTACTAAATTGAAAGAACCGGGAAGCTTCACTATTCTATGTGAAATTGGAAGGGGGCCGACACGAAAAACTTTGTGTTATCTTGGTGCAAGCATAAACTTAATGCCCTTGTCTATATTCAGAAAGCTAAGTTTGGGAGAACTCGCTCCCACAACAGTGGCTCTACAGTTGGCGAATAGGTCCATGACTTTTCTGAAGGGTGTGATTAAAGATGTGCTTGTGAAAGTGGAGAAGCTTGTCTTTCATGTGGATTTTCTTGTGCTAGAGATGGAAGATGACAAGGATAATGTCCTTCTTATCTTGGAGAAACCATTCCTTGCCACAGCTGGAGCTATGATTGATGTCCAAAAGGGGAGCTTAGATTGAGAATGGATAAAGAAGAGGTTCTGTTCAACCTAGATAAGCAATGGCGATGCCAATGGAAACGCAATGTCACAACATTGATATGGTGGAGGAGATCGTAGAGGAAGATATGTCTGATCATTTCGAAGGATTCCTTGGAGACATGCTTGGAGGAGTCTCTTACTTTTCCCACTACATAACTAGATGAGCACTCTAATGAAGCATGTATTGAATTTCTTGAAATTTTACTTGCTTTGGGTGATGATAGGTATTAATAAAAAAGAATCAAGCTTGAAGAGGTTAAGTAGACTAGGCAATACCTCCCATTTGATGGAGAAAGCACACTGAATGATGAACAGAAGAAGGAGTTGAAACCGCTACCGGAACACTTGAAGTACGCCTATCTAGGCGACAATGAAACTTATCCAGTAATTGTGTCTTCTTCTTTTACTGATGATCAACTTGAAGACTTGTTAGATGTGCTTAGGAAGTATAAGTCTGCTATTGGTTGGTCTTTTTATGATTTAAAATGTATTAATCCATCGTATTGCTCATGCATAAAATAAGGTTCCTAGATGAAGCTAAGGGGTGTATTCCGAATCAGCGGAGGGTTAATCCCATGATTCAAGAAGTTATTAGGAAGCAAATCCTAACGTGGTTAGATGCAGAAATTATTTATCCAATTAGAGATAGTCTCAATATGAGTCCATTGCATGTAGTACCTAAGAAAAGAGGCATGACTATTGTGAAGCCGATGATGGAGAGACATTAGCCACTAGGATTCCTACGGTATGGTGTGTGTGTACGGATTACAGGAAGCTGAATGAAAATACATTTAAAGACCACTCCCTCTTCCTTTTATGGATCAAATGTTAGATCATCTAGCAGGGTATGAGTTTTATTGTTTCTTGGACGGGTTCTCAGGTTATAATCAAATCATGATCGCTCCCGAGGACCAATTAAACACTACTTTTACTTGCCCTTATGGAACCTTTGCTTTTAGGAAGATGCCTTTTAGGCTATGTAATGCACCTACTACATTTCAGCGTTGCATGATGGCCATATTTGATGGTTTGATAGAAAAGATCATGGAGGTGTTTATGGATGATTTTTCTATTTTTAGTTCCTCTTTTGATATTTGTTTGTTTAACCTATATACTGTTTTGAAGAGATGTTAAAAAACTAATCTTGTCTTGAATTGGGAGAAGTGCCACTTCATGGTGAGAGATGGGATTGTTCTTGGGCATCATATTTCGGCTAAGGGATTGCAGGTTGATCGAGCAAAGGTGGTGGAAATTGAGAAGCTTCCACCACCTACTAATGAGAAGGGAGTGCGGTCCTTCATTGGACACGCTGGATTCTATAGAAGATTTATCAAAGACTTCTCAAAATACTCCAAGCCCTTGTCTCATTTACTTGAAAAAGATATTCATTTTATTTTTTGACGATGAATGTCTAACAGTTTTTCAGGTTTTAAAAGAAGCGCTTATCACTGCACCTATCTTGATCACACCTGATTGGACTCAGCCATTTATACTTATGTGTGATGCAAGTGATCTAGTAGTTGGAATGGTGCTCGGGCAGTTGAGAGAAAAGAAGTTCTGCACCATCTACTATGCGAGCAAGACTTTTGATGCAGCACAAAAGAACTACACTGTCACTGAACAAGAGTTTTTAGCTATTGTGTATGCATTCAACAAGTTTCGACAGTATTTGGTTGGCATAAAAATAATAGTGTACACGGATCATTCTGTGATCCGGTACTTGATGGAGAAGAAGGAAACAAAGCCAAGGATTATTAGATGAATCCTTCTTCTACAAGAGTTTGATATGGAGATCCGAGGCAAGAAAGGAACTGAAAATGTTTTGGCTGATCACCTATCAAGGTTAGAGACAAGGGAGGATTGTGATGAACTGTTTGAATACATTGAAGAGATGTTTGCGGATGAGAAGATTATGGCAGTGTTTGCTGAAGAAGCGAAGAAAGCTTGTGTAGTAGCTGCTCAAGGAATGGATCCATGATATGCGGATTATGTAAATTGCATTGCAGTGGGTGAAATTCCTAAAGGTCTCAATATGTATCAACTTGCTAAATTTAAAAGAGATTGAGACTTTTATATGGTATGATTCGTTCATCTACTAAATTTGTATGGATTCTATCATCCGTAAGTGTGTGCCCGATGGAGATGGAGAGTGTTCTTGATTTTTGCCATGCACAATCTAATGGGGGGCACTTTGGAGCCCAAAAGACTGCAGCAAAGGTGCTACAATCTGCTTTATATTGGCCTTCTTTGTTCGAAGATTGTGAATCCTATGTGGCGACATGCGATAGATATCAAATGATGGAAACATAAGCAAAAGGGATGAGATGTTACTTCAGCCAAGCATTGTAGTAGGGATCTTCGATGTATGGGGTATCGATTTTATGAGACCTTTTCCCCCATTTAATGGATTTCTTTACATCCTTCTTGCTGTTGATTATGTTTCTAAGTGGGTGGAAGCGATTCCTACTCGCATAAATGATGCGAAGACGGTGTTATCATTGTTGAAGAAGCATATATTTGCCCGCTATGGAGTTCCTAGAGCGCTAGTAATTAATGGAGGTTCACACTTCGTCAATAAGTTTATTGAGAGAGTTATAAAGGAATATGATGTTAAGCATAGGGTTATTACACCCTATCATTCTCAAACGAATGGGCAAACCATAGTATCTAACCATCAAGTGAAGCAAATCCCTTAGAAGATACTTGGAACCAATAGAAAGGATTGGGCGATGAAGCTCGATGACGTTTTATGGGGGTGATGAGAGAACAAATAAGCGTGTTTTAGTATCCAATTTAACACATTTTTTATGGGAATTATTGTTATATATTAGCATAAATGTCTTATATTCGATATATTTGAGAAAAAGGTGCGTTTGAGGTATTTTATTATGTTTTAGGTGGAAAAATGATCAAAAGTGTAAAGTTAGAGAAAATGTGTAACTTGTGCAGGAATGCTGAAAAACGCACGTCCAAATTGTATAATTTTTCTGTATTTGTGTAGAGATAAAAATAGAATTAGGATATATGGTCAGAAAGCCAGAGAAGAGAGGATCGTTTGGCGTAAGAAACACCTCAATCAGAGTCCGAACAAGAAAGTTATGATCAAAATGGTGACGTCGCGCAAGCTGTTTCTACTCAGCACGACTGTTCCACTTTGCATGACTTGTTACAGATTAAACTGTTGGAGTTTTTGTGAGTTATTTATACGGATAGAAATCCAAGGAATTGAGGATCGTGTGAGCGCAGTAATCACTAAAATTAGAGTTTGGACGAGGAAGTTATGCTCAAAATCGTGAAGTCGCGCAGCTGCAGCGAGAATTTCCGAGAATTTTAAAAAATTTCCGAGAATTACCTATTTCTTGGAGCACAATTAATCTCCTTATCACATAATCCTCCATGATTCACCCATATATTTTATTTCTTTATTTAATTTGCTTCTCACACCTATATATATTTTATATCATTATTAATGTGAGAAACACACAACAACACAATCATCCTACAATCCATAAGGGGGATCACCCCAACCATAATCAACATCATTTCCTCCATTCATCCATCATTTTGAAGATTCATCTGTTGAATCAAGAGGAGAACCAAGAAGAGGATTCAAGACTGAGAAGGACGCCCACATCTAGAGTTTTTATCGTTTCCTAATTTATCTTGTATTTTCCAGACATATGGGTAAGATCTATCCAACACCTATGATTGTTCTTCGTAACATCATGAGCTAGAACCGTTTTGGTAGATCTAGGGTTTGAAAGTTTTATGAATTAATTAAACTCTCTTGTGTGTCCTCCGTACAACACTACTTGTGGATTTATTTTATATATGATTGTGCTTTCTTAATCCATATTCACGGTCGTTTTGTGCATTTTCAATTGGTATATAGAGTCTGAATATATATCTTGGTTGTAGATTGAGTGCGTTCAACGCTGAACAAGATTCAATGTTATGATTCTAAGTGAGGTGATTCCGAAGTTTCATTAGAACTATCATATATATAAATTATTACTAGAAACCTGTAAATAGATAACAATAAATAGATATTGGTGATTTGTAAAACTGATATCTATGAACTCGTTGACCGATCGATATCTATAAAAACCAAAGTATTGTAATAAATATTGGTGATTGTGTAATGATATCTTTTAGTGACGTTTATTCTTATTATAAATATCGGTTATGGTAATCGATATCTTTTCTTTGATATTAATATAATATTTATATTTTTTATTAATTAATAAAAAATTAAAATAGAAAACATGTTTTAAAAATCTAAATCGTGTTGATCAATTTAACACAAAAACTGTTTATCCATTTACAGAATCGAACTCCAACATAAAATTTCCAACTTCTAAGCCTTGATCATATGGGGCAAAACATGAAAGAACACCTAATTTTCCAAAATCGACTGAAGCCCTAAACCAGTTCTCTTGTCGCGAGAGGAACGGTGAACCATAGCAGAGGCCGCCCCCGCCTCCCGCTCGCACCTGACACCGTCTCGCAGCAGCCGCATCTGCCTCCCGCTCGCGCCCGACGCAGCTGACACCTGCTCGCGCCGGCCTCTTCAGCCTACCCTCTCGCGACGGCCTCTCCTCTTTCCTTCTCTGTGTTTTTTCCCTCCATTGTTGATTGCTTCTTTGATTTGGTAGAGTGCTTATATACTAGTTATCTCTTTATTTGCCTTTAATTTCTTCTTCTATTTTTCAGCCCTTCAGTTTCCACCGGAAAATGGACTATATCATGGTGTGATAGTTTTAAAATCTGTATATCAATGCACGATTTCGGGCAGAAGTGGATTGACTGGTGGAAGACGAGATGTGACGTAACTCCAAAAAACCTTCCGATTTTCTCAAATA
This sequence comes from Pogostemon cablin, assembly GCA_023678885.1. Lineage (NCBI taxonomy): Eukaryota > Viridiplantae > Streptophyta > Magnoliopsida > Lamiales > Lamiaceae > Pogostemon > Pogostemon cablin. The sequence goes on along the minus strand of CM042982.1, from coordinate 17,365,926 downwards.
CCTTCCCCTCTCCCCCACGTTCAACTTCAAGGTGCGTTGTGTGCCTCACTCTGTTTCAATCTTTAACAAATTTTTGCTTGAGTGGCGTCAGTGCTACTGTTTTGTTAAAATAAGGGTTTTGAAATTATTTCTGAATTAGATATTCAATGTGGAAAATCATGGTATCAGCTATTTTAGAATAAACTATTTTTGTCTATTTTTAGGCATTGGTGTGTACTGGAAAGTTGGTTTTTGGTTGCTTATTTCTTGTTTGATTGTTGGGGTTTCTAATAATAATGATGAATAATTTGAGTTCTTCAGAGGATTTTTTGTGCATTTTGTTCGATGTGGAGAAAAGTGGTTCTTTCTGAGAAATAAGTAATCCTTTCCCATCATTTGTCTTGGTCTTCGTTAAGCTTAAAAAACAAAAGCAATCCCTACGCTTCATGATATAAATTTTGTGGTAAGGTTCTTATTAAAATGCCTATGTTGAATATAAACTTTTATTGTTAGTGGAGTAGATTAGTAGATTTGTGGTTCGTGTGGCTATTTGTGAGGGATGGAGGGAGAGAGAGAGAGATAACTTAGTGCCTCCTGCTTGTATCTATGTTTCAGGATCATCCTATGCTGGCTGGGGAATATGAGAGGGTTAGAGCTGTGAATTGGAGGATTATACACTCATGTAAAGAAATCATTCTCAAAAATCCCTGTGGTGTCAGTCTTTTAGTGGGTAGAATATGTAGAAATTGCAAGAAAATTTGATATGTGATGTGCTTTGATCACAACCTCAACAAGCTTTGGGAAGTAAATCTGCAGAATCTGCTGGTGCATTAGCAGATCTACTATTGACAGTTCCGATACTTGATTGTATTTGTTGTTATTTTTTGCTATTAATCCAACATAAGACATTATTCTATCTACTGATTTTCTTTGCTGTTTAACAGAATGATTTTCCCCATAATGCTCATCACAGGAGATTGCTATCTCAATAAGTAATTGTACATTGAGGCATGGCGATTCGGGCTTGGTAATTATTGGTGGTAGAATGGAGATGCAGTCTCATGTTTGTTGTTCGAATCATTTTTTAAGTTATGGAGTTCAAGTTATAATATTTTTCGTTTCTACCAGAACTTAAGAGATTTTCCTTTTCAATGCATTTAGCATACGAGCATCCAACTATGTTCCTAATTGCATGAAACTGCAAAATATAAATTTACATATATGCCATTTAATTCTTAAGTTATATAATAGTATATGCAGTCCGGTTTTTATAATAATCACAATCTATGATTGCTTCTCCATGTAGCTAAAATACTTTCTTATTCCTTATTGCTTAATATGCATAATAAACAAAACTGATAAAAATATTGTGATGCATTTTTTGCAACTCTCCCTCATGTGTCTTTGCTTGTAAATTTTCAGATCTTAATCCTTTATAGCTCTTACTGCAATTACTTGTATGCAGCTTGAAAACACCGTTTATATTGTCAACAAAATAGTTATAGAATTTAGGAATTCAAGTTCTCCATTTAAAACTAAGTGCTACCTGATATGGGCATCAATCACATGTGAATTGTAAAGTACTCGAACTTCCTCAGAGGCTTCCACGGTAAGATGGGAGCTTTAGTTTTTGAAGTTTCGTCTAGATCTTAAACTAAGAATTGGGGTTCTTAAAGCCTGAAACAGAACAATTGCCTCTCTATCTCTCTTTTAATTGTTCTGTTTAATGGTCTTGAATTTTTCATGTTCTTTAGTTTTTATAATAATAAATATGAGTTTCAGGTTGTTAATCTCTATCATTTCTTTTGTTTGTTGGAGCTTTCCATATTTATATGTTCCATTTAGATTATGTTCTGATGATTTTAGTTTTGTATGTTCCATGTGTCCTACATATAAGCTTCATTTTTTAACACCAAATATCCCTATGTTGTATCTCTTTCTCTGTTTGATGCTTTATTACAATTTCTATTTTGCTTTTACCCAGATGCATGTTGATCCTTTCGAGGAGATTGAGATGGCTGCAAAGAATGCTGCGGCACATAGAAGAAGTGCCACTGAAAAGGATGTAAGAATGTTATCTTTCTTTCCCTAGTTTGTATGCTTTAAATCTTTCTTTTGAATACCGTGGTGTTTACTTACTCAACTTGGTCTGTGTTAAGACTGATGTTATCTGAAATTATGAGTTGCTAAAAAGTAGATGTGGATTGTTTCCTCTTTTCTTCCCTCTTTTTTTCTCATAGAAGATCGTTCACCTTTCCTTAGTAATTTACAAATTAAAGGTGAACGATTTCCTTGGACGGAGGTAGTAATAACTTAAACCAAGTAGTAATAACAATAAATAAAACAATAAAATAAAAACCAACCTTGTGGATGTTTATAAACTCACCAGTTTGTTGCTATGACCACACATACTATGTTTGCGATAATGTTATATTCATCTTTTCGGAGCCCTTCACATTTGTGCATGTAAATTCAGTTTAAAACGTTTAGGAATGCCTGTTGGATTATTTTTACCTACTATCATATCCTTTTTTGCCTAAGGAACATCAATTTGAAAGAAGCTTCATATCTGGTTAGATTTAAATTCTCAACAAAGGTGTTGCTTCCTTATGTCTAGGTTCCTAAACTTGACATTCTTCCAGACAGGTCCTATAGATAATAGGCCGTGATTACTGAGAATATATTAATGATGATTATTTTTATGCTAGCTACTTATAAATGGATGCTTATTCTTAATTATAGTATTCTCGCAGGAGCGCACTTTCGTTTTCCCCTTACTAGTCAAGGGGCTGCTCGTTGTAGCGATTAGTATTTGGAGAGGTATCCTGCTCTTTTTTTGACCATTTTCTTTTAGTGTGAAAATGTCAGGGTGGCTCAAAATTTGGTATAGACAATTCCTAAGATTGAGAATTGTCGGACAACATCATTCTACAAAAGTAGTGAACAAACATATTGTGTGTTATACCATAGCCTATGGCAATTTTTGACGTGGTTTTGAATTTTCTTATTAGTAGCTCAATAGTCAATAACACTACTGCCTTTAGAATTAAAAATAGCTGTTAATGGCGAGAGGTGCAAGGACCCCGAGGCACGTCCCTCTTGTACATGCCACCCTAATATAATTCTACAACATATATACATTGGTAAATCTACTTGCATCATAATTAACTAACTAAATAAAGGTAAAAATTGCGTAATACCACATAATGATACATAATAACTCATAGAATAGCATGATAACACAGAGAATATCGCTGGGTGTTATAGCATAGAGAATGCTTTTCCTAGTACTAATTAAGCATGCATGCCATGCAAATTCTTTATTTCTGTTAGCTAACACTGAGTAGATTGCTTGGCTTGTATTCTTTTTTGAAGGGTTAGATAGTTGTGGGATATACATGAAGATGACCACCTAATCCTTCTGCTGGAATCTTCCTTAAACCCTATCTGATCACAATCAATGGTTTTCCTTGTCACTCATGTGAGAAAGCTGCCAATATTTTTTAATAGTGTATATGAGACTGAAAGTGGCAAGATGATTATTTATGTGGAAGTATTTGGGATTTTGTATGTTCAATGGTTGCAAAGAGACCTTTGTCGAAAAGAACAATCATGGTGGTGTTTTTATATAAATTAGAAATTACTATATTGCTAACCATAATGCTAATGCTAATCCATTATTTGCTGAAATAACTTTAGACTACAAAATTTAAATTAAGGCATCAATACATCTGATACGATTATGTGTTTACTATTCATTTGTCATTTCTTGGGATGACTAACCACATCCAACTCATTAAATTGTCTTTCGGTTTTTCTCCTTTTAGTGAGACTGTTTTTATCATTCTCTGAAAATGTATAACATTGAAATGAATAACTTTTCCCATACATTTTTCTCATAATTACTAGATAATGTCAATGTGTGTGTGTGTATATATATATATATATAATGAAATTTCCATATATTATTATTTGACGAGGTTATATTAGCTGATTCATTTTAAACATAACATAATTTGCAATCATCTTTGAAATGATAATAAAATCCCAAATAATCATTTTTAAGTATCCCAACTTTTTCTATTCTAAAAAGTCTATCAGTTAATCTTAAATTACTCTATTTGGATGCAAATATGACCTGGACATTAAGTTTACGACTAAGTTGTTAAGAATTACTATTTGCTATTATTTTATATGTTCTTGTGGAAGTTCTTTTTATCGGGATATTATGTAACTTGGACAATACTTAAATGTAGTAAAATTTAACAAGTACAGTCTCACAACAAATTTTTGTCTTTTTAAATTCTGTTTTTTGGTTTCTACTTGGATTAGACTTTTCTTTATGACAATTCTGCTAAATCTTGAGACTATAGATATTGTTTACTCGTACACCTCTATGACATTTTTTTTTTCCTGGCAGGTTAATGGTTTCCACTTAAAGTGATGGCTTTTGAGTAACAAGAATTGGTGGGCAATAAAATGTATCAAAGTTGTTCAGTGAGTTATTTTTGTTTATCTATTTATAACAAGAATACTTTTTTGTTGGATAATTAGAATTATTCAATGAGTTATACTATTATCTAAATTTGATACAGTTCACACAAAAAAGTTACACAGAAGATGAAATCAATGAAGTGCGGATGGAGTGGGCAGACAGTATTGAAGCATTAGCAGTGTAGAAAAAGGTATTTTTTTAAGTATTAGTTAAAAAATGCATTGAAACTATTTAGGAGCATTTGTTCGTAGTATTGGAAATTGTGTTGGAAGATGGGCTATTAGTGCTTCATGTTGCAATTGTTTAATATGGAAGAATTCACAAAAAACTAACTTTGCTTGTAGTAATATTAGTTCTCTTGTTGTCTAATGGTATTGCTATTCTAAAATCTTCAGTTTCAAGCACTTAGAGCCATGGTGCAGGTTCAATCCTCAAATTTTGCAAGTATATATTGGTTGTTATTTTAAATAGCTTATGCTGGCATAGATCCTAACCTTTTAATGTAATCATTTTTGTAAGTGTAGTCGATTACAAGATTGAATATTTTCAGCTATTTCAACATTTGTTAGTATTGCTGAAATCCTAAAGAGTAAAGGATTTTTATTTGAGAATAGTAAGTATCTAGTTGGAACAAGTTGGTGCATTATATCTTGTATTAGCTTATACTGAGATGTTAAGTGGAGTATACTAACAATTTTTTTTTTTATTTCCATTGCAGAGATCACAAATTTATACTGTTGAAATAATAGATGATTCTAGCCTCTTTCAAATTTCTACTGTTGAAATAATAGATGATTCTAGCCTCTTTCAAATGCCAAAGTAAGTTTATGAAATGTAGGTAATATGGCTGTGAAATGTAGTTACATATTTCAGTTTTTGTGGCAATTGTTCTAGCATAGGTTTATCATTTTTTATTGTTCTTGTGTTTAACATTATAAATCCCAAATCATAAACTATCTAATTTCATTATACAAATCATGAGAGTCTCTCCTAAAATTTATGCGTCTCCAGTAATTAGAAGCCACAAATTTTGTTTCTTGAAATAATTCACTAATTCGAACAGTCACCTTATCTCTCCTTAAATTTATGTGTCTCCAGTAATTAGAAGCCACAAATTTTGTTTCTTGAAACAATTCACTAATTCTTCGAAATATTAGGATTAGTTAGTTTGGGGGGTTTGAATGGTCAGTTTGTTATATACAAGAACTACTTGGGAGAGTTAAAATGCAAATTAAAGAGTTAAAGTGTTGAGTCTTATTATAGACATCTAATATAAAACTTAAATCTCATATCTGATAAAGTGTTGAGTCTTTAAACTGCTCTATTCATGCTGATATTACGTGTTCAGTTCAGTTCTTTCAAAAAGAATGTATAATTGTCAATGTTCTGGTAATAAATTGATAAACTCATAAAAAAAGTAATGAAAATGAAATAGGAGGTTAAGAAACTTATCCTTCTCTTTGTTTGGGAGATTATTGCATTTCTTATTCCACTTTTAGGTGACAAGTTCCCTTTGATATGTGGACACTTTCATGTTTCAGCAAGTACATCATTCAGGTAATGTTTTGCAATGTTAATTTTCTCTATAAAAACTGCAAACAATATGAATGCTAAAATGTTGAGTTAATGCTACTTGGCAGTCAGAGTACCCGAAATACACTACATTGCTTGTTAAAATATTGGAAGCATTGATATCCCAGAACAATGCTAAAGACACATTTGCCACAATGATGAGGTAATATCAAGCTGCTATTGCTCGCTTGTATCTTGCAAGCCTTTATGATCTTGGAGTAATAAGATGTGAATAAAGTACGTTACTGCTCAAGTTACTGTTGGATAGATGTTGAACTATGTGATTAGGTTTTTCAGATATATTATAATTAATAAGTTGTACAATTCTTAGCCTATGTCATCATTATTTATTTCATTCCTTTATCTGTGTCTCAATAATTATCAATAGTAATACTGTGACCATTATCTGGTTGTTTTCTAGTAGTTACTATACATTTATGCAAATTATTACAGCTGCAAATGAAGTTATTGAAAGCATTGATTATGAATAATTGTTGCTAATTCTTCTTCATATCTATCATGCTTTACTCTTTTCGGTTGGAAGGAATACAAGCAATTTCATTTTGTGAAGTGAGTATTGGCCCGTTTAAATTGAAATCTGCATGAAAATGCATGAAAGCTTGTTTGTGTCCTAGGAATTTTTTCATTTGCACTGAAATTGGTCTTTAATCTGTAGTTAAATAACAAGATTTTTTACAATATTTTTTAAACATGACTTGTGCTCTGATAAGTTTTTATTCCTTTCAATGCAGCAGATATATGTAGCTAGCTGTGATGTTTAATGACTTTATCTATCAAGAAGGTTTACAATATGTTTTGTGGGTGAGTTAGGACATCATGTTGTATATAGAGCTACATGTTTAGTACTTCTAGTATATATTAATATTTAAGTAATTTAAATGTTGGAATGTTAAATGTTGGATTTGGATGCTTCATGTACGCATAGATAAGTTGATGAATGAAATATTTGTTGAAATATATGCGTTTATTGAAATTTCATTTAAATAGAATATTATTTTTGAAATAAACGGGCAGGTGATCAATAATAAATTGGTATGTATGACTATTGGCCTTTTGGAAGAAAGATAACAGTGAATTATTGATATCTATTATTTGAAAAGATATCGGTGATTCACGGATATCTATTGTGCTATATTTTTAATATCAGTTAATTTATATCGGTCAAATCTTAAAAAAATATCGGTGAATCCCCGATATGTATACCATAAAAAGATATTGGTGAATCACCAATATCTAATATTATTATTCTTTAATATCAACATCAATGATATTGGTGATTTTAAAATAGATATCGGTGTTTCATCGATATCTATTGTTCAATATCTTTGATATCACCTTCATATATATCGGTGAATTAGTAATAGATAACGGTGATTCATCGATATCTATTCACAAAATAGATATCGGTGAATCACCGATATCTATTTAGTGGACCTTTAATAACACCTTCATTAATAACGATGGAATACTGATTAGATATCGATGATTCACCGATATCTATTCATGACATTGATATCGGTGATTCACTGATATCTATTTAAGAAACCTTTAATAACACCTCCATTAATAACGGTGGAATACTGTATAGATATCGGTGATTTACCGATATCTATTGACAAAATAGATATCGGTGGTTCACCGATATCTATTTAGGGACCTTTAATAACACCTCCATTAATAACGGTGGAAATACTGAATAGATATCGGTGAATCACCGATATTTATTTACAGTTTTCTAGTAGTGTACCATAGAGATTCAGCTTAAGTCTTGTTGGGCCGTAAGGAGTTTGAACTTATCCATTAAGGAGGTCAAGGATTTAAGGTTGACACACATCAATCAATTAGATGAGTTTAGAAGTGCAACTTTCAAGAACTCAGTGATCTATAAGGAGAGAATGAAGAAGTGGCACGACTCGAAGATCACTTATAAAGAGTTTATGTAAGGAGATGAGGTATTATCTTTAACTCTCGTGTGAATCTTTTTGCTGGTAAATTGAAATCGAAGTGGACGAGACAATTCATTACCATAGAGCTTGCGGAGGGGGGAGTTTTGGGATCATGAACAAAGATGGAGACATCATAGCGGCCAATGAGCATCGATTGAAGCATTTTAAGTCGCCGAATGATGCTTGCGTTGTCTTTGAGGACACCTTACATTGAGTTGGTACCGTCGTTACTCTCTGACGTTAAACAAGAGCGTCTGTTGGGGGCTTACCCTCCCATTTTATTGCTTAATTTATTTCGCGTGAGTAAAAAATTTTTATATTTAAGGTGCTTACTAATTGGCAATTACATCTCTTCGCAAACTTAGTTTCGACTATAGTTTCTACTAAGTTTGGAGGGGGGTGTAATGTACTTACCTCATCGTAACACTAAAAGTATAATTTTTTTCTTTGTAACATTTGCAAGGGAAGTTGATTTTTTGCGGTATATTAAAACTTTAACCGGTTTTGATGTGTTGATTTTTTGCAATTTGCCTAGTGTTCGGTGGTGTTTTATTAATTTGTAGTGTGAGCCGAGTAACATACATGATTATTAGTGTCTATTTAGTGGTTCTCTAGCTATTGTTTTTGGCTTGATGATGTTTGATGTTATTTTAGAGTCTGAGTTTTGCAGGGGATGAGGAAAAGCACGAAAAACAATTACCCGAAAACTAGTTCGACCAGACTAACTCAGTTCGACTAGCACCTTTCTGGTCAAACTGCACTATGGAGTGTATTCAGCTTATAGAAGGTCAGTTCTACCAAGACCATCTGGTTCAACCAACACCTTCTGGTCGAACAATGGTCGAATTGAGCAAGGGATACTTTTCAGATTACAGAGGTGTAGTTTTACCAACCTACTGCAGTTCGACTGAGACAAGTTGGTCAAACTACAGTCAAACTACACACATTTTAGCGGACAGACACCCAGTTCGACCACGCCGTTCGAGTCGAACTGGGTCTGGAGTCGCGAATATAATTGGTTTTTCTGCGCTGTTCGACCATTCCTTGTCACCTTTTCACGAGCTGTCATTCCGATCTGTAAGAAATTCACTCTAAACTCCTCCCACTCTTAATTCTTCCTCTCCACGCACTTTCACATCCAAGATTCGGAGGATTCAAGTACGATTTTAGGCTGTTCCACTCAGTTTTGGGGATTTTTTCCAAACGTCATACACACACCATGTCCAAAGATAAAGGTGTGTTTTCTTACTTCTTTACTGGTGAATTGAAGTAAAATATACTTAGTGAAGATTGAGTAAGTTGATTAAACATGTTTTTAGTTGGAATTGAAGTATTGAATTCTTGGTATTTTTGTTGAAATTTTACATGAATTTGCATGAGTTCAATTTACGTTGGATTGATGGAATTTTGTGAAATTGATGATGCTAATCTTACAGGCTTGAGTTTAATTTCGAAATGTATGTATGGGCTCGTTGGTTTGAAGTGTCATTCTTGAGCAATTGAATTGTGGGAGTTGAGCATGCTAGGAATATTTATTGAATTTTAGATTTGAGAAGCATGTTGAATATGTGAAGTTGAGACTTAGGACTTTTGAATTGAATTTCCTCTTGAATGAAGGTGTCGAGTATATATCTATTATCTTTCTGAAGTGTACACTTGATATCTTGGGGAATTGATTCATGAATCGATCATGGCATCCGAATCGAAGTCTTGAGTAGAATTCATGCTTTAATTAGTCCTAGGTTGGGTATACTTGCTTTATCTCCTTTATTGTGTATTGAAGTATAATCTTTGTAGGTAAAGGAATTGCTACACCTTCTAAAAGGAAGGACACTAATCCTCCTAAGAAGGGCGAAATCGCAAAGAAGCTTAAGAGGGATAAGAGGAGGCCTTCTGATTTAGATATACAGATTGATAATTGGAAGGAGAAGGAAGAGTTGTGGGGAGCTATTTCTGATAAGATAACAAGGACGAGGTATCAGGATGATCAAGCTATGTTGGAGATGAACATCATCAATGATATTCGCTGGATGTTCAATCGAGTAGGGATCACTCGATTTATGGAGCTGAAGAGGGAGACATATTTCCACATCACAGCCGAGGTGTTGTACACGATGAGAGTTGATCTTGGAGATTATTATCTTCCTCATGAATTATGGATGCAGATTGGTGGCAAGTTGAAGTTGATTTACGCAAGTGAGTTTAATGAGATGGTTGGATGTCTGACGGATATTTCTGAAGTGGAAAATGAGGGTTTTAATGCTAATGAGTTCTGGAGGTCTATTTCGGGGAGACAAGATGATTACAATGCAAATACCGCGAAGGTGGCTTTTATTCGCAACCCTGTGATAGCATATATGGACCGGATTCTTAGCAATACCTTGTTTTCTCAATCTGAGGGAAGTTGTATACCTAGAGGAGAGCTATACGTGCTATGGTGTATGATGAATGTAGTTCACTTCAATGTAGCGGCTTACTTTTTCCTACAGCTGTATAAGTTCTCTACTCACTTATTCCAGAAGGTCAACATTGGTGGATTGATTACTCCGATAGCAGAGCATTATAATGTTGACTTGACTAGGTATCAGCCGATTAGAGGAGACCCTGATTTGATTCTAACGTCTTGTGCCTGATTTGATTCTAACGTCTTGTGTGAGGATGGGGTTGATTCAGATAACAGTGGAAAGAATCAGATCTCTTTTAAATTCCCACTGTCATTTGTTGATCTTACTACCATTCAGATTAACAACAATATTTTAATGGATACTTCGGAGCACAAGGCAATCTCCGACACTTGTATTGGAGAAGGAAACTGGAGGCTAGCTGAGATGTATATTCAGGGTGTCTATATCGACGAGGATATGATCTTAGTGGGAGATCTAATGGATTTTGTGGACAATGACGAGGGGCTATAGCAGCAGCCAGCTCATGAGCACCCGAAGATGGATTTTCCTCCGATGCAGCCACCACAACCACAACAGTATCAATAATATGAGTCACAACCACAGCAGTGGCAAGATTTCTGGTAGTCCCATGATCATTTTTATTGAGAGCAGTTCAGACTGATGAACGAGCACTTCGCCACTATGAATGAGAACCAGAAATAGACGAATCGACAGCTGGCATTGGCGAATATGAACTACGCTGCACTCAATCTCAGATATGATGCTATGGATAGAAGGTTGGGAGATATGCAGGCTAACTATCGAGAGGTTGATAGGAAGCTCTGGGTTCTTCAAAGGGCTTTGATTTATGGCGTATGGAGACTAGTGATGATGATGATGATGCTCTGGAGGTGTAGAGCGCGCCAGGTTTTCCTTTTGTCTGTTTCTTCTCATCTCCCTTCTCTTTTTCATTTGACAAGTGGAGTATTGTGTGGGTGGTTGATTATTTGTTTGAGATTCATGTGTGAGTTGTATGTACTTGAGATTGATATTGATGGTGTTGGAGGATGGATACATTTGATGATGATGTTGATTTGTTAGTGATGAAGATTCTTCTTGTTTATGCATGTGCACTTATTTTTTATGCGTGTTGATTTTATTGATGATAGACATGTACCATTTTTACTTGTAGTTTATGTAGAGATTGATTTTGATGGCATGCTTTGAAGAGTGCTTGAGAAATTTACTATTCATGTGAGAATTTGAGCCTATTAATCATGCTACATGAACACATGATAATTTATTCTTGAGAGTTTCATTCATATGTTTGTATTCTAGAACTTGACTTGAAGTCTTGTTTGAGATTTATGATTGATAGATACTAGGACATGATCTTAGGCCATTTTTGTTAATTGAGCCACTTAGCCAAATTTTACCTTACCTTATATTATGCATATCATTGGAAGTCCCGTTGAGCCTTTAAAAGCTTTTTCTTTGACAAACCTTTGATAAAAACCTTTATTACCTTTATTTGAGCCTTTAAATATCCTAGTAGAGAAGTTGAGGAATAAATGCTAATGATGAAATTGAAGAAAGAATGGAAGTTAAATTGATGCTAGTGATGATAGAAAGTAAGAAATTTTGGTGAAATCTTAAGAAGGGGTAGTGCCTGAAAACGGAACCCCGATTGCTGAGAAGGGTAGTGCCCGAAATTGGTACCCTATTGATTGAAGAAGAAGAAATATGTTGATTCCAAAGTGAAGTAGGAGAAAAAAAGGATTGAAGAGATTGTGAGAATGAAGAAGGAGAAGAAGAATTAATGTTGTTTGATGAAAAGCAACTTTTCAAGGTAATTCTCTACTAGTGAAGTTAGTCACTTTATTTATATTCTCCTATCTTTACCAAAGAACCAACATTACAACCCAAAAAACAAGTCCTTTGTGATCATAGTATTGAAATGATTATGAATTAATTTTTGAGACCCTTGCCAAGCTTATAGTTATGTAGATATATGAATTGATTTTGAGCATACTTAAAGTGTACATCTTTTACACTTGCGGGCGAGAGTAAACATTTACCTAGTGAGCTAGATGATTTTACACTTGTAAAATTATTGTGATTGATTGATATTTTTGCATGGATGAAAGGTATGATGGATGAATGCATGTTTTGAATTGATATAATTGCATGTGTTGGAATAGGTTGTGCTTGTTATAAGGATCTCGTGATTATACTCGCTTACTTTGTTATGACTTTGTTGCCTCAGGACGAGCAACATGTAAGTTTGAGGGTTTGACGAGAGTGATAATTCACGTATTTTGAGCTCCGATTTGTGCGAAAATTAAGTATGATTTAGTCTGTTATCAAGACAAATCAGGTTTATGGAAAATCCACGAATCAGATGCTACTGAGGCATTTTGAGCATATTTGCACATGAAACAGGTACGAAGTGCTCAGAATTGGAAAACACATTTTTTGAGGCATAGTTCGACCAGAGGGATGCAGTTCGATCAAGCTCAGCCCGATCGAACTACACAAGTGCAGTCGAACTGGAGCATTACAGCTTACAGAGAGGTTGTTCTACCAAGGAGATACTGTTCGACTAAGTGAAGCCATGTCGAACTACACAAGTCAAGTCGAACTTCAGACGCGAGATGAAGTCCAAAATACAGACACGCCTTTCGACCGTGGTTCGACCAAGGGAGTCAAGTTCGACCAAGTCCGATCTGGTCGAATTAGGACACGTCATTTTCGAAATATTGGAATTTCACGTTCAGGGCGCATGTGTGTGTTTTCCATTAAAAAGCCCAGTAAAGGTCTATGAGGTGAAGTTACAAGTATAAAAAGGGATGCCAATCACATCAGAAAGAGAGTTAGATTCCACATCCATCCTACACCACATTCAAACCCTAATTCCATCTGCAAGAGCTGTAGAGAGAGATTTGTGCAGCGAATCAAGTGAGAACCAAGTAAAGATTCAAGACAGAGTGAGAAGCGACGACGCCCACATCTAGAGTTTACTTCGCAACTTAATCTTGTAATTTTCAAGACTACGGGTAAGATCTATCCAAACACCATGAATGTTCTTCTAAACGTTATGGGCTAGAGCTTTGGTAGTTCTAGGGTGTATGAAGGTTTTATCTAGTTAATTGAACTTCTGTATGTATACTCTCGTACAACATTACTTGTGAATTTATTTTATATAAGACAATGCATTTTTAATTCATGCTCAGAGTTATTTTGTGCATTATAACTGTTATGTAGAGTTTGAATACAAATTTTGATTATTGATTCAGTGCGTTCACTATCTTATATGAATATTTATTAATTGAACTGAATTCGAGTTAATAAGTAGGATAATGAGGATAATTATATAGTAAATATAAAGGGAGATCATATCCTATTAGAATACTTAGTGCGTGAAAAATAATTGATACTGATAGTACCTAGAAAGGGGGGTGTAATTATGTTCTTGCTCCGAGGTAATTCACACGTGTTACACGCTTATATGCTTGTGTCTATAGAGTAGATTTACATGGTTTAGTGATACGTCCATATTCCACAAGGAATAGTCGGACATTGATACACGTAAGAGAAATTAATTAGTGAAACTGGATGGCCCGAAGAGCTACATATCTTCTCACTTGTTTAACTATCGTTTATTCTCAATAGTCTTTATTTTATTTTTTATTTAATTCTTTTGTCTATTAGATTAAACATTACTCTCACTTAAATTGCTAAACATTAGTTTCTTTTAATTCAGATAATAATAAGTTGATAACCAATTATCCTTTGGGTTCGATAATATAGTTTGGTCGCTTATCTAAGCTACAATCACATCCTTCATACTTGGGGATTATTGTGTGTTGAGAAAATGCCCATCACCCACCATTTTCTCTAATAAATAAAATAATACTTATATAAGTATATTAAAATAAATTTAATTATCACAAATTATTTTTATTTATATGTTTTAATAATATTTTGCTCATATTAATCTTAATTTTCTGAAATTTTAAATAATGTATTAGTAAATTTTGAATTTTTATATTATTTATAACGTATTTAAATTTATAATTTTGTAATATTTTTTATCATACATCCCGCGAGCCAAATCCGTTTAACCCATTGCCAATTAGGGTTAGGTTCACCTTTCGTAGTCCGTTTAAATAGACCTGATTAACCCGAAGCCCGCGTTAAAATCTCTGATAATTATGCACGCACTCGTTATTTCCCTCAAAATATCATTTCTAAAAACGTGTACCAGATTTGTCACTATAGCAAATCTACTTTGGAAAATTTCAAATATGCGTTTCACATCTTTTCTACAAGCTTCTTGGCTTCATAGATAATTTATACAAGAGTTTCCCATTTTAGGTAAATAGGTATCAGCTAAATAGTACCTCATATCATATTCTTTACATTTTCACTTTGAAATCTGGATCATTAACTAATTTGAGAGTCAATACTTCCGAATAAGACTAAGTGTGAAGAAGGGGAAACATTAATCTTTATGTATAAAAATCTAATATCCCTTCTATCTAATAAATAACCAATGTGGAATCTTGGAGGAAAAGAAGGGGAAACATTGATCTTTATATATAGTTCCAATATCCCCTTCTCTCTAATAAGTAACCAATGTTGTATATTGAAGAAAAGAAGGGGAAGCATTGGTCTTTATATATAGAGTTTTAGACAAACACTTTTGTGAATCGTTTTCATAGTGTAAACATGTGGTCCTTCCTTCCTATTATATTATACTCCATGTTTTGCTAGTATTTAAATTAAGAAGGACAACTGGATTTACATCGTAAATTCGGTTTATAGGAGACTAACTTAGAGTTTTAATACCCCATTTTCTATGATAAGTAACCAATATGGGATTTTAGCCATTCCACTAAACAAAAACATTTGACTACATATAATTTAATCGCTCATTATTTGTTTAATCTTGAAATAAATAAATTTATTTGCTTAATTGTATACAAAGAATTAAAAAATATATATTTTGATAAATATTGATTAAAATTAGAATTAATAAAATTTCTTTCCAAAATCCCAAAGTTTATTTTGATAAAATTGCTCATCAATTTTTTTTTCATTTTTATTTCAATTTCAATTTCAATATTCATAATTAATTTTTTTTCAATCCTAAAATCCGTTATTGAAATTTGAATCAAATTACTATTGGCATAAATTAAAATAAAAAAAATATTTTACTTTCACATTTAACTTTTCACTTTCGATCCATTATTTTTAATAGATATGTATTCTCATATACATTAACTATGTTAATGTAAAATTATATAAAATATGAAATTAAATACTCCCTCCATCCGCCGGATAGGTGGACATTTGCTTTTCGCATGTGGATTAATGAGTATTATTATTTAATGTGTAGTGGGTAGTTGTTGGTGGGGTGTGTCGATCCCATATATTAATTGTACTAGTACGAAGCTCGCGTAACACACAGGATCATTAAACTTTTTTATGAGATAAATAAATAAAAATGTATGAAAGATTTTTTACAACAAAGGGAGTAAAAATCAAATTCTATAATTTTTTATGGGACAAATAAATAAAAAATGTAATAAAGATTTTGTACAACAGGAGTAAATATCAAATTCTATTATGAAATCAGTTTATGCATGCATAATAGAGATAAAATGCACAAGTTAAAGACAAAAAAATGTTGTTTCTCTCACTAGGGTGGATTTCTCTCCCTTCTCTCTAGGATTTTCATGACTCATCCTTCTTCTTCAAGTGGGGTCCACACACCCCCTTCCCCTGATCCTTTTCCTATTGTTAATCAGATTGAAGATCATTCTCACACACATAGGGATTTGTCCTTTTTCGCTGGATGTATCTCCAATTCAGTACCGACAGCAACAATTGGATCTAAATCGGCCCCGCCAGCATATTCGCAGGTGGTCAGCCATGGTTCTTCTACTGGCAGGGGATCGCCTGTTCTCCAGCCTGCAGTCGCCATATCGTCCCCTCCCTTTGGGGCATCTGTGGTCTCAATTTAGGATATCATTCGAGATCCATCTGATACTCTTGCAACTTTTCCATTTAACGATTTGGGAGATGAGATCACAATTTCAATAGATGTATCGTACTACAATGACAGAGTCGGCGCTTGTTCTTCACTCCTTATCATCCGTTTGCTGCTGGATCATGGCAATAACCTATTATCTTCCGATGACTTAGCGTCAACTTTGAAAATCTCGTGGAGGGTCTCGGATCTGTCCATAGTGTCCCTCGGTAAGGGGTTCTTCAATCTATTTATTCTTGACGAAGGGCTATGGGATAACATCCTCAAGCAACATTCATTCTAGTTGAAATCGGGTAAGATCAGGGTCCAAAAATGGGCCCCTGCCTTCAATACTTACAAGGTTCCGACTTCTATTGTCTCAGTTTGGATTAGAATATTTGAATTGCCTTTCAAACTTTAGACGAATAATACTCACTTTTATAGCCTCTGCTCTTGGTAACCCAGTTCGTATCGAGAACGGGCTTTGATGGGTTCGATGGGGCATTTTGCTCGAATTTTGGTTGAGTTTGATATGGAGAAGTGCAGCTTTCCTGCAATGATTACCTTGGTTGCTGCTAAACATTCTTTTACTATTTCTATTGGGTATGAAAATATCCCTTTTTTCTGTACATCTTGTCACATCTTGAGGCATATGATATATGATTGTAAGAAGAAGAGGAAATCTAAGGAACAAGGCCCCCGTGATTATGAGGGCTTTCAAGTCAAAACTAAGAAACAGTGGAGACCTGCTTGGAGGTCTTCGCCGGCTACGTATAAGGACACAGTAAGTGAGGCTGGTTTACAGTTTGCTACCTCAGCTGTTATAGCTACTTCTCCAGTAGTTAGCTCGATAATAGGTGTGATATTGGCGAGGAGGATGCTCTTCTTTCCTCTGATTTTAGGAAGGTTTCAACTGCAGAGGCTGATGCTGCTAGAGGGCCCTCTGGTCCTGCAGATCAGACACGTTAATGGGCAGATGTTGAGAATTCTGCTTGAGCAGTGTAGATGCGCTCTGTTTCACCCGAGAAGGTATTTCTCAGAAACTCTTTTGAAGATTTAGACTCCTTGGTTGATGATAGTGAGAACCCTGTTGGGTTGTCTGCCTTGGAGGCAAATCACCAGGTTGCTCGTACTCCTGAGTTGAGTGTTGCTGATAATCCAACAGCCCTTGCCTTGAAAGAGAATGAAAATTTGATATTTGGGATGTGTTTTGTTGGTTCTGTGAATGAGCGGCTTGCTGTTGGTTCTCTAGTCTCGTCTGGTCAGACTCGTGCAGATACAGTTTAGCAGACTGCTGATTAGATTGATGCACTTATTCTGGACAGGTCTGATGCACATCCCTGGACATGGGACATTATATTGAATATGAGGATACTGGGATTGGAAAAGTGGAGGTTGTTTGTCCCGTTTCCAATCAACCCGCCACTTTGACAGATTTAGCAACATTCCCGTATATTATTGATGCTGCTATGAAGGCACTAGTTACTTATGAACCTGTAACGGAGACTTGAAATAGATTTGGTGTCTCAGATAATGACACTAATGTTTCTCCTCCTACTTCCACCAGATTTGATACTCTTTCTGAGGAAAACATAGATGCTGCTTTAGCATCAGAACTTGGTCGTGACCAGGCTTTGGGTACTGAACCAGCCCCAGCTAATGCTACAAGACGACTTGAAAAATACCCTGTTGTGAACACCGTGGAGCCTGATGACTTGACCGAAACAGTGGCTAACTGTGAAGTTGATTTTCCTACGCTTGAAAATAGTAATATGAAATTAAAAGGAGGAAAAATAAGAAGAAAAAGTGTTACCTATTTTTTTGACTTCTAAACTGGTTACACGCTCCCAAATAGTAAAGCAACAGAGTGAAACTTTGGATATTTGGGATGTTGCAAGTAAACAAGATTGGAGCAGACTTACAAAGAAAAATAATACTTATTTTTAGTTTAGCTCTATTTCTGTTAAGGATCTATGTAAGAGCTCTCTTTTTTGGGCCGCCTGTTTGGCTCTTTTTGGCTTTGCCATCCCCACAACATCTTTACCTTTTGTTTCCCTTTTCTTTATTTTCATTTACCCTTAATAATATTGCGTAGTTTGATAACAGAAATAAAATGCAAATTCTGGATAATGAAGTTTTGAAAGTTTTGGAAATTCTGATGAGGTGGGTCTTGAACCAACGGGTAAGGAAGTCTTGGAAGCTGAACCAACTGGTAAAGAAGCTCTTGAAGCTGAGCCAGTTAGTAAGGATCTGCAGATTCAGGAAAGTGATGAAGACTCCAAGTCTTCTTTGGCCAAAGGGAAAGGTACTTCTGATGATTCAGGCAACACAATTATACACTCTCAGGATGAGCAATTCCCTTCCTTGGATAGTAGTGCCATTAAATTAAAATGAAAAAAAACAAGAAGAGAAGATGTTTCTTACATTCCGTCTTCTAAACTGGTCACACGTTCAGATACTACAAAACTAAACAAAACAGAACCTCCAGATATTTGGAACGTTGCATGTACACAAGATTGGAGCAGACTTACAAAGAAAAAATAACGACTTAGATCAGCTCTATTTTTATCTATTATGAGTCGCCTGTTTTGGCTCTGTTTTTGGCTTGGCCATCCCCTTAACATCTTTATCCAAGTCCCCCTTTTTATTTTCTTTTATCTTTAATAATATTACGTAGTTTGATAATAGAAAAAAATACAAAATTTTAAAAATTAATGTTATAAAATAAATTTATATGCATGTAATGAATTCATAATCTCTTAATTTGAAAATTATTGTAATATTCATGCTAATATATTTTATTTAATCTGTTATAATTATCTAAAAATAAATAATCTGACTATTTTCAACATGTGCCATTTTTGTGATAAATCTATGATTTTTTCATGGCGATTCAAAAATGACTATATAACAATTTTAATATGTTATATTTGGTTATATACACTCAAGCAAGAGTAAAGAAAAAAAAAATTAAACCTTGTCTTTTTTATTCAATATTTAATGGTATATCACAAAAGTTTCATTTATATTATAATAATGACAAATAATTACTCCTATTTAAAATTTATGTATTTATTATTATTATATGACAAAGTCAAGTCAACGTATCTTTATTTATTCAGTAAAAATATTTTCATGAAAGTAA
The DNA here is from genome assembly GCA_023678885.1 of Pogostemon cablin. Classification (NCBI taxonomy): domain Eukaryota; kingdom Viridiplantae; phylum Streptophyta; class Magnoliopsida; order Lamiales; family Lamiaceae; genus Pogostemon; species Pogostemon cablin. The sequence goes on along the minus strand of CM042982.1, from coordinate 17,346,350 downwards.
ATGATGATTGGTAGAAAAAGTTTTTATTTTTTATTTGTTATTTTATTAATTTCATATATCATATTTTATCCATTTTCTATGTTATTTAAATGTTTTGTTTATAATCATTCATTTTTTATGCTCATCTAATCGCTATTTCTTTCAATATCACTTTTTAGAACATGTATTCATTTTCTATTATGTATTCATTCTATGTCTCAATTACATTATTAATTTTAAAGACACTATATATTACAAAAATTTCACCTGCATTATTATGACTAATAATTATTATCTAAAAATATATTTATGGAGAACTAAAGTCTATAAGACACTTTAAAGTCCGTGATCTCATTCATATGAAAGAAATAATTTCATGAAAATAATTGATGATGAGCAAAAATTGTTTCTTTTCTTTTTTTTTTTTTATTTTTTTAATAATTTCTTATAATATACATATTTTATTATTTAAATTTTTGCTTACAATCATCCATTTTTTCATGCTACTTATTTCTACTATTTTAACTGTCAATTTTTAGAATATTTATTTTTCCTCTTTATCATTAACACTTTCACAATCTTAATTATAACTATATAATTTTTACTATGTCAGAGACGAATTTACAATTTTATCTTTCATCCTTGCCAAGGAGATCTCATTTTCCTTCCTTTGTTATTCCCCTTTTATTTTTAATAACCAAGCTTCATTGACTCCCTTTAAAAGATAAAATCTGTGTAATTAAAGAAGAAAATGTCAAAAGCAATTTTATATGAGCCAGCACTTTAAAAAAAATGAAAAAAATATAAATACTTTAGATTGCGAGCTACTCTCATTTTACAATTAAAACTATGATTGTAGCAATATATTTCTTGATATAATTAGAAAGTAAATATATTACTCCACTAATCATGGATTCGTAGATTTACTAATAAAATGATAAATATATACAACATTATATACAATGAGAGATGTAAAAAAAAAAAAGGGACTGTATAATCAATATCTATTACAAAATTGATTACACTCATTATATTCAATTTGTTGTCTTCCTTTTCTTACTCCTTTTTTGTTATCTATTACAAAATTGATTACACTCATTATATACTTTATTCAATTTATACAGTGAGAGATGTAAAAACGGAAAGAGGGAATGCATAATCAATATCTATTACAAAATTGATTACATTCATTATATATTGTATTCAATTTATTGTCTCTCCTTTCTTACTCCTTTTTTGTTATCTATTACAAAATTGATTACACTCATTATATAATGTATTCAATTTAATGTCTTCCCTTTCTTATTTTACTCCTTTTTTATTTTTTTCCTCCTCTCTGATAAATGCAATGATCATTTATTACATCTCTCATAATAAATGTCTGCACAACAATTTTTTTTTCATTTCCTATTTCAAATCCAAAGAGCGAGCAGGCACAGAAAAATACAATGACAAATTGATAGAAGTTGGATATCATAATACTTCTTACATATTTTTAAAAAATGCTATGATCTTTTATTACATCCCTCATAATAAATGTCCACACAATAATTTTTTTTCATTTCCTATTTCAAATTAAAAGAGCGAGTAGGCACAGAAAAATACAATGAAAAATTGACAGAAGTTGGATATTATAATACTTCTTGTTAATATACAAAAAATAAAGTAATTTTTTGAAGTTGGCAAACAGTGACTGCTCACCACATTCGCACATAAGATTTAAGAGTGCATAAATAACTATGCCTCTATCAAGTACATACAATATCTCATCTAAAATAATTTTTTAAAAATTATTGTAATGGTAAGTCGACTATTGTAATTCTTATATTTAAGGTAAAAAATTATAATGCTGATTTTTGAAAAACTATACAGTATTGCAACTCAAATAATTAAATTATTAAAAATTAAAATATTTTACTAAAGAGTTGGACCTCCATTATTATTCATAAAAAACATACCAAACAGCTAATCTCTTTTTCCTGAATCACTCATATGAGTAAATAAAATTGTTGATTTTTGCTTTCCAAATTTAGGGGATTCCTCCAATGGAAAAAGAATATACTCACTTGAACTGCAACAAAAATCCCTCCCAATTTCCACAAAATATTTTTAAAAATATCTAAGAATGAATGAAAAATTAAAAAGGTATCATCGTACAAAGTACATAGATAATGAATACGAATAAACTGAAGAAGAGGAATACAGAAAACAAAGAAAAGTAGAGAGAAAGTTCAATTGGGGATTTTTAAGAATAAAATTACCTGATGGCATGAATCGTGAATGAGAAGACATAACCTGGAATAAGAAATTAGCTATAGGTGGGTCTCCCGTGCACCCCAACACGAATATTCCAGCATCATCTTCTCTTCTCAACACTATTTTCAGATCAAATCGGAAGTTTTTATTAGGCAAAAAGACCGAGAGAGAGGGAGGGTAGGAGGCAGACATCTTCTTCTTCTACTCACCACCACCAAATTTCGCCAGCTTGAATGCTGCCATGTGATGCGCGTTTTCTTTGTACGCAAAATTAATCTCCAAGTATTAATGATATCAATTGCAGCTTAAGCAAGCGACCAAATTAAATATCGAGCCCAAAGGACGACGTATTATCAATTTAATTATTTACTAAATTAATTAAGACAGGTGACAATAACATTGAGGATTTAATTATTAGACTACTAAACAATGAATTAAAATAGCAAATTAAATAAAAATAAATACTAGAAGAATACGAATGTGACTCAAGAATGGAGAATAAGTAGCCCTAGGATAATTTCACTCATTAATTTCCCTTTCGAGTACCAATGTTTGACTCTACTTTGTGGAATATAGACGCATCAATAAGTCATGCAAATCTACTCTATAGACACAAGTAAATATGCATGTAACACATGTGAATAACCTTGGAGCAAGAGATATAATTTCACCCCCTTTCTAGGTACTATCAGTATCAATTATTTCCCTCTAGGATTCGTACTCTAACCCGATATGATCTCCCTATATAAGTACTATAAAATTAACCTCTTTATCCTGCTTATTAACCTGAATTCAATTCAATTAACAAATATTCATATATGATAGTTCTAATGAAGTTTCAAAGTCCCCTCACTTAGAATCATAACATGGAACCCTGTTCAGCAGTGAACGCGCTCAATCAACAACCAAGATATATATCCAGACTCTATATAACAGTTGAAGATGCACAAAATGATAATAAAAATGAATTAAAAATGCATAATCATATATAAATATAATTTCACAAGTAGTGTTGTATGGAGTATACACACGAAAGTTCAATTAATTCATAAAAATCTTCAAAATCCTAGATTTACAAAAACGGTTCTAACCCATGATGTTGCAAAGAACAATCATGGGTGTTAGATAGATCTCATCCATATGTCTTGAAAATTAGAAAATAGAAGAAAAGAATTAGAGAACGCTTGGTGTAGTGAACTCCTTCTTTTTTTCTTCCGTCTCTTCAAATCCTCTTGGTTCTCTTTCTTGATTCCATAGACGAATCTTCACAGTGATGGATGGATGGAGGAAAGAATTGATGTGATGGATGATTGTCGCCGTCTCATACGAACAATGATGTAAAATACATATAGGTGTGAGAAGGGAACTAAAAAAGGAAATAAAAGATATGGGTGAATCATGGAGGATTATGTGATAAGGAGATTAATTGTACTCCAAGAAATAGGTAATTCTCAGAAATTCTCAAAAATTCTCGTAGGCAGCTGTACGACTTTACGATTTTGAGTATAACTTCCTCGTCCAAACTCCGATTTTAGTGATTCTTGCGCTCGCGCGATCTTATTTTTCTTGGATTTTTATCCATGTAAAAATCTAACAAAAAGTCTAACATTTGAAGATGTAACAAGTTATGTAAAGTGGAACAGTTGTGCTGAGTAGAAACAGCTTGCGCGACGTCACCATTTCGATCATAATTTTCTTGTTTGGACTCCGATTGAGGTGTTTCTTATGCCAAAATGACCCCACTCTTCTGTAGCTTTCCAACTATGTATTACACTTTCCTTTTTGAGCTCAACACGAACACAGAAAAATTACACAAGTTGGACGTGTGTTTTTCAGCATTCTTACACAAGTTGCACCTTTTCTCCAACTTTTCACTTTTGATCATTTTTCCACCTAAAACACAATAAACACCTCAAATGCACCTTTTTCTCACATATATCAAATACAAGACACTTGTGCTAATATATGACAATAATTCTCATAAAAAAGGTATTAAATTGGAAACTAAATCACGCTTATTTTCACTCTCATCAGCATGCTGGTGGAGGAGCCTTATCTTTCTACGGGCGCCTACAATGTAGAGATTAGGGCAGAGAGAGTGGGCAGATCCATATTAGTATCAAAATAGGAATAGTACAAAACAATTGATAGAGAGTAAGAGAGGAAACACCTTCTTCTGGTTGCCATCTCGCCGGACGGCTTGGATGCTGGTGAAAAAGCCAACGTCGATAATGAAGTGATTAGGACGGATAGAGAGATAACAGATTAGGTGGAGAGAGAGACGATCGGGAGGAAATTGTGCTTTGATTTAAGATTTCTTTCTTTATATTAACAAAATTTGCAAATAAGACCCCCAAAATATATTGAAATACTAAAGATGACATCGAAATTCTTAATTAAACAAAACAAAAAAATTCAAAAATCTAATAAAATTCCATGTCACCCTTAATTTACTATCATGTTGACACCTAATAAAATTTGGATCCTCCTTTAGTATACTAAAGATTACTGATGTGTGTCAGTGGGTCTCATATGTTTAAAAAGATAAATGTATACCTTTGGTGCGAACACCCAAAATGATAAAATGTCCACCTATCCGGCGGACGGAGGGAGTATAAAATAATAAAATATTATTAAAAATATGTGATTTTTATTTTTCTGGTTGAACCTCGAACTTTTAGGGTTAACGATTCGATCTCGATCCTATTGTAAAAATGATGAGAGTGTAAATTCAGGTATTTATGGCATTGATTTGTGTGGAAATGGAGCACTATTTAGTCTTTTATTGAGACAAATCAGATTGTTTATGGAGATGTCATGAATTTGGGGTGGTATGGTTGTTTTGAGCATATTTGTATAGGAAAACAGGTGCAAAAGGCTCGGAATTGGAAACACAATTTTAGAGGCAAGTTTCGGGTGCCGTTCGACCTCAAGAGCTTGTTCGACCAACATCACTTTGGTCGAACGAAGGAGGCTAAGTCGAGCGAATGGTGCAGATCTGTCCAAAGGGCTAGCTTGACTTGGAGGCGTTGCTCAACCAACATCAGATTGGTCGAGCAGATGAGTAGAGGTCGAACAAAGTGAACAAAAGTTACAGAGAGTTTGTTCGACTTGAAGGTGTTGCTCGACCAACTTCAATTTGGTCGAGCAGAGGAAGGCTGGTCGAGAAGAATGTCAAAATTGTCCAGAGAGCTTGCTCAACCAGTTGCTCGAGTTGGAGGCCGTGTTTGACTGGTCAAGCTTAGTCGAACGGTGTTTCGCTGCTGCTATTTATGGTAATTTTGGATGTCTTTTACCAAATTTGACGTCTGCTTCAAGCAAAGGTCCATCCTATGCCCATAAGGAGGTCCTATGAGTATAAAAGAAGAGCTTTCGCATGAGAAAATGATACACAATACAACACACATCATTCATCATCCATCCACCACCGAAACCCTACCATCATCTGAAGGGATCCTGAGAGAGATTCGTCTGGCGTGTCAAGTAAAATCATACCAACCGTCCATGATTGTTCCTAGATCAATCATGGGTTAGAACCACCCTGGTAGTTATAGGGTTATGAAAGTTTTATGAGTTAATTGAATTTCCATGTGTAAACTCCGTACAACACTACTTGTGGTTTATTCTATATAAGATTATGCTTTTTCAATTCATACTCATAGTCATTTTGTGCATCATTAACTGTTATGTAGAATTTGAATACATCTCTTGGTTATTGATTGAGTGCGTTCACAGCTGAGCAGGATCACATGTTATAATTCTAAGTGAAGGGATTCCGAAGTCTTATTAGAACTATCTTATATAAATACTTGTTAATTAAATCTTATTCGGGTTAATAAGTAGGATAAAGAGTATAACTTTATATTACCTAAAAAGGTAGATCAAATTGGGTTAGAGTACTAAGTGCACGAGAAATAATTGATTATGATAGTACCTAGAAAGGGGGGGTGAAGTATACGTCTAACCTTGCTACTGTTTTGAAGAGATGCCATGAAACTAATCTTGTCTTGAATTGGGAGAAGTGCCACTTCATGGTAATAGATGGGATTGTTCTTGGCCATCATATTTCAGCCAAGGGATTGCAGGTGGATAGAGCAAAGGTGGTGGCGATCGAAAAGTTTCCACCGCCTACTAATGAAAAGGGCGCCGATTTTATAGAAGATTCATAAAAGACTTCTCGAAATACTCCAAGCCCTTATCTCATTTACTTGAAAAAGATGTTCCTTTTGTTTTTTATGACGAGTGTTTAACAGCTTTTTAGGTTTTGAAAGAGACGCTTATTACTGCACCTATCTTGATCACAACGGATTGGACTCAGCCGTTTGTACTCATGTGTGATGCAAGTGATTTAACATTTGGAGTGGTGCTTGAGCAGTTGAGGGAAAAGAAGTTCTGCGCCATTTACTATGCGAGTAAGACTTTTGATGTGGCACAAAAGAACTACACGATGACTGAAAAGGAGTTTCTATATGTGGTGTACGCATTCAATAAGTTTCGACAATATTTGGTTTGCATGAAGACAATAGTGTATAAGGATGATTCTGCGATCCGATACTTGATGGAGAAGAAGGAAACGAAGCCAAGGATCATTAGATGGATCCTTCTTTTGCAGGAGTTCGATATGGAGATCCGAGATAAGAAAGGAACGGAGAACGTGTTTGTGGATCACCTCTCAAGTTTGGAGACAAGGGAGCACTGTGATGATTCTTTCGAGTACATAGAGGAGATGTTCCCGGATGAGAAGATAATGGTAGTGTTTGTTGAAGAAGTTGAAAGAGCATGTGTAGTGGCTGCCCAAGGGATGGATCCATGGTATGCGGACTATGTGAATTACATTGCCGTAGGAGAAATCCCGAGAGATCTCAACTGATATCAACTTGCGAAATTCAAGCGGGATGTTGAGATATTTATATAGTATGATCCATTTGTCTACAAGATATGTACGGATTCCATTGTCTGTAGGTGCGTGCCTGAGATGGAGATGGAGAGCGTTCTTGATTTTTGCCATGCACAACCTAACGGGAAGCACTTCAGAGTTCAAAAGACGGCAGCGAAGGTACTTCAATTTGCTCTTTATTCCTTGTTTAAAGATTGTGAGACCTATGTGGCGACATGCGATAAATGTCAAAAGATGGGGAACATAAGTCGAAGAGATGAGATGCCACTTCAGCCAAGCATTGTTGTTGAAATCTTCGATGTATGGGAGATCGATTTCATGAGGCCATTTCCCCCGTCTAATGGATTTCTCTACATCCTTTTAGCAGTGGATTATGTTTCTAAATGGGTGGAAGCCATTCCCACTCGTGTAAATGATTCAAGAACTGTGAGTGATGGAGGGTCTCACTTCGTCAATAAGCTTCTTGAAAAGGTGCTTAAGGATTATGGAGTCAAGCATAGGTTTACTACACCCTATTACCCAGCGAATGGGCAAGCTGAAGTTTCCAACCTACAAGTGAAGTAGATTTTGGAAAAGGTAGTCGGAACCAATAGGAAGGATTGGGCTATGAAGCTTGATGATGTTTTGTGGGGGTTCCGGACTACTTATAAGATGGTGTTGGATATGTCACCGTACCAAATTGTCTATGGAAACCGTGCCACTTACCGGTAGAGATCCAGCACAAAGATTTTCGGGCATTGAGGAGTTTGAACTTGTCTTTAAAGAATCAAAAGGAGTTGAGGATGACTCATATTAATCAATTGGATGAGTTCAGAAATCGAGCTTACAAGAACTCGGAGATCTTTAAGGAGAGAATGAAGAAATGACATTATTCAAAGATTTCATAGAAGGAGTTCAAGCAAGGTGATGAGGTATTACTTTTTAACTCTCACTTGAAACTCTTCGCAGGGAAATTGAAATCAAAGTGGACAGGGCCGTTCATTATCCATAGTGTTGGATTATATACTAAAAGTGTAGCTTTTTGTATGAACAATGTTATAACAATTAATTTGAAATGAGAATCATACGATCAAATGATTGCGTCTTATAATTTATTTATATGCACGATGCAATAGTCCACTTACTTTATACTGTAGATAATATGTTGTGCGACAACACACGGGAGATCATATTATCGGTTTCCTTATAAAGTATAAACAGATGCTCACAACCAAGATAGACGGGGACTCTCTATAGGGATGGTTGTAGTGTGGTTTGATATTAGCTTGTCTTGGCTATAGAATCACATTAGTGCACTTGTGTGTATTGAGCAAGACCGCTTGAGATCGTTCAACTTATACTGACTTATAGGAGAATTTGATCTCAGTTATTATGGAAGTTCGTGCTCTTAATCCCTATACAATAAACTCGACACGTAGGGCAGTATGTATTTCTTTGATTCATCAATGAGTGAGATTTACATGTAATTAAATCAACAAACTCGGTAAGTTGGGAAGTAATGCTGTCTCTATGGTGTGCTGTTGATTGTAGAAGGAATCCGTGTCCATCATACGTTAATGATATCCCCTTGAGGAGCTCATAAGGATTATCATGTAAACCCTGCAGGTGGAATTTATTCCGGCATGATAATGAGGTTGAGTGGTACTACTCTTGGATGAGATATTAATTAATTGAGTTGTCAGTAACTTAAATTAATTAATGAACATTGTATATCTTAAACATGGGGAGACTAACGGGCTCATAATAAGAAGGAGCCCAAAATATAATTTTGGGATTGGAAAGGCAGTGCAGTAATAATATTTTAGTGGAATATATTATTATTATTGGACTTAAGTATAAGCTTTGAGCTAAGCTTGGATACTTAAGCCCAATGGAGGCCCAACTCAATTTCTCCTCCTGGTCCCTGCTGTAGCCCATGTATATAAGTCACCTCAGCTTATCTGGAACCCTAATCTTATTCATTATTCACGTGTGATGAGGGTTGAGGGCAGATTGAGGAGGTCTTGTAGATCGTCGCCCACACGACGTCGAGATCGGACTTGGGACATACGGCAGAAGATCAGAAGGTAGTTTGCTGCTGCTGTCCGCCACCTTGAGAAATTTATATAAAATCGTACAGTGCTCCGAATTCAATGATCAATATACTGACGGAAAGCCGTTGAAGAGAGGATCGTTTGAGCACAAAGATCATTCAATTTTGACATCAGACGAGGAAGTTATGGCCATTCTCGTTGGACTACATACTCTGCCAGCGAGAATCCTTCATCTTCTACATACCCTGGTGAACGGTAATCGATTCTATGATTTATTGCTTCCGCTGATATTAGAAACGCATGGATCCCTAACGGGTCACGTTAATCAAACGATCCAAGTACCAACAATTGGTATCAGAGTTTAGGTTTCGTGGTGAAGCGTGACACGTTAGGCTAGGGTTTATGTGGTTAGTTTTTTGAAATTAGGATCACATGTTTAGGGTTTTGGTTTTACTGCTAAACCATGAATATCCCTACGTGATATATACCCTGTATCATACCTATTTTTTCGATGGTTGAGTGTGAGAGGATTCGACGAAAACTGTTCGTCAATTTCACATGGAAGGAAGAAAAAGTGGGCAAAAACAGATTCACGTTTTTGAGAGAAAAACCAGTGCAGTGATATTTCAGAGGCAATAACCGGAGTTTCAACCATCGGATCAAGCTGAATTTTGGTCAGCACGTTCGGATTTTGTGGATGTACATTCTGAACGGTGCAGATCGAATTTGGTGCTTTTTGTTGTCAGGAATACGCCGAAAACAGAAGAAGGTTTTTGGGCGATTCTGTTCAGCGCAGTCGAGGGAAAAGAGCCGTTTCTCACAAAATAACCGTTGGATCGACCTTTAATTTTGACAAAATGTTCAGAACTCACAGGAGTAGATTCTGAATGGTGAAGATTGGATTCTAAGGTGTCTAGTGTTGCGAACCCTGAACGACAGTTGGTGTAGTTTGGTGTTGCGCGTTGGGAACGTTGAACTTGGTTCCGTGCAAGTAGGCCCTTGGACGAGAGACAGCCCGAGCGAGGAGCGCTCGTCAAGGCACATGGTGTTGTGCACAACATCAAGCGAATGACATGGCTGGGGCACGTTTTGAACCAGGCAAGGAGCGATCAACTGCTGGGCGTGTGCTGCTCGTTGGCGTGCTGAGCAGCGTGCTGAGTATCGGGTGGCCTGATGGGCATTGGTGCTTGTTGGGAGCTCGGGGCGTGACGTGTAAATCTTGCACGTTAGAGAGGAGTCGCACACATTGGCTTGCTGGACGCTGGGATGGCGTGCATGGTGGCGTGCCATGTGGCGCGCAGAACACTGTGTGAGGCTGCGCGAATGAAGGTTCGATCGATGCTGCATCAGGTTCGACGGATTCACATCAGGTTCGATTGGTCTGCATCAGGCTCGATCGATGCTGCACCAGGTTCGATCGGATTCACATCAGGTTCGATCGGTCTGCATCAGGTTCGATCGATGCTGCACCAGGTTCGAGCGGATTCACATCAGGTTCGAATGGTCTGCATCAGGTTCGATCGATGCTGCACTAGGTTCGAGCGGATTCACATCAGTTTCGATTGGTCTGCATCAGGTTCGATCGATGCTGCACCAGATTCGAGCGGATTCACATCAGGTTCGATTGGTCTGCATCAGGTTTGATCGATGCTGCACTAGGTTCAAGCGGATTCACATCAGGTTCGATTGATCTGCATCAGGTTCGATCGATGCTGCACCAGGTTCGAGCGGATTCACATCAGGTTCGATTGGTCTGCATCAGGTTCGATCGATGCTGCACTAGGTTCGAGCGGATTCACAACAGGTTCGATCGATGCTGCATCGGGTTCGAGCGGATTCACAACAGGTTCGATTGGTCTGCATCAGGTTCGATCGATGCTGCACTAGGTTCGAGCAGATTCACATCAGGTTCGATTGGTCTGCATCAGGTTTGATCGATGATGCACCAGGTTCGAGCGGATTCACATCAGGTTCAATTGGTCTGCATCAGGTTCGATCGACTATGCACCAGGTTCGAGCGAATTTACATCAGGTTCGGCTGGTCTGCATCAAGTTCGACTGGTCTGCATCAGGTTCCGCGTGAGTCTTCGCAATGTGATCGGGCGGGTGCCGGAGTGGTAGAGCAGGCTGCGGGGAGGTCGATCCCCGTCGCAGTTGTCCGCATTCGTGATTGGTGGCAAACAATCGAATTCGCTGTTATATAACTGTTATAATTTATTTATTAATTGATTATTGTTATATATGTATGCATGCTTTCTGTGATTTACTGCCTTATGTGCCGTAATAGGAGAATGCTAGGTTGCGTATATTATTATGAATATTATATGCATGTAAAAATCCTTGGTTTTAAATAACTAAGTGGGAGATGGGATTGATAATTAATTCTCGCGGCCTCCATTATTGGTTTGTTAGTAATGTGAATAAACTTGCGCGTCGGCATTAGAGCCTTCCTCCCCATCGGATGAGTTTATTCATAGATTGCTGGAACAGACTTCATTAAATAATTATGTTTGTAATGTGATGCATATGAACTTGCGCGTTGGCATAGACCTTCCTCCCTATCGGATGAGCTTATATGCGGTTCACTAGTACAAACTTATAATTGATGACTATAGGAAGTTATCAAAGCGCGTGTGTACTTCTCCATCTGTAAGGCACATAAGCTTGCGCAATGGACTTGGGGTCAAATAATGGTGTTCACTTAGATGCAAATAATAAGTATCCTCCCCATCGGAGTCACTCTTTTATTTGCATGGCTAAAGAGGAATCGACTATTAATTATTTTGTCATAAAGTTAGGTTGACAAATGAAATTAATGGGTAAAACCTTCTCTTGTAAATGTTCGGGTTTGTAAACATCCACACTATCGTGGCTTGCAAACTCACGGTGCTTGAGATGTCGGTGAATTTATATTTTATATTGTTTTGAGGGAATAAATATAAATGGATAAATTCGAAGATTTGATCGGTATATATATTTTATGATTCTCTGAATTTCGAATAGTTTTATTTCACTTATGGTTGACGAAAAGAAATTATATTTACTGGTCCAAAATTAGATGATTAGAAAAGAATCTTGGATTCCAATTTTACTACTTAAGAAATACATGTGTGTTCTCACAAAAGACTTATCATGATGCATATTAAAGTTTCTGGTGAAGAGATAAGAGATTCATAGAAATATGATGGCCTCATGTAACTCTTCGGATACTTGAGTAAGTTAAAAGGCGGTAGGTCATGATTGAATTTGATGAATGAATTGGAAATACATGGAATAGAAGTTGAAGGGGAAACCTGAGTCAATTTTATTCTTCATTATTTGCCTAAATATTTTGAGCAAGTTCCACCTGAATTACAAAGAGGCTGTATATGGTGGGGAACTTCTGACAAAACATATGGCGAAGAAAATCCAATTTCATCAAGATGTGAACAAGGTTAGTATCTCATTCACTAGTTGTTGAAGCATGATTAGCGTTGGCATTTACTGACATGTTGTGTGTAGATACCGGAATCACTAAAAGCCTGCAACTAAGTGATGATGAAACAATAATATACATGGGTAAAACTACGAGAGTAGTGGTTGTTGCAGTGGGAGTTGTTTATTTATCTTACGATATGAATAAACGTTTGATTATGAGAAATTGTGTTTACGTACGTTTTCATAGAGAGAATTTTATTTCAGTTTCTATGCATTTATGGATGGATACTCCATTTCATTTAAATGACATGGTCATAGTAATGAAGAATGGAGCTATAATCTGTTAAGGTACGTTAGTGACAATTTGTAAACTCTTAAATCACGTTTATACCACGGATGCAACAAATAGTAATTAATAATGCGTCTTTTAATCCTTATAAGAGAATGACTCTTATGCAAATGATTAGATAGATGATGAATTATTTGGAATTACTAAATTTATTTTATGGGTATACCCTAGAAACAGCATGTCGTGTAACGTTTGTCTGTTTGTGGGATATTCTAATAAAATGAAGGGTGATGATTTATTTAATCCAAAAGATCAAAGGGTGATTGTTAACACAAACACTAGTTCTTTTGGAAAAAGGACTATGTATTAAATCATAAACTCATGTATAAATTGTTCTAAAGGAAGTGAGAGGGAAAACACAAAGTATTAGTACCAAGTGTATAAGAGGATATACCACAAGTTAAACTGCAACGCGTGTCACGTCTGATACACAATTGCGTGTAGTGCCTTGTCGTAGTGGGAGGGTTGTTTGACAACTTGTAAGATATATATTTTGGGAGAGTCGTGAGACTTAGTCCCTATTAAACATGGATTGAACCCACAGATACGACGAAGCACTACAAGATCAAAATGAGATATCTTATCTAGTGCGATGATGTTGAAATAGAATTGATGAATTCTAAATTAAATCTGGGAGCTTGTAAGACCACTAAATGGTGTAAAAGCCATTGGAAGTGGTCATACAAAATAAAAGAGGATCATATGGTAAGGTGAAAACCTTGGAAGCAAAGCTTGTTGCGAAAAAGGTATACTCAGAATGAAAGGGTTCGATTATGAGATAACCTGTTCACCGGTAGCTATGCCTAAGTCGATCCGGAAACTTTTACCTGTTGCTACTCATATGGAATATGAGGGATAGCAAATAGATGTCAAGACAACTTTCCTGAATGGAAGTCTTGAGAAAAACATATATGTTAAGCAACCAGAGTGATTCATTGCAAAGAGCTAAGAGCATTTTGATATTAAACTTAAAAGTGTCCATCAATGGACTAAAACAAACTTTAAAATTATAGAACATCCGTTTTGATGAAGAAATCCAGTGATATGGATTTTATCAATGCTCGGATATGTCTTGTGTATTGAAAAGAGTGACGGAAATGTGGTAGTATTTTTGTACTATACGTAGATGATATATTGCTCATTGGAGACAATGAAAGAGTATTGTCAGGCGTATGGGTATGATTAATAAAGCAGTATGAAATAAAGGACTTAAGAAGAGTAAAAATATCCTTTTGATCACGGTAATACGGATCACAAAAAATGATGTTAGGCTTAGCTCAAGTTTAGCAAAATGATACGATCCTTACTCATTTAGTATGTGAATTTATCTAAGTGAATGTGTCTTGAGACACAAAAAGAGATAAAAGTGATGAAAGCGGTTCCTTATGCTTCGGCGAATAAGGAAGCTTAATCTAAGGAATGTTATGCATGAGAATGGATAATTGTATTGTCAATTGCATAGACAGTGAATATCAAGGTAACTCGAAATAAGAATGTTGAACTGTGGTAAGACATATATTTATGTACCTGAAAAGGACTAGAAATTATATGTAGGCTTACCGGACAGATTCGTTGCTTCTTATGAGTTACGTAGATTCAGATTTTTCAAATCAGATAGGGATGATAGTAAATCCACCTCAAGGTTATGTGTTTAATTTTAAGAAGTAGAGCCATAATATGGAGGAGTGTTATATAGAAATATATTTCGAACTCCCGACTCCATCATGGAAAGATGATAAATTGGAGCCTATAAGGCAGCCAAATTATCTATATGACTCTAGAAAATTCATGATGGACTTTGAAGTATTTCTAAGTTTGCCCAAGATTATCACAATTTAAATTAATGATATTGGTGCAGTTGCAAACTTGAAGGAATCACGAGTCCATAAGGAAATTAAACACATGGAGCGCGAGTACCACTTGTTACGAGAAATTGTATGATGAGGGGAAGGTTGTTGTCGCCTAGATTGCATCGAATGATAACCTAGTAAATTCATTTACAAGGACCTTAAAGCGAAAGCTTTTGATGGTCGTGTAGTAGGAGTGGGAATCAGATGTATGGCGGAAGACATGACAGCATAGTCTTTTAGTATAAGTGGGAGATTGTTGGATTATATTCTAAAAGTGTAGCTTTTTGTATGAACAATGTTATAACAATTAATTTGAAATGAGAATCATACGATCAAATGATTGCGTCTTATAATTTATTTATATGCACGATGCAATAGTCCACTTACTTTATACTGTAGATAATATGTTGTGCGACAACACGCGGAAGATCATATTATCAGTTTCCTTATAAATTATAAACAGATGCTCACAACCGAGATAGACGGGGACTCTCTATCGGGATGGTTGTAGTGTGGTTTGGTATTAGCTTGTCTTGGCTATAGAATCACATTAGTGCACTTGTGTGTATTGAGCAGGACCGCTTGAGATCGTTCGACTTATACTGACTTATAGGAGAATTTGATCTCAGTTATTATGGAAGTTCGTGCTCTTAATCCCTATACAATAATCTCGACACGTAGGGCAGTATGTATTTCTTTGATTCATCAATAGTGAGATTTACATGTAATTAAATCAACAAACTCGGTGAGTTGGGAAGTAATGATGTCTCTATGGTGTGCTGTTGATGGTAGAAGGAATCTGTGTCCGTCATAGGTTGATGATGTCCCCTTGAGGAGCTCATAAGAATTATCATGTAAATCCTGCAGGTGGAATTTATTCCGGCATGATAATGAGGTTGAGTGGTACTACTCTTGGATGCGATATTAATTAATTGAGTTGTCAATAACTTAAATTAATTAATGGACATTGTATATCTTAAACATGGGGAGACTAACGGGCTCATAATAAGAAGGAGCCTAAAACGTAATTCTTGGATTGGAAAGGCAGTGCAGTAATAATATTTTAGTGAAATATATTATTATTATTGGACTTAAGTATAAGCTTTGGGCTAAGCTTAAATACTTAAGCCCAATGGAGGCCCAACTCAATTTCTCCTCCTGGTCCCTGCGGTAGCCCATGTATATAAGTCACCTCAACTTATCTGGAACCCTAATCTTATTCATTATTCACGTGTGATGAGGGTTGAGAGCAGATTGAGGAGGTCTCGTAGATCGTCGCCCACACGACGTCGAGATCGGACTTGGGACATACGGCAGAAGATCAGAAAGTAGTTTGCTGCTGCTGTCCGCCACCTTGAGAAATTTATAAAAAATCTTACAGTGCTCAGAATTCGATGATCAATATACTGACGGAAAGCCGTTGAAGAGAGGATCGTGTAAGCACAAAGATCATTCAATTCAGACGAGGAAGTTATGGCCATTCTCGTGGGACTGCACAGTCTGCCAGCGAGAAACCTTCATCTTCTACATACCCTGGTGAACGGTAATCGTTTCTATGATTTATTACTTCCGCTGATATTAGAAATGCATGGATCCCTAACGGGTCACGTTAATCAAACGATCCAAGCGCCAACACATAGAACCTGTGGAGGGGGGAGTTTTGAGTTGATGGACAAAGATGGAGACATCATAAAGGCGAATAGGCATCGTTTGAAGCATTACAAGTCACCGGATGATGCTTGCATCATCTTTGAGGATACCTTGCACTAGAGTGGTACCGTCGTGACTCTCCAACGTTAAACATGAGTGCCTGTTGGGGGTTTTCCTTCCCGTTTTATTACTTTAATTTCATTGGTGTAAGTGAGAAATTTTTATATTTGACGTGCTTATTATTCGAAAATTACATCTCTTTGTAAACTTAGTTTTCACTTTAGTTTCTACTAAGTTTTGAGGGTGTGATGTACTTACCTCATCAATAGCGTGGAGAATATGATCTTTTCTTTGTAATGTTTGCTAGGGGAGTTGATTTTTTTTGCAGTGTATTAAAACTTTAGCCGGTTATGATGCATCGATTTTTTGCAATTTGCCTAGTGTACAGTGGTGTGTTGCTTTTTAATGTCATTGCGGAGTTACACTTGAAGTTATATGGTTTTAAAGATTTTCTCTAGCTTAATTTTTGGATATCTTGATACTTGATGTTGTCCTAGAGCTGAATGTTGTAGGAAAATACAAGAAGGGTACGAAGGTTAGTAAGTTCGAGAGGTTGTTCGACCTTCAGGAGAGTTGTTCGACCAAGGCTAGTTGATCGAGCAATGGTCGAACGGAATGCATAATTCTTCCAGAGAGGTTGTTCGACTTGAACCTTGCAGCTCGACCAAGATGTTGTAGTCGAGCAACGGTCGAACAATAGGTACTATAAAATTATCCTCTTTATCCTACTTAATAACCCGAATTCAATTCAATTAATAAGTATTCATATATGATAGTTCTAATGAAGCTTCGGAGTCCCCTCACTTAGAATCATAACATGAAATCCTGCTCAACAGTGAACGCACTCAATCAATAACCAAGATATGTATTCAGACTCTACATAACAGTTAATGATGCACAAACCAACCGTGAGTATGAATTAAAAAGGCACAATCATATATAAAATAAATTCACAAGTAGTGTTGTACGGAGTTTACACACGAAAGTTCAATTTATTGGTAAAAACCTTCACAACCCTAATTCTACCAAAAAGGCTCTAGCCCATGATGTTACGAAGAACAGTCATGGGTGTTGGATAGATCTTACCCGGATGTCCGAAAAATACAAGATAAATTAGGAAACGAATAAAACCTCTGACGTGGGAGTCGTGGCATCCTTCTCCATCTTGAATCCTCCTCTTGGTTCTCCTCTTGATTCCACAAATGAATCTTCAAAGTGATGGATGTATGGAGGAAATGATGTGGATGATGGTTGGGGGAGGATCCCCCTTGTGGGGTGCAATATTGTTGTGGCCTCTCTCTAATCAATATGATATATGCCTTCTTGGTGTGATCTACATCCCCTTTTATACTTGTAAGCTCTCCTTATGGATCTAGGATGGGCTTTTTCTTGAAAAACACAAAAATTCATGAACAGAGGGAAAAATCCCGTCGAAATCAGATCTGCGTGTCCCCGTTCGACCAGAGTGGTTCTGGTCGAACGGGAGGCCTTGGTCGAACAACTGGTCGAGCTGCATGTGTAGTCTCACCGTTTCGCGCATAACTTCTACATCCAAGCTCCGATTTGAGTGATTCTTGCACTCACGCGATCCTCTTTTCCTTGGCTTTCTATCCATATAAAGAAATCATAGAAACTCCAACATTTGTATATGTAACAAGTCATGGAAAGTGGCACAGCCGTTCTGTTCAGCACAACTTGTGCGACATCACCACTTTGATCATAACTTTCTCGTTTGAAATCCGATTGAGGTGTTCTTTACGCCAAAATGATCCTTTCTTCTGTGGCTTTCCAATCATGTATCACAATTCCCGTTCAGAGCTCCATACAAATATAGAAAAAATACACAATTTGGACGTGTGTTTTTCAGCATTCATACACAAATTGCACCTTTTGTCTAACTTTGCACTTTTGATCAATTTTTCCACCTTAAGCACAATAAAACACCTTAAATGCACATTTTTCTCACATATATTAAATATAAGACACTTGTGCTAATATATGACAACAATATCAATCAAAAAGGTGTTAAATTGGACACTAAAATACGCTTATTTTCACTCTCATCAATCCCCAAACTTACCTGTTGCTCGTCCCGAGGAAACAAATAAAAATAAAGAGAGAGAGAGAGAGTAAGAAAATTAATAGGGAAACAAGGATTATGACAAATACCCCTTTCTAAATACAATTGTCCTTAACTTAGATCATGCAACTTTCATTATATGTATTAATCAATTCATAGCATACAAGTTAAGACAATCACCACCAATTCAAATGTTCCATCAACATGTTCTCACGGGAAGTATATATCACTCACACACAAGTGTAAAAGATGTACACTCATGGGTTAAGGTGTTTACGCGAAGATTCAATTCAAGTGCATGTGTAACCATAAGCTTGCCAAAAGTCTAAACTCTCCACCACTATTATTATGATTCGATAATGAGATCGAAAAGGACTTTTCTTTTGGATGTAATGTTAGCTCTTTGGTAAGGGTAGGAAACATATGGATAAAGTGACTCAATTAGTAGAGAATTAAAACCGGAGATCTTTTGTACTGCAGATTTTTTACACTTCAAAGCTATCCAGTTTCATGCTCTTCTAATTTTCTTTTCTCTCCTTTTTCTTCAAGCTCAACATTTTTCCTTCTTTTTTTTCCTTTCTTGAGGTACCAGTTTCGGACACTACTTCTAACATCTCGGGGTACCAGTTTCGAGCACTACCAATAAGAAACTTATTTTTAAGCTCATAATCACTTGTACAGCTCCAAATATTTTATTCCTTCCAAACTCCATCAAAATCAACTTCACACACTTTGACATCATTTAATTCTCTACTAAATATTGGAATTTTAAGGCTAAAAAAGGATATCAAAGTGGATATCTTCGTAGGTTGCCAAAGAAATAAGGCTTTCAGGCTCAAAAGGGCTAATTATGAATATATAATTATTTGGTAGGAAATTATTTGGCAAAGTGACTCATAAATTCAAGGATGGCCTTAAATCATCTCTCATCATCTAACACACATGTAGTTTCAAGTAAGACAAAAGGTAAGTTCTAAAATACACACACAAGAATGATACTCACCAGAAAAGTAATATCATGTGATTATGTACATGATCAACGAGTCTCAAAATCTCACATGGGTTTTTAACAAGTAACAGAGCACTTTTCATGGTAAGCAATATCCCACAAGTACACATAGAACTTCATATCACAATATAATTCAAGTACAATTTCTTCGTCAATTTTAAAAGCATATGAATTTCAAGCACGATTTAAACATAAAGCTCATGTGGACCACAACCATAAACTCAATCCTTCCACTCTCATGAATGAAAAACACATAAAAATGAGAATAAAGAAATCAGAGCACCTGATTTCTTTAACGTATGCACGAGCTCCAATAGTTGTTCAACTCGGTTAGGCTAGAGCCTCAGTGTAGAACTCGTCTTGCTTTGTAGACTACTAGATTGGAGGACGGTCTTCTCACATCCTCACCTTCAAGTACTTTCTTTCCCTCTTCTTGTCGACACTCAGCACCTTACCTTTCTTGGCCACAAGTATATAATCCTTGGAATTTCCTTCCTCCCATGGCTGTCTAGACACCTCCTTGTCAATCTTCCATTCAAATTCAGAATCATCTTTCCTCGTAAAATCAAGATTAAATAAAGTTAGAAATCACATCTATGCTCTTGCAAGATTGAGTCTCCGTGGGTTTCTTCATTGCTTGATCAAGAGAGAAAACCACATCTTCATTATCCATCTGCAATCTAAGCTTCTCGGCTCTCAACTTCTTTGCTCTTTCCCACTGCTTCTCAACTATAAGCTCAGTATTCTGCTCTTGGGATGGCTCTGGAGTGTTTTGAACAATAGGAGTAGCATTTGGTATCGAATCGGGCACTAAATGAAACTTTCGACCTCTGTTCGACCAAATTAGTCTGGTCGAACAGACTGAGGTTGGTAAAACAACGTTGCTGATCGCGGACTCCCTTTCTCCGGTTGTTGTTCGACCACCGTTTGACCAAGGTAGTCTGGTCGAATGGTAGTGCTCTGGTCGAATGGCGGGGCATTAAACAGAGCATCAGGATTCTTTTTTCCAAAAATTATTCGACCACCATTTGACCATCAGGTCTGGTCGAACATCATAAGCTTGGTCGAAAGGGAGCCCTGCCTTCGTTGTTTTCGTCCATCGACTTCATTTGACCTTCGTAATGCATCCCGGACTTCAATGTGATGGCATTATTCTACCACGTTTGTGTCAATTGATTCACATTCGCGGCCATCTGCCCCATAATCAAGGTAAGGTCCTTCAACTGCTTAGATAAATATGCATGATCAACATTTATTCTTCCTTCCATGTGGTCAACCTTTGCATCATTTTCAGTTATGTATCGATTGAAGGTATCTTCAGCACTCTTCACTTCGTGCTGTCGCGTACTAGGCCCTCTTTGTGCCAACTCTGTAATCTGCTTATGCTGGGACTCTAGTAGCTTGTTGATATTAGCTAGTCTAGAGACGATCTCATCATCCCTATTTGGCTTCACGGTTTGATATTCAACATGTGCTACCTTGTCAAGTACATATGATCCTCTGACTCTTTCCGTAGGCCAGTCACGTGAATTGATAGAGATGTCTTCAATTAACTTTTTTGCTTCAAGTGTTGTTCTAGATAACAACGCTCCTTCTGATGATGCATCAATAAGAATACGTGACTAACAATTCAATCCATAATAGAAGATACTTATGTATTGAGCCTTAGACATTCCATGTTGTGGGCACCTCCTGAGCATATCTTTAAACCTGTCCCACGCCTCAAGAAATTTCTCACCCTGATTCATAACAAATTAGGTGATCTCTTGCTTCAGTCTTAAGATCCTTGAGGGTGGCATGTATCTCTCTAAGAACTTCTACTGCAGTTGGTCCCATGTAGTGCAGTCTGCTGCATCAATAGTCTCATACTAAGCCTCCACCCTATCAATCAAGGAAAACTTGAATACGGCGATGCACTTAGCATTATCATTAGCTCTAGCACCCTTCTAAGTATTTGCATAACCAAGGAATTTTCTGAGACACTGATATGGATCTTCAAAGCATTCTCCAGAAATGGGATTCTTTTACACTATGTTAATAAGAGCGGGATGTATCTCAAAATCACCATCTTCCCCCCTTACTCCTATCAATCCCATGTTGCAAATTTCATAGTTCGTGAAAATTTCACGTATGGCAACATTATCCGGATTCTGCCTTGCTCCGGTCATGTTTAGCTTAATGTGTTATTCGTTCTTTTCCTTCCTCTCCTTTTTCTAGTGCACAAGTACTTCAGGAAAATTTAAGGTTAGATAGAATTAAATAATCACAAATAGATGTCTTAATCAACTAGAAATAATAAACTAATAATAACAGCCGTCCCCGGTAATGACGCCTAAAACTTGATGCGCGTTTTATTTGCACGCAAAAATAATCCCCAAGTATTAAGGATATCAGTTGCAGCTTAAGCAAGTGACGAAGTTAATATCGAACCTAAAGGACAGCGTATTATCAATATAATTATTAACTAAATTAATTAAGACGAAAAGTAGTAAAGGTTGGGATTTTAATTATTAAACTACTAAGCAGATATATAAAATAACAAATAAAATTAAATAACACTCAAAGAATACGAAAGTGGATCAAGTAGGAGAATAGGTAGCTCTAGGATAATCCAGTTTCACTCATTAATTTTCCTTCCGTGTGTTGATGTCCGACTCTGCATTGTGGAATATGGACGCATCACTAAATCATGCAAATCTACTCTATAGACACAAGTAAACATGCGTGTAACACGTGTGAATAACCTCAGAGCAAGAGATATAATTCCACCCCCCTCTCTAGGCATTATCAGTATCAATTATTTCCCTGGCCAATTTGTACTCTAACCCGAAACGATCTCCCTTTATAGGTACTATAAAATTATCCTCTTTATCCTACTTAATAATCCGAATTTAATTCAATTAATAAGTATTCATATATGATAGTTCTAATGAAGCTTCGGAGTCCCCTCATTTAGAATCATAAAATGGAATCCTTCTCAGCAGTGAACGCACTCAATCAATAACCAAGATATGTATTCAGACCTACATAACAGTTAATGATGCACAAAACGACCGTGAGTATGAATTAAAAAGACACAATCATATATGAAATAAATCCAAAAATAGTGTTGTACGGAGTTTACACATGAAAGTACAATTAATTGGTAAAAACCTTCACAACTCTAGTTCTACCAAAATGGCTCTAGCCCATGATGTTACGAAGAACAGTCATGGGTGTTGGATAGATCTTACCTGGATGTCCGAAAAATACAAGATAAATTAGGAAACGAATAAAACCCTTGATATGGGAGTCGTTGCGTCTTTCTCCGTCTTGAATCCTCCTCTTGGTTCTCCTCTTAATTCCACGAACGAATCTTCAAAGTGCTGGATGGATGGAGGAAAGGATGTGGATGATGGTTGGGGGATGATCCCCCTTTGTGGGGGGTAGTATTGTTGTGGCCTCTCTCTAATCAATATGATCTATGCCTTCTTGATGTGATATACATTCCTTTTTATACTTGTAAGCTCTCCTTATGGACCTAGGATGGGCTTTTTCTTGGAAAACCCAAAAATTCACAAACAGGGGGAAAAAATCCCGTCGAAATCAGATTTATGTGTCCCCGTTCGACCAGAGTGGTTCTGGTCGAACGGGAGGCCTTGGTCAAACGGCTAGTTGAGCCGCATGCGCAGTCTCACCGTTTCGGGCATAACTTCTACATCCAATCTCCGATTTGAGTGATTCTTGCGCTCAAGCGATCCTCCTTTCCTTGGCTTTCTATCTATATAAATAAATTACAAAAAATCTTATATTTGAATATGTAACAAGTCATGCAAAGTGGCACAGCCGTTCTGTTTGGCATAGCTTGCGCGACGTCACCACCTTGATCATAACTTTCTCGTTTAAAATCAGATTAGGTGTTCTTTACACCAAAATGATCTTCTCTTTTGTGGCTTTACAAACATGTATCACAATTTCCGTTCAGAGCTTAACACGAATACAGAAAAATTACACAAGTTGGACTTGCGTTTTTCACCATTCATACACAAATTGCACATTTTCTCCAACTTTGCACTTTTGATCCCTTTTTCCACCTAAAATAAAATAAAACACCTCAAGTGCACTTTTTTCTCACATATATTAAATATAAGACACTTGTGCTAATATATGACAACAATATCAATCAAAAAGGTATTAAATTGGACACTAAAATACACTTATTTTCACTCTCATCAACATAAGATTTGAAGTCGACGATATTTGGATTTATTTTAAAATTTTGTGATACAAGATTTGTGGATTTTTTTGGGCAGTTACGTGAATTTCATTAAAATATCGGCTCTTCATATTATTTTGAAATTTTTATTGCATATTTTTTTTATTATCAAATTATGATAATATGTTTATCTGAATTGTGCTTGATAGTTGGAGCCTACAAATTTGTTGGGGAATTTAATTGGTTAGTAAGGATTAATTTAATAAATTAATCATCAATTAAATAATAATTAAAGTGAGTGAAATTAGTCTTACATGTGGAATTGATCAAATATGGTAAATTTGATCAAATGGTAATTGATCAAATATGGTAGTGATCACGATCACTACTTAAAATAACAATTGATCAAATATGGTAAATTTGATCAAATATGGTAATTGATCAAATATGGTGGTGATCACGATCACTACTTAATATAACAATCCTACCATATGAGAGTGGTCCCTGGAACCTATAAATAGGGTTAGTGTGCATTCATTCAAAACGTACTTTTAAGATCCAAAAACACAATGCATCTGCATACACTTGCATAGTACATAGTCTAGACGATCTAGTCATCCATTCTTTCTCAGTTCGCCGGAGTTCCTGCGATAGTGGTGCTGCTTTGCCGGAAATGAGATGTCGTTTCACCTTCGGGGAAGATCCGCCAAGACCGGAGCACTACCGGGGCGTGTTTCTTCCTGCGGGAAGAGTTCAACTCGACTCGACTTCGCCTATCATCCCGAGACGTTGAAGATCCTATATCCGAGATCCAGATCTATAAGAAAGGTCAGTAATTCTCTGTTTTATTTCAATATTCATTGTAAATAGTGATTGATTGGTGTACCTATAAACCAACAATCGCAAGAAGAAACATCTAGCCTCCACACCCTACAATCACTATGACTAATCCAATGGATATTGACGAGATTGAAGCATCCAATGCTAATAACTTCCCTAGAGAGTTAATGTTGAGATTCCTATGTATCCTCCAATGGGGATGTCGAGACCATTCATGGTTCCAGCTCCAGCGGAGAAGCCCGAGAAGTTTAGGGGTGCAAACTTCAAGAGATGGCAGCAAAAGACGTTGTTCTACCTCACAACGCTGAATATGGTAAACTTCTTAAAGGAGTCTGTACCAATGGTGGATGAGAATGAGACTGATACACAAAAGCGTATTGCTCTTAATCAGTGGACCTCCGCTGATTTCTTGACAAGAACTATATCCTTATTGGACTTAGTGATGCATTGTACAACGTGTAACTAAACACGAAGACATCCAAAGAATGGTGAGATTCTTTGGAGAAGAAGTACAAAGTGTAAAGTCCAATTACACCAGATACTTTGATGTTATCTTGCCCTAAAAGTCATTGAGGGAAGATAGAAGGAAAAAAATTCACATTTTTTAAAGAATCATGCGCAGTGATATTACAGAGGCAATAACCAAAGTTTCAACCGTCGGATCAAGCTGAATTTTGGTCAGCACGTTCAGAACATGTTGAAATATATTCGGAACGGTGGAGATAATGTTTGGATCTCTGAGTTGACGGAAATAAGCCAAAAATAGAAGTCAGATTTTTGGACGATTCTATTCTGCGCAGTCGAGGGAAAAGAATCGTTTCTCACAAAACAACTGTTGGATCAAGCTGTAATTTTGAAAATACGTTCAAGAATTATAGGGGTAGATTTTGGATGGTGGAGATTGAATTCTAAGATTCCTAGAATTGCGAACACTGAATAGCAGTTGGTGTTGTTATTACAAAACAACTATTTCCAACAACGGAAAGGAGCACTAAACCTCTAGAGTTGATCCATGTTGATACGTGTGATTTAAAACTTGTGCAGACAAGAGGGGGGAAAATGTATTTCATTACTTTTATTGATGACTTCACAAGATTTTGTTATGTGTATCTCTTGAGAAGCAATGATGAAGCTTTAGAAGCATTCAAACGCTACAAGAATGAAGTTGAAAATCAACTTAACTCTCGAATTAAAGCAGTTCGGAGTGATAGAGGTGGTGAATACGTAGCACCGTTTGAACAAATATGTGCCGAATCTGGCATCATACATCAAACAACGACTCCTTATTCACCTCAATCGAATGACATTGCTGAGCGCAAGAATAGAACTCTGAAGGAAATGATGAACGCAATGTTAATCAGTTCAGGGTTGCCTCAGAACTTGTGGGGGGAAGTTATCCTGTCAGCTAACCACATTCTGAATAAGATTCCACAGAAATCTAAGGATCAAACTCCTTAAGAAATGTGGAAGGGACGTAAACCGTCATACAAATACCTCAAAGTGTGGGGTGCTTGGCTAAGGTTGAAGTGCCTTTACCTAAACAAATTAGAATCGGAACTAAAACGGTTGATTGTATATTTGTAGGGTACGCACTTAACAGCAGTGCTTATAGATTCCTGATTCATAAATCGAAAGTACCTGACATGACTGAAGGCACTATGATAGAATCAAGGAATGCAATATTCTTTGAAGACATATTTCCTAGCAAAGGAAATACACAAGTGACATCTTCTAAGAGACCACTTGTAGATACTATTGCGGTTCAATCTACACAAGAGAGTGTAGAACCAAGACGTAGTAAGAGAGCTAAAGTAGAAAAGGACTTTGGTCAAGACTTCTTCACCTACGCGGTGGAAGATGAGCCCAAATTCGTATCTGAAGCTCTATCTTGTCCAGATGCACCATTCTGGAAAGAAGCTACAGATAGCGAGATTGATTCCATTATGCAAAATCATACATGGGAATTGGTAAATTTACCAAAGGGTTGCAAGAAATTAGGATGCAAATGGATCCTTAAAATAAAATATAAAGCTGATGGATCAATAGACAAATATAAAGCCCGGTTGGTGGCTAAAGGCTTTAGACAAAAGGAAGGGTATGATTTCTTTGATACCTACTCACTAGTGACATGAATTACGTCTATTCGTGTACTTATAGCGATTGCTGCATTGCGCAATCTAGAGATCCATCAAATGGATGTGAAGACAACCTTCTTAAATGGTGAGTTGGAAGAAGAAATATACATGGACCAACTAGAAGGTTTTATAGCACTTGGAAATGAGAAAAAGGTGTGTAAACTCATGCGATCATTGTATGGACTTAAACAAGCTCCAAAACAATGGCATGTGAAATTTGACAACACAATGATGTCAAATGGTTTTCGAATCAACGAGTGTGACAAATGCATGTATGTGAGAAATACACCAAAGGGATTTGTCATGGTCTGCCTCTATGTAGATGATATGCTTATCATGGGATGCAGTAATGACATAATCGGTGACACTAAACGAATGTTGTATCAAAAATTTGACATGAAGGACATGGGTATAGCGGATGTGATACTTGGAATCAAGATTCAAAGAACATCTGATGGAATTGATTTATCACAATCTCATTACATTGAGAAAGTGTTGAAGAAATTCAATAGCGTACCTTAATGGGCATTTAGTGATGAATCCGTCTTTTTTTTGTAAATACATAAAGCCAATATAGGGGATCAATATATATTTAAGTACGCTACTGCACATTATTAAGAGTATTTCACGACATTAGGGGGAGATAATAGCCCAAAATTTAAACAAATGCCGAGAAATTTTATTATATAAAAGTATCTTCATTATTTTGTACTAGACAAATTGAACCAGAAGTTCAGTTGATAATTAATTTACAATAGTAAATAAACTGTCAAACTATCATAAAAAGTGACTAAGTCCCAAATACTTATTAACAATTTACCACTATAAGTGGAGTTCCCAGGGACATTATTTTACTAATAATTCTTAACGCCAGAAGTGTAAAAGATTCAATATATATTAATATTAAAAGTAAGTGGAAAATTAGTTGGAGAATTCAAAAAAACAGTCACTTCCAAAATAAGTAGGAGAGTTCGTTTGAAAAACAATAACACTCTCAAATAAATTTGTCCAGGAGACAAATACCCAGTAAATTGTACGTGCACTAAATAATCAAATACTAGGCATGCGAAACGACTATATCCAAATATTTGAGAAATGACGAGGATCTAGTTAATTAAATATAGAGTTATTATAATCATTGGAAAATACATTTATTGTTTTATCAAAGTTGTCGACAACACATTTATCTATTTAATTGTTCTTATTGTCTTAAAAATCTGGATCCAGTGTCTATAAGAAATGACAAAGTGCCAAAAGCATACGAATGTGTATGACAGAAAGGGACAATTGAAATAGAACTTTACTCGCTAAGAATTTATCCTTAAATACTAGAAATATTAATCAATGAATATTATTATTTGTCCCAGAAGGATGCACAAACAGTGAAGTGGTGAAAACAAAGTGAGATTAAAGTGAAAGAGTTTTTTGCAGAGACTCCAAATTAATTGATGATATATAAAGTTATTATATAATGTTTCGCTACTTAATTATATGACAGTTACAATAAAATTATATATGCAGTTAATACACGTCACTAGACGGTAAACTATATTAGAATTCCTGATGAATATAAAGTTGTGATGGATATATGAAAATTCCCAATGGATATAAATCATTACGAACCTAAACAAACTATGTAAATGTACTACATTTTAATTGGATGGTTTCCTCTTGAAGAAGGAATATTAATTATATTTATATATGTCTGGATTAAGATTGGAACACATAAAAAATTTGTAAAAGTTTACTCATGCCAAATGACGATTTTTTTTTGTTAACCAAAGAATCATCTCAACCTATAGATTGAGAATTATTTTAAAGAAAGATTGAATTTTAACACTAGTTAATTTACCTAATGATGGTTTTATATATAATTTTTATAAATCTCATTCAATTTTGTAAGTCAATTATTGTTTAACCCCCTGAAGAGGAAAATAAAACATTTGTATACTTGAAGTATATAATGAGGAGATTTTTGGACCAGAAGTCTCACTTTTAGTGTTTTTTAAAGTCTTCATAACTGTATCAGGCCTGATATGCATTTATGATGAACATGCTAGCAAGATTTTTATGATTCTCTTACAATGAGACATTTAATTAAAATTAAATATATCCTCATGTATCACTTTGATACAAAATATATAGGTTTAATTATAAGAAACCAATAAGACATTGACATGCATATTAGTCGAATATTAATTATGATTCAATCCCCATTACGTTAAAATTCATACTGGTGTATTATTATGATGAATGATATAAAATATTTGTAACCTATGTGGCATCATGATTTGTATATACTCCCTTGCAATGTTTTACGAGATAATAAATTATGTGTTGCATAAAACATGAGCAATTTATACATGGAGAAAGAAAATAAATTTATTTCACTCATGTGAACTCCTGAAGAGCGTTGTAATATTAGACAAAGAGTATAATCCAGATGATTTATTTTTATTACTTACCCCCAACTTGTATATTTAAAAGTTTTACTCGAAATATTATATTATGTAAACCCATAAGACTGATGTCTTTAGGGAGAATGATGAGTTCAAATAAATTCATAAATGTAGATCCTGAAGATCAGTTATGTTTCAAAATAACATTATTTTCAGAGGGAGTAATAATTTGTACTCTTTTTTCCTTAACTAAGTTTTTTCCCATATGGTTTTAATAGCTTTAAGGTTTTTAATGAGGCAACTGATACTAACACATCAAAATCATGAGGTCTGTACTCTTTTTTCCTTAACTAAAATTTTCCCCACGAGGTTTTCTTAGTTGAAGGTTTTTAATGAGACACACTAGATTATTATGTTTAAGGGGAGCGATAACTTCTAAACAATCTTGAAGATTGAGTCTTGAAGACCAATGCTACACTCTTTTTTCCTTAACTAAATTTTTCCCAAGAGGTTTTTTTAGTTACAAGGTTTTTAATAATGCAGATTAAATTATTGATTCAGGAGGAGCGACAACTTTTAAACAATCTTGAAGATTAAATCCTGAAAATCAATGTTGCACTCTTTTTTCCTTAACTAAGTTTTTCCTATGAGGTTTTCTTAGTTACAATGTTTTTAACGAGGCAGACTATATTATCATGTTCAAGAAGAACGACAACTTCAAAACAATCCTGAAGATCAATCTGTACTCTTTTTTCCTTAACTAAGTTTTTTCCACTGGGTTTTCTTAGTTGAAGGTTTTTAACGGGGTAGCTATTTTAACACATGAAAATCATAAGATATTTACTCTTTTCCTCGATTAGTTTTTCCCACAGAGTTTTCTAGCGAGGTTTTTAACGAAACATGAATATGACGGGGTAATGTCCAAGGGGGAGTTCTGTAATATAATGAGAGTGATGTGACCATTACTAATTGAACGGCCTACTCTCCACCTATATAGGGAGTGGAGTAGTATATACGTAGTGTATGAACAGTTTATGAATGTGAATGAAAAACTCTCTCTCTCCTTTCTAGCTCTTCTCTTCCTTCTCTTTCTTCTCTCTTCTTTTTTTTATTCCACTGTTATCTTTTCTTTCATTAATACTAGTATAGAGCTCGTGCAATGAACGGGGCACAGGATAAACCTTTTTTTATAAATTTTTTATAAAAATATAAAAAAGAATGAAGGAAAAGTATAATTAATTAAATAGAGTTAAATTTATATTACTCCATCTATTTCGTAAAAAATGTCACAATTTCAATTTTAATCCGTTACACAATAAGAAAATGCATAGTTGATTGGTATGAAGCTATGGAAGGGAAAAGTAAAAAATAAATGTGTTTAGTGCATTAGAATTATAGTGTTAAACAATTTTCGATTTCCCCAAATATATTAATAATTTTTGAATTTTATTAATAATATTAAAAATATTAAAATAATAATTTTCTTTTGTATTGAATATCCTTTTGAGTAAATTTTCTTCAATACGAAAATAAGAAACTTATTCTTTGAGGAAATTTAAATGAGACTTTTTAGACTTAATAAAATTTATTTGAGAAATGTAATAATTTTGAAGAAGGGAGACTTCTCTATCTTTGATAAGATGAAGAAATTTGGTAATGCATAAAGCAATTGAAAGTATTTCTTTTTAAATAGTAGAATAATTCTTTTGAGAATCATTCCAAATGCCAGAATGAAAACGAACAAGTTGTTCAATGAATGCATGAGATGTATGATCATTTTAAATTTTTTGTATAAGGATACCTCCAAAACCTTTATCAGAAGCATCAGTTTCAATTATCATGAATGCCTCAGGTTTAGGTATTCCTAAACAAGGAAGTGACTTAACCTGAACTTTAATCAGTTTAACATTATTAGTATGAATATCTGACCAATGGTCGGGACTCTTTTTTAATCTTTGAAAAAGAGGTTGACAAATAATTCTAAATTTAGGAAAGAAATCAGAAACATAATTTAAACAACCTAAAAATCTTTTTAATTGATTTTTTTCTTTAATCTCATTAGGAAATTTATCAGCAAATTTTATAGCTCTTGAAATAGGTTTTATGGTACCTTTTGAAATGTCATAACCCAAAAATCTAATTTTTGTTTGTAAAAGCTTTATCTTTGGAGCAGAAATAACTAATCCATTCTTTTTGCAAATATAAAGAAAAGTTTTGAGATGTTTGAAATGTTGTTCTATATTTTGAGAAAATATCAAATTATCACCTCTGTAAACAATAGAGAAATTTGAATAGTCATTGAAAACATCATTCATAATATTTTGAAATTCAGAAGGAGCATTTTTTAGACCAAAAGGCATTACGTTCCATTCGTAAAGTCCAAAAGGAACTGTGAAAGTAGTTTTGTATTTATTTTCTTCTCTGATCTGTATCTGCCAAAACCCAGACTTAAGATCGAATTTTGAAAAAATGCATGCTTTATGCAATCTTTTGATTAAATCTCTTTTATTAGGAATAGGATATCTAATCCATTCGAGAACCTCATTGAGTGGTTTATAATTAATGACGAGTCTGGGGTCTCCTCTTTCCTTCTCTGCTTGATTATTAACATAGAAGGCAGGGCAACTCCAAGGAGACTTAGAGGGCCTTATGAGTTTTTTGGAAAGAAGGGATTTGATTTCTTCTTTACAGATGTTAAGAAGATCGTGATTCATCTGAATAGGTCTTGCTTTAGTAGTAATAGACTTTTCATTGAAACCAGTAATATAATGTAGAGAAATAATATGCTTCTTTCTTTCCCAGAAAGCATTGGGAAGGTCAGAGCATACTTCTTTATTCAAGATATTTTCAAAATCTAAAATTTTGTTTTGAATATTCTTTTTCAGTAAGTTTTCTTCAATACGAAAATAAGAAACTTCTTCTTTGAGGAAATTTAAATGAGACTTTTTAGACTTAATAACATTTATTTGAGAAATGTAATAATTTTAAAGAAGGGAGACTTCTCTATCTTTGATAGGATGAAGAAATTTGAAATGAGTATCTTTTCCCATGATATTGGTAGTAATACCAGTACCATCAACTTTGAAAGGATAAATAGTAGTTAAAAAATGATTTCCTAAAATAATATCTTGACTCAAGTTTTTGACAAGAATGAAAGGGGTTTTGAAACAATAACCATCATTGCAAATAAAAGCTTTTGAAAGTTTATACTTAATATGAAGAAGAGTAGCAATAGCAGCTACAAGCCTTTCATTAGTTTTTCATAATAAATTGAAGGAATAAGACCTTCTTTTATGCAATTTTGATCAGCTCCACTATCTATAAGACAAGAAACATTGATCTTGAAATCGCTTATGACCAAAGTTATGATAGAATTCCATTTTTGAAAAGCTATATGTTCGATACTTTGGATAGCTTCATTATTTGAAGTATCTGGAATAACATCGATCACTTGATTTTTTGAAGAGCTTTCAGGAATATCTTTTTCAGAAACATTTTTGAAATTAGATAATCTGGTTTCTAATTCAAAATCTTTGAGATGAAGATCGTCAATCTCCTTATGTAGATTGCTTATCTCAGCTTTTAGAGTATTAATCTCTCACTGAAGATCATTAATATTAATATCTGTTTTGATTAAGGATGATGAAGGAGCCTCGTTGAAAAGCTTTGAAATGCTGAAAGGTTCTATGATAGCAGGAGATTTGTTTTTATTGGGATTGTCATTATTAAGAATTATATTCCTTAATCTAAGAAGATATTTGTATTTTCTTCTAGATTAGGAACTTTTTCGATGAGATTAAACAAGAGTGTTCAGTCTTCTCTTTTAAAATAACATTTATGTTTAATGGACAGAATCCTTGACAAGAGGACTTGTCTATTTCAAATTCTAAGCTTGTGTAAACTTCTTCTAAATCAGAACTTGAATCAGATTCATTTGAATAATATTTTGAGAATTATCATCAGAAATTAAAAGAGCAGAAATCTTATCTCTTAAAACTTCATCATCATGAAAAACTTCATTAATCTTCTTTTTTAAAGGACATACATCAGCTTTATGGCCTTTTC
Source organism: Pogostemon cablin (assembly GCA_023678885.1). Lineage (NCBI taxonomy): Eukaryota > Viridiplantae > Streptophyta > Magnoliopsida > Lamiales > Lamiaceae > Pogostemon > Pogostemon cablin. Next base: position 17,313,136 of record CM042982.1, on the reverse strand, counting down.
TGTGACATTTGAAACAAGTAATTTGAAAATTGTCAAAATTCTTTTTAAAAGACTTTCTTTTTTAAAATTTAGGTTTTTTATAAAATTTTTCTTTGAAATCATTTTTATAGCGTTTTTTAGGAAAATGCTTTGCTTTGTTTTTGAATCTAGAGGAAGGAGCTTGAATCTTTTGTAATCCAAAAGCTTTGCAGAATGTACAAATCTCCTTACGGTATCTATTCTTCTCTGATCCGTATTTAGATTTTATTTTTAATTTTGAACTCAAAGCTAGTCCTTCTTTTTTAATGAAAGCAAATAATTGACATATGTAATAGTTTCAAAAGGAATATCACTTTGACCAATTGCTTCCTTAAGCTTTTGATGAATTCTTTCACCGAAAAGTTTAGGAAGTCCAGCTATGAATCTTTCTTTCCAAAAAGAAGCATTGCAATCATTTCTTTTTAAAATATGATTAAGGAAAACATCTTTGTACCATCTATAATCAGATAAAGTATGACATCTGATATTAGATAATACAACTTGTGTTGAATCAAGTTCTTCTTTAGGATTACAAATGAAATACATGCCAATAGTGAGTATCAACATGTCACAAGCATCATTTTTTGAAATAATAGTACCATCATGTTCTTCAACCTCAATGGTATGTTGAAGAATATTCTGTTTGTCGTTGAGAGTAAGGGAGTTATCCTACCAGTTTTTTAACTGATCAGTGAAGCAAGTGACAATGAGAGCGGCGACGCTCTCTTCTTTTTGTCCTTAGGCTTTATAAGCAATACGAGCCATGTCCATTTCTTGAAGAGTATTAAGTATTTCATATTCTGATTTGCCATCAATGTTCCATTTGTGTATTGAATGACCATCATATTTGGCATTGTTTTTGAAATGTGCCCTTTCTTCGAATAGAATATCTGGAGGAGAATATCTATTATTATAAAGGGCTTTTGTTCCAGATTGGAAACGAATTTTATTAATCTTATTATTACCAGGTTCTGATCCGGATGAGATTTTTGATGAAATCTTTTTGGCTTTGTTCAAACAATTAATGTTTGAAGTATGAGAGGTAGAGGTTATGTGAGGAGTATATGTTTTAATAATGTTTGTAACCTGAGAAGTAGAGGTTTCATTATTATGAGAGGATGAGGTTTTATGAGAAGATGAAGTCTCAATAAGTCTTTTTGAGATTTTGTCAATGAGACTGGAACTAGTAGGGAGCTGCAAATTCTTCTCGATATTAGTGGGAAGGCTTCTAGGATTGAAATGAGAAGTGAAAGTGCTATTTGGAAATTTGAAATCAGAAGATTTTGAATCTATTTACACCGATAGGTTATCCACTTGTTCTGCAATAGTATGAAGAATCTGATTTGAAAAATTATTTTGTTCAATAACCTTTTTAATAAAATCCTTAAGCTTAGATCCTTCTCATTCCTATTGTAACCTTTCATATATTCATATCCTTGTATTCCTACCTCTGTAATTCATATCTCCAGTATTCAAAGTAAGTTTTATTCAAATCTTATTATTTTCAATTTGTTATTTCATTCATTTATACTCTGATCATTTCATACAATGTCCATCATGCATACAATTATCCTGAATACGTCGATCCATCCCCTAATGGTATCAGAGCCATGTTGGCTGTGATACGAAAAGACAATTTCAAAATTTTGATTTCTGAATACTTGTGATAATTTCATAAGTATTAATTGCTGAACTTAGGTTCTGAATATTTACTTAATTCTATAAGTAATATTTGACCAAATTGTTTTATGCATTACCAATATGAACAAGAGTAGAAATCAGAAACATAATTTAAACAACCTAAAAATCTTTGTAATTGATTTTTTTCTTTAATCTCATTAGGAAATTTATCAGCAAATTCTATAGCTCTTGAAATAGGTTTTATGGTACCTTTTGAAAAGCCATAACCCAAAAATCTAACTTTTGTTTGGAAAAGTTTTATCTTTTGAGCAGAAATAACTAATCCATTCTTTTTGCAAATATAAAGAAAAGTTTTGAGATGTATGAAATGATGTTTTATATTTTGAGAAAATATCAAAATATCATCTATGTAAACAATAGAGAAATTTGAATAGTTATTGAAAACATCATTCATAATATTTTGAAATTCAGAAGGAGCATTTTTTAAACCAAAAGGCATTACATTCCATTCGTAATGTCCAAAAGGAACTGTGAAAACAATTTTGTATTTGTCTTCTTCTCTGATCTGTATCTGCCAAAAGCCAGACTTAAGATCAAATTTTGAAAAAATGCATGCTTTATGCAATCTTTTGATTAAATCTCTTTTATTAGGAATAGGATATCTAATCCATTCGAGAACCTCATTGAGTGGTTTGTAATTAATGACGAGTCTGGGGACTCCTCTGAAATGCCTTATTTATAGGCAAATTCTGCATTTGAATTCTCATTTGAATTTAAATTTCATCAGCATTTGAATTTACGCTAAGTCCGGTTGATGAAATGTCTTCATCAGTAGTTGGAATAGAGGCTGCTACAGTGCTTGTCGGCTGCTACAGTGATGTGAACAGTGACTTGTCGGCTGCTACAGTGATGTTAATAGTGACTTGTCGGCTGCTACAGTGATAAGAACAATGACCTTTGCTACAGTGAATGGCTGTTGCTTTTTTGAATAGTAGATGGCTGCTTTTGACAAATTTGTCCAATTTTTGACGAAAAGGACAGTTGCTTTTGAAATTTGAGTGCTAACTTTAGACAGTTGGGTACCTGCTTTTGAATAGACGACCAGGGTTGTTGGCCTATTTTGAATTTATCAAAATAACCTTTCATATATTCATATCCTTGTATTCCTACCTCTGTAATTCATATATCCAGTATTCAAAGTAAGTTTTATTCAAATCTTATTGTTTTCAATTTGTTATTTCATTCATTCATACTCTGATCATATCATACAATGTCCATCATGCGTTTAATTATCCTGAATACGCCGATCCATCCCCTAATGGTATCAGAGCCATGTGTTACAATAGGAATGAGAAGGATCTAAGCTTAAGGATTTCTTCGCTAAAACTTTCGATGATCTTGAATGAAATGAAGTGCCTTATTTATAGGCAAATTCTGCATTTGAATCCCCATTTGAATTTGAATTTCATCAGCATTTGAATTTACGCTGAGTGTGGTTGATGAAATGTCTTCATTAGTAGTTGGAATAGAGACTGCTACAGTGCTTGTCGGCTGCTACAGTTATGTGAACAGTGACTTGTCGGCTGCTACAGTGATATGAACAGTGACCTTTGCTACAGTGAATGGCTGCTACTTTTTTTAATAGTAGATGGCTGCTTTTGACAAATTTGTCGAGTGTTTGACGAAGAGGACAGTTGCTTTTGAAATTTGAATGCTAACTTTTAACAATTGGGTACCTGCTTTTGAATAGATGACCAGGGTGGTTGGCCTGTTTTGAATTTATCAAAATTATTGAGTACTCGTTTCACCTAGAAACTTCTGACTCAACATTTTAATAAATCTTTCTGCTTAAAGAAATTTTGAATTTTTCTTCTTTTCTTTTTCTTTTTCTCTTTTTTCTTTTTTCTTCTTTTCTTTTTCATATTTTCTCTTTTTTCTTTCTTTCTTTTTCTTTTCTTTTGAATACTTCTTTTTCTTTTCTTTTGAATTATCCAAAGATAGTCATAGATCAAATGTATCCTGATCACAAGGACCACCGAAAGGATCAAAGTCTGATTTTGAGCCACCTGATGAGACTTCTTCAGCTTCTGAATTCATCTTTTTGAATTTACAAAATTGGAGGTATTCTTTAATAATACCTAGATCTTTTTCCGTCATCTGAAATACTTCAATCTGTTCTTTAGAAAGAGAATAGACATTAGTATTTATTTTCTTTTTATTCTTGCTGGTTGATGAATCATTGTTGGCTGGTTTTTCCCATTGAGGTTTTTCTCCAGTGGCAAAGAAAGTTTTGACTACTTCAAGGTTGCAATATTTTGTGGAGTAATTTTACCACCATTTAACTTTTAATTCTCTAACAATGGAGAGGGGATTAGGAATAGGAAAAAATTGCTTGAAGGCAAAACTCCAACAAATTATCCATGGGACTTTGAATTCAGAGAAAAAGTGAATCTCTGTATGAGACTTTTCAAAAGGAGTTTTTGAGGTTTTTGAACTGTAGTAGGAATATGCTTCCATGACTTCAGGAGGTAGAATGGAAAGGATATGACCAAAATCAATCCACCATTCTAAGAACCAAATAGGAAATGGATTCCTTATGAAATCAGGATGGAAGGTAAAGAACCATAAATGATCGAATGGCCTAAAAAGAAAGGTTCTGAACCAGGCCATTTTATAGTCAGGATAATTATATCATCTGGGATTAAAAGGAATAGAGAAATGTTTCTCATTGAATGGGAAAGTCCATTCGTATGATTTAAAAACTCTTTTGATAATGCATTTTGAATATGAAACATGATTTGGATTGGTAGGGTCAGGAGTATGAACTAGCTCAATAGATCCTGAATCAATTATAATAAGTTCATAAAACCTTTGAGTTTTTGAAGGATTGTCAGGATACCATTGGCATCCTTTAGTGAGGTATTTTGAAATGATATTCTTCAAAGTGGTTAAATCTGGAGTAGTATGATATCGGGTGAGGGTTAAGTTTTGAGTATTGGGTTTGGTTGTATAGGTCTTTGAAGGTGAGCTTCTGGTAATATTTGAATTGGGCGTTTGAGTAGGAGTTGTAGGTGCTCTTACTACTTGGGAATAAGAAGGAGAAGGTAGGCTAGGAAATTCAAAAAAGGGCTTGAAATTGATTATGGTTAACAAGGGATTTGGAATAATTCTGAGAAGTCTGAGGTCTGAATTTACTCATGGTTTTCTGCAGGATTTTGAAGAATTCTCTGGTTAGGAAATCAGGTAATGAATTATTATCTTCTTTAATATATTCAATGTCAAAATCAAAACTTGAAAGTATAGCTTGCCATCTGGCAAAAATTTATTTTGAAACAATATTTTTGACATTGTAAAACTTCTTTTGCTGACTTGCAATCTATTCTAAGAAGAAATTTTTTGTGGAAAATATCATCTTGAAATTTGGTAATGCATAAAACAATTGAAACTATTTCTTTTTTAATAGTAGAATAATTCTTTTGAGAATCATTCCAAATGCCAGAATGAAAACAAACAAGTTGTTCAATAAATGCATGAGATGTATGATCATTTTGAATTCTTTGTTTAAGGATACCTCCAAAACCTTTATCAGAAGCATCAGTTTCAATTATCAGGAATGCCTCAGGTTTAGGTATTCCTAAACAAGAAGTGACTTAACCTGAACTTTAATCTGTTTAACAATATTAGTATGAATATCTGACCAATGGTCTGGACTCTTTATTAATCTTTGAAAAAGAGGCTGACAAATAATTTTAAGTATAAGAAAGAAATCAGAAACATAATTTAAACAACCTAAAAATCTTACTTTTGTTTGGAAAAGCTTTATCTTTGGAGCAGAAATAACTAATCCATTCTTTTTTCAAATATAAAGAAAAGTTTTGAGTTGTTTGAAATGTTGTTCTATATTTTGAGAAAATATCAAAATATCATCTATGTAAATAATAGAGAAATTTGAATAGTCATTAAAAACATCATTCATAATATTTTGAAATTCAGAGGACCTTATGAGTTTTTTGGAAAGAAGGGATTCGAGTTCTTCTTTACAGATGTTAAGAAGATCGTGATTCATTTGAATAGGTCTTGCTTTGGTAATAATAGATTTTTCATTGAAACCAGTAATATAAGGTAGAGAAACAATATACTTCTTTCTTTCCCAGAAAGCATTGGGAAGGTCAGAGCATACTTCTTTTTTCAAGATATTTTCAAAATCTAAAATTTTGTTTTGAATATTCTTTTTGAGTAAATTTTCTTCAATACGAAAATAAGAAATTTCTTCTTTGAGGAAATTTAAATGAGACTTTTTAGACTTAATAACATTTATTCGAGAAATGTAATAATTTTGAAGAAGGGAGACTTCTCTATTTTTGATAGGATGGAGAAATTTGAAATGAATATCTTTTCCCATGATATTGGTAGTAATACCAGTACCATCAACTTTGAAAGGATAAATAGTAGTTAAAAAATGATTTTCTAAAATAATATCTTGACTCAATTTTTTTACAAGAATGAAAGGGGTTTTGAAACAATAACCATCATTGCAAATAAAAGTTTTTGAAAGTTTATACTTAATATGAAGAGGAGTAGCATTAGCAGCTACAAGTCTTTCATTAGTTTTTTCATAATAAATTGAAGGAATAAGACCTTCTTTTATGCAATTTTGATCAGCTCCACTATCTATAAGACAGGAAACATTGATCTTGAAATCGCTTATGACCAAAGTTATGATAGAAATCCATTTTTGAAAAGCTATATGTTCGATACTTTGGATAGCTTCATTATTTGAAGTATCTGGAATAGCATCGATCACTTGATTTTTAGAAGAGCTTTCAAGAATATCTTTTTCAGAAACATTTTGAAAATAGATAATCTGGTTTCTAATTCAAAATCTTTGAGATGAAGATCATCAATCTCCTTATGCAGATTGCTTATCTCAGCTTTTAGAGTATTAATCTCTCGCTGAAGATAATTAATATTAATATCTGTTTTGATTAAGGAGATTTGTCTTTATTGGGAATGTCATTATTAAGAATTATATTCCTTAATCTAAGAAGATATTTGTATTTTTCTTCTAGATCTGGAACTTTGTCGATGAGATCGAACAAGAGTTCTTGTTCAGTCTTCTCTTTTGAAATAACATTTATATTTAATGGACAGAATCCTTGACAAGAGGACTTGTCTATTTCAGATTTTGAGCTTGTGTAAACTTCTTCTAAATCAAAACTTGAATCATATTCATTTGAATAATATTTTTGAGAATTATCATCAGAAATTAAAAGAGCAGAAATCTTATCTCTTAAAACTTCATCATCATTATAAATTTCATTAATCTTCTTTTTTAAAGGACAGACATCAGCTTTATGGCCTTTTCTGTGACATTTGAAACAAGTAATTTGAAAATTGTCAAAATTCTTTTTAAAAGACTTTCTTTTTGAAAATATAGGTTTTTTATAAAATTTTTCTTTGAAATCATTTTTATAGTGTTTTTTAGAAAAATGCATTGCTTTGTTTTTGAATCTGGAGGAAGGAGCTTGAGTCTTTTGTAATCCAAAAGCTTCGCAGAATGTACCAATCTCCTTACGGTATCTATTCTTCTCAGATCCGTATTTAGATTGTATTTTCAATTTTGAACACAAAGCTAGTCCTTCTTTTTTAATGAAAGCAAATAATTTACCATATGTAATAGTTTCGAAAGGAATATCACTTTGACCAGTTGCTTTCTTAAGCTTTTGATGAATTCTTTCACCGAAAAGTTTAGGAAGTTCATCTATGAATCTTTCTTTCCAAAAAGAAGCGTTGCAATCATTTCTTTTTAAAATATGAGTAAGGAAAACATCTTTGTACCATCTATAATCAGATAAAGTAGGACATCTGATATTAGATAATACAACTTGTGTTGAATCAAATTCTTCTTTTTGATTACCAATGAAATACATGCCAATAGTGAGTATCAACATATCACAAGCATTATTTTTTGAACTAATAGTACCATCAGGTTCTTCAACCTCAATGGTATGTTGAAGAATATTTTGTTTGTCGTTGAGAGTAAGGGAGTTATCCCACCAGTTTTTTAACTGACCAGTGAAGCATGTGACAATGAGAGCGGCGGCGCTCTCTTCTTTTTGTCCTTGGGCTTTATAAGCAATACGAGCCATGCCTATTTCTTGAAGAGTATTAAGTATTTCATATTCTGATTTGCCATCAATGTTCTATTCGTGTATTGAATGACCATCATATTTGGCATTATTTTTGAAATGTGCCCTTTCCTCTAATAGAATATCTGGAGGAGAATATCTATTATTATAAAAGGCTTTTGTTACGGATTGAAAATGAATTTTATTAATCTCATTATTATCAGGTTCTGATTCGGATGAGATTTTTGATGAAATCTTTTTGGCTTTGTTCACACAATTAATGTTTAAAGTATGAGAGGTAGAGGCTATGTGAGGAGTATATGTTTTGATAATGTTTGTAACCTGAGAAGTAGAGGTTTCATTATTATGAGAGGATGAGGTTTTATGAGAAGATGAAGTCTCAATAAATCTTTTTGAGATTTTGTCAATGAGACTGGAACTAGCAGGGAGCTGCAAATTCTTCTCGATATTAGTGGGAAGGCTTCTAGGATTGAAATAAGGAGTGGAAGTGCTATTTGGAAATTTGGAATCAGAAGATTTTGAATCTATTTTCACCGATAGGTTATCCACATATTCTGCAATAGTATGAAGAATCTGATTTGAAAAAATATTTTGTTCAATAACCTTTTTAATATCCTTAGCTATATCTCCCTCCCCTGTTCTAAAAGGGGTAGCTGAGATTTTTCCTTTTTCAGAAGAAATTTTTATATTTTGTAAAGGAGGATGAACAGAAGAAACAAAGACACCATTGTCAAGTTCTCATTTTTTGTGAATACTTTTTTGAACATTTATTTGGTTTAAAGAATAAACATTATCAGAAATATTGTTTATTTTTAAATAAGCATCAAACCAATTTAAAATCATTATATTTGATTTATATTTATGATAAAGATCATTTCTTCATAAAATACCCAATTTTCTTCGAAACTCTCCATCAAGTTTTAAATACCAATCTTTTCTATCCATTTCATCTGGATCATTGAAACAATAATCAAAGTATTTAAAATTTGGATAAAAGTTTTCAAAAGAAATCATTGAAATACAATTTTCCATTTGAGATGTTGTAGGGGAACCTGTGTATAGATTTCTGGTATGAAGGAATAGGAGTTTTGAAATTGACTTTGAGGTTTTGATAACCAGAGTTATCAGAAAAGGAGGAACGAGAATTGATTTCTTGAATCCTGATGTTGGGAACAACATCATTCTGTCTCAAGCTGAATCTGAGAAGTATTCTTCCTTCAGAATCTTCCTCAATTTCGGAGACTTCGTGTCTTTCTATTCCTCTTGGTATTTAAAGATTATTGATTATGAATTCTGTGGGATTGGTTATTTCATTCCACTTGAGTCTTTTTAGAATAAAGAAATTTGAACTGCCTGCTTCTATTTGAAGCATAACAGTTTCTTCTTTTGAAGTAGGATGCAAAATTAATTTTGGATTGAGCTGTGAAGACATAACACGAAAGTAAACACGATAAATAACAGTAAAATTTTTGTAAAGGTTTTTAGAGCTACTAGAACAGTGTTTCGAAAATAAATTTATAAATCTTGATGCCATGAATAATTTGTTTAACAACAATAAGTATAATTGCTTTGCTATAGGTATGAAAATATTACTTAAAAAAGTAAGTATATATTTGCTTTGCCATAACGTTCGGGAACACTACCGGGACCATCAATCACCAGGCTGACCAATGGATTCACGCTTACCAATGAGCTTACCAAGTTCAGCAAATATTACTTATAGAATTAAGTAAATATTCAGAACCTAAGTTCAGTAATTAATACTTATGAAATTATCACAAGTATTCAAAAATTAAAATTTTGAAATTGTCTTTTCGTATCACGGCCAACATTGCTCTGATACCATTAGGGGATGGATCGGCGTATTCAGGATAATAATTACTCAAATTGGACTATACCTGCTCAACAAATTGAAACTATGTATCATATCGGTACTCTTGACTACAAAACAACTTTTTCTGTTAAAACTCATGAAGAAACTATTTCAATTCAAAAGGAATTTCAAAGTTTACCTCTTTTATCCAAAGTATCTATTAAAAAATATTTGGAAAAATGTTACAAATATATTCATTTTGGTTTAATTCAAGTTGCTATTAAACCTCTTGTTCATATTGGTGTTGATGCTCCTGTTTATCTTACTCTAAGGGATAACAGATTAAAAAAATACAAATCTTCTCTACTTGCTATGATTCAAACGAATATTTTCAATGGTCCTATTTATTTCAATTGTGCTTCTGATTTCTCTGTTGATATTACAGATCCTTTACTAATTGATTCATTAATTCTTGACATTCATTTACAGAGTAACGAGTTCAAAAATCTTTGAAAAAATTTTGCTATTATTTATTGTGTTTACTTTCGTGTTATGTCTTCACAGCTCAATCCAAAATTCATTTTGCATCCTACTTCAAAAGAAGAAATTGTTATTCTTCAAATAGAAGCAGACAATTCAAATTTCTTTGTTCTAAAAAGACTCAAGTGGAATGAAATAACCATTCCCACAGAATTCATAATCAATAATCCTCAAATACCAAGAGGAATAGAAAGACATGAAGTCTCCGAAATAGAGAAAGATTCTAAAGGAAGAATACTTCTCAGATTCAACGCTTTGAGACAGAATGATGTTGTTCCCAACATCAGGATTCAAGAAATCAATTCTTATTCCTCCTTTTCTGATAACTCTGGTTATCAAAACCTCAAAGTCAATTTCAAACTCCTATTCCTTCATACCAGAAATCTATTAACCCAGGTTCCTCTATAGCTTCTCAAATGGAAAATTGTATTTCAATGATTTCTTTTGAAAACTTTTATCCAAATTTTAAATACTTTGATTATTGTTTCAATGATCCTGATGAAAAGGATAGAAAAGATTGGTATTTAAAACTTGATGGAGAGTTTCGAAGAAAATTGGGTATTTTATGGAGAAATGATCTTTATCATAAATATAAATCAAATATAATGATTTTAAATTGGTTTGATGCTTATTGAAAAATAAACAATATTTCTGATAATGTTTATTCTTTAAACTAAATAAATGTTCAAAAAAGTATTCACAAAAAATGGGAACTTGACAATGGTGTCTTTGTTTCTTCTATTCATCCTCTTTTACAAAATATAAAAATTTCTTTGGAAAAAGGAAAAATCCCAGCTACCCCTTTTAGAACAGGGGAGGGAGATGTAGCTAAGGTTATTAAAAAGGTTATTGAACAAAATAATTTTTCAAATCAGATTCTTCATACTATTGCAGAACAGGTGGATAACCTATCGGTGAAAATAGATTCAAAATCTTCAGATTCCAAATTTCCAAATAGCACTTCCACTCCTCATTTCAATCCTAGAAGCCTTCCCACTAATATCAAGAAGAATTTGCAGCTCCCTGCTAGTTCCAGACTCATTGACAAAATCTCAAAAAGACTTATTGAGACTTCATCTTCTCATAAAACCTCATCCTCTCATAATAATGAAACCTCTAATTCTCATGTTACAAACATTATTAAAACATATACTCCTCTCATAGCCTCTACCTCTCATACTTCAAACATTAATTGTTTGAACAAAGCCAAAAAGATTTCATCAAAAATCTCATCCAAATCAGAACCTGATAATAATGAGATTAATAAAATTCGTTTCCAATCCGGAACAAAAGCCTTTTATAATAATAGATATTCTCCTCCAGATATTCTATTCGAAGAAAGGGCACATTTCAAAAACAATGCCAAATATGATGGTCATTCAATACACGAATTGAACATTGATGGCAAATCAGAAAAGGCCATAAAGCTGATGTCTGTCCTTTAAAAAAGAAGATTAATGAAGTTTTTCATGATGATGAAGTTTTAAGAGATAAGATTTCTGCTCTTTTAATTTCTGATGATAATTCTCAAAAATATTATTCAAATGAATCTGATTCAATTTCTGATTTAGAAGAAGTTTACACAAGCTCGGAATCTGAAATAGACAAGTCCTCTTGTCAAGGATTCTGTCCATTAAACATAAATGTTATTTCAAAAGAGAAGACTGAAAAAGAACTCTTGTTCAATTTCATCGACAAAGTTCCTGATCTAGAAGAAAAACACAAATATCTTCTTAGATTAAGGAATATAATTCTTAATAATGACATTCCCAATAAAGATAAATCTCCTGCTATCATAGAACTTTTCAGCATTTCAAAGCTTTTCAACAAGGCTCCTTCCTCATCCTTAATCAAAACAGATATTAATATTAATGGTCTTCAGCGAGAGATAATACTCTAAAAGCTGAGATAATCAATCTGCATAAGGAGATTGACGATCTTCATCTCAAAGATTTTGAATTAGAAACTAGATTAGCTATTTTCAAAAATGTTTCTGAAAAAGATATTCCTGAAAGCTCTTCAAAAAATCAACTGATCGATGCTATTCAAGATACTTCAAATAATGAAGCTATCCAAAGTATCAAATATATAGGTTTTCAAAAATGGAATTCTATCATAACTTTGGTCGTAAGCGATTTCAAGATCAATGTTTCCTGTCTTATAGATAGTGGAGCTGATCAAAATTGCATAAAAGAAGGTCTTATTCCTTCAATTTATTAAGAAAAACTAATGAAAGGCTTGTGGCTGCTAATGCTACTCCTCTTCATATTAAGTATAAACTTTCAAAAGCTTTTATTTGCAATGATGGTTATTGTTTCAAAACCCTTTCATTCTTGTCAAAAACTTGAGTCAAGATATTATTTTATGAAATCCTTTTTTAACTACTATTTATCCTTTCAAAGTTGATGGTACTGGTATTACTACCAATATCATGTGAAAAGATATTCATTTCAAATTTCTCCATCCTATCAAAGATAGAGAAGTCTCCCTTCTTCAAAATTATTACATTTCTCAAATAAATGTTATTAAGTCTAAAAAGTCTCATTTTAATTTCCTCAAAGAAGAAGTTTCTTATTTCCGTATTGAAGAAAATTTACTCAAAAAGGATATTCAAAACAAAATTTTAGATTTTGAAAATATCTTGAAAAAAGAAATATGCTCTGACCTTCCCAATGTTTTCTGTGAAAGAAAGAAGCATATTGTTTCTCTACCTTATATTACTGGTTTCAATAAAAGTCTAATACTACTAAAGCAAGACCTATTCAAATGAATCACGATCTTCTTAACATCTGTAAAGAAGAAATCAAATCCCTTCATTCCAAAGAACTCATAAGACCCTCTAAGTCTCCTTGGAGTTGCCCTGCCTTCTATGTTAATAATCAAGCAGAGAAGGAAAGAGGAGTCCACAGACTCGTCATTAATTACAAACCACTCAATGAGGTTCTCGAATGGATTAGATATCCTATTCCTAATAAAAGAGATTTAATCAAAAGATTGATTAAAGCATGAATTTTTCAAAATTCGATCTTAAGTCAGGCTTTTGGCAGATACAGATCAGAGAAGAAGAGAAATACAAAACTGCTTTCACAGTTCCTTTTGGACATTACGAATGGAATGTAATGCCTTTTGGTCTAAAAAGTGCTCCTTCTTTCAAAATATTATGAATGATGTTTTCAATAACTATTCAAATTTCTCTATTGTTTACATAGATGATATTTTGATATTTTCTTAAAATATAGAACAACATTTCAAACATCTCAAAACTTTTCTTTATATTTGCAAAAAGAATGGATTAGTTATTTCTGCTCAAAAGATAAAACTTTTCCAAACTAAAGTTAGATTTTTGGGCTATGACATTTCAAAAGGTACCATAAAACCTATTTCAAGAGCTATAGATTTGCTGATAAATTTCCTAATGAGATTAAAGAAAAAAATCAATTATAAAGATTTTTAGGTTGTTTAAATTATGTTTCTGATTTCTTTCCTAAACATAGAATTATTTGTCAACCTCTTTTTCAAAGATTAAAAAAGAGTCCTGACCCTTGGTCAGATATTCATACTAATATTGCTAAACAAATTAAAGTTCAGGTTAAGTCACTTCCTTGTTTAGGAATACCTAAACCTGAGGCATTCATGATAATTGAAACTGATGCTTCTGATAAAGGTTATGGAGGTATCCTTAAACAAAGAATTCAAAATGATCATACATCTCATGCATTCATTGAACAACTTGTTCGTTTTCATTCTGGCATTTGGAATGATTCTCAAAAGAATTATTCTACTATTAAAAAATAAATACTTTCAATTGTTTTATGCATTACCAAATTTCAAGATGATATTTTCAACAAAAAATTTCTTCTTAGAATAGATTGCAAGTCAACAAAAGAAGTTTTATAAAAAGATGTCAAAAATATTGTTTCAAAACAAATTTTTGCCAGATGGCAAGCTATACTTTCATGTTTTGATTTTGACATTAAATATATCAAAAGAGATAATAATTCATTACCTGATTTCCTAACCAGAGAATTTCTTCAAAATCCTGTAGAAAACCATGAGTAAACTCAGACCTCAGACTTCTCAGAATTATTCCAAATCCCTTGTCAACCATAATCAATTTCAAGCCCTTTCTGACTTCCCAAGTGCATCAATCTCTTCATTTTCTCAGTTAGATAAATCATCTAGTCCAAATATTCCCAAGTGCTCACATTCAAAACCTTATTACACTATACCCTTTGATAAAAATATAGCCATTACTAAGCCACCTACCATTCATATACAAGAATGTATCCCCATAAATCCACTTCAAAATACAACCCCTATTAGATTTCATGATAATACTATTAGTCTTATTCAAAATTGGAGCAACAAAGCATTTTGGCCTAACTATTATGACAGTGAAAATAACCCTATACATCAATATTACAATATTCTGTGTAGACAAATTGCAGAGAAGAAAGCTGAAGTCAACAGTAGATTTCAAAATAGTAACCTAAGAGCATGGAAGAAAACACTAGCTCGTGGAAATTATACATTTGAAGAACAATTAGAAGAACTACGTCAAGGTCAAATTTCATGTTTCAGGGAAGTTTCAAGAAACATAGTAGAACGTCAAAGTTTTACTGAAATCAATGGAAGAATTCTTAAGCATCAACAATGGAAAAGAATATCTAATCAAAGTCCAAGAGAAATCTGCAAACCCTATCACTTTATGTGGTGGTCACCAAAATGATGGAGAAAGAACCAGAATTTTTGAAAGAATATCTCCAATTTTGTAAATTCAAAAAGATGAATTCGGAAGCTGAAGAAGTCTCATCAGGCGACTCAAAATCAGACTTTGATCCTTTCGGTGGTCCTTGTGATCAGGATCCATTTGATCTATGACTATCTTTGGATAATTCAAAAGAAAAGAAAAAGAAGTATTCAAAAGAAAAGAAATAGAAAGAAAGAAAAAAGAGAAAATATGAAAAAGAAAAGAAGAAAAAAGAAAAAAGAGAAAAAGAAAAAGAAAAGAAGAAAAATTCAAAATTTCTTTCAACAGAAAAATTTATTCAAATGTTGAGTCAGAAGTTTCTCGGTGAAACGAGTACTCAATAATTTGATAAATTTAAAACAGGCCAACCACCCTGGTCATCTATTCAAAAGCAGATACCCAATTATCAAAAGTTAGCACTCAAATTTCAAAAGCAATTGTCCTTTTCGTCAAAAATTGGACAAATTTGTCAAAAGCAGCCATCTACTATTCAAAAAAGCAGCAGCCATTCACTGTAGCAAAGGTCACTGTTCATATCACTGTAGCAGCCGACAAGTCACTGTTCACATCAATGTAGCAGCCGACAAGCACTGTAGCAGTCTCTATTCCAACTACTGATGAAGACATTTCATCAACCGCACTCAGCGTAAATTCAAATGCTGATGAAATTCAAATTCAAATGAGAATTCAAATGCAGAATTTGCCTACAAATAAGGCATTTCATTTCATTCAAAGTCATCGAAAGTTTTAGCGAAGAAAATCCTTAAGCTTATATCCTTCTCATTCCTATTGTAACATTTCATATATTCATATCCTTGTATTCCTACCTCTGTAATTCATATCTCCAGTATTCAAAGTAAGTTTTATTCAAATCTTATTGTTTTCAATTTGTTATTTCATTCATTTATACTCTGATCATTTCATACAATGTCCATCATGCATACAATTATCCTGAATATGTCGATCCATCCCCTAATGGTATCAGAGCCATGTTGGCTGTGATACGAAAAGACAATTTCAAAATTTTGATTTCTGAATACTTGTGATAATTTCATAAGTATTAATTGTTGAACTTAGGTTCTGAATATTTACTTAATTCTATAAGTAATATTTGCTGAACTTGGTAAGTTCGTTGGTAAGCGTGAATCTGTTGGTCAGCCTGGTGATTGGTGGTCCTGGTAGTGTTCCCGAACGTTATGGCAAAGCAAATATATACATACTTTTGTTAAATAATATTTTCATACTTATAGTAAAGCAATTATACTCATTGTTGTTTAACAAATTATTCATGGCATCAAGATTTAGAAATTTATTTTCGAAACACAGTTCTAGTAGCTCTAATATTGTTCAATCTCATGAATTGAATATTCAGGATAATAATTACTCAAATTGGACTATACCTGAACAACAAATTGAAACTATGTATCATATCAGTACTCTTGACTTCAAAACAGCTTTTTCTGTTAAAACTCATGAAGAAACTATTTCAATTCAAAAGGAATTTCAAAGTTTACCTCTTTTATCCAAAGTATCTATTAAAAAATATTGGGAAAAAGGATACAGATATATTCATTTTGGTTTAATTCAAGTTGCTACTAAACCTCTTGTTCATATTGGTGTTGATGCTCCTGTTTATCTTGCTCTAAGGGATAACAGATTAAAAAAATACAAATCTTCTTTACTTGCTATGATTCAAACGAATATTTGCAATGGTCCTATTTATTTCAATTGTACTCCTGATTTCTCTGTTGATATTACAGATCCTTTACTAATTGATTCATTAATTCTTGATATTCATTTACAGAGTAACAAGTTCAAAAATCTTAGCAAAAATTTTGCTGTTATTTATCTTGTTTACTTTCGTGTTATGTCTTCACAGCTCAATCCAAAATTCATTTTGCATCATACTTCAAAAGAAGAAACTGTTATGCTTCAAATAGAAGCAGACAGTTCAAATTTCTATGTTCCAAAAAGACTCAAGTGGAATGAAAAATCCATTCCCACATAATTCATAATCAATAATCCTCAAATACCAAGAGGAATACAATATAATGATTTTAAATTGGTTTGATGCTTATTACAAAATAAATAATATTTCCTGTCTTATAGATAGTGGAGCTGATCAAAATTGCATAAAAGGTCTTATTCCTTCAATTTATTATGAAAAAACTAATGAAAGGCTTGTGGCTGCTAATGCTACTCCTCTTCATATTAAGTATAAACTTTCAAAAGCTTTTATTTGCAATGATGGTTATTGTTTCAAAACCCCTTTCATTCTTGTCAAAAACTTGAGTCGAGATATTATTTTATGAAATCCTTTTTAACTACTATTTATCCTTTCAAAGATGATGGTACTGGTATTACTACAAATATCATGGGAAAAGATATTCATTTCAAATTTCTCTATCCTATCAAAGATAGAGAAGTCTCCCTTCTTCAAAATTATTACATTTCTCAAATAAATGTTATTAAGTCTAAAAAGTCTCATTTAAATTTCCTCAAAGAAGTAGTTTCTTATTTCCTTGTTGAAGAAAATTTACTCAAAAAGGATATTCAAAACAAAATTTTAGTTTTGAAAATATCTTGAAAAAAGAAATATGCTCTGACCTTCCCAATGCTTTCTGGGAAAGAAAGAAGCATATTGTTTCTCTACCTTATATTACTGGTTTCAATAAAAGTCTAATACTACTAAAGCAAGACCTATTCAAATGAATCACGATCTTCTTAACATCTGTAAAGAAGAAATCAAATCCATTCTTTCCAAAGAACTCATAAGACCCTCTAAGTCTCTTTGGAGTTGCCTTGCCTTCTATGTTAATAATCAAGCAGAGAAGGAAAGAGGAGTCCACAGACTCGTCATTAATTACAAACCACTCAATGAGGTTCTCGAATGGATTAGATATCCTATTCCTAATAAAAGAGATTTAATCAAAAGATTGATTAAAGCATGAATTTTTCAAAATTCGATCTTAAGTCTGGCTTTTGGCAGATACAGATCAGAGAAGAAGAGAAATACAAAACTGCTTTCACAGTTCCTTTTGGACATTACGAATGGAATGTAATGCCTTTTGGTCTAAAAAGTGCTCCTTCTTTCAAAATATTATGAATGATGTTTTCAATAACTATTCAAATTTCTCTATTGTTTACATAGATGATATTTTGATATTTTCTTAAAATATAGAACAGCATTTCAAACATCTCAAAACTTTTCTTTATATTTGCAAAAAGAATGGATTAGTTATTTCTGCTCAAAAGATAAAACTTTTCCAAACTAAAGTTAGATTTTTGGGCTATGACATTTCAAAAGGTACCATAAAACCTATTTCAAGAGCTATAGATTTGCTGATAAATTTCCTAATGAGATTAAAGAAAAAAATCAATTATAAATATTTTTAGGTTGTTTAAATTATGTTTCTGATTTCTTTCCTAAACATAGAATTATTTGTCAATCTCTTTTTCAAAGATTAAAAAAGAGTCCTGACCCTTGGTCAGATATTCATACTAATATTGTTAAACAAATTAAAGTTCAGGTTAAGTCACTTCCTTGTTTAGGAATACCTAAACCTGAGGCATTCATGATAATTGAAACTGATGCTTCTGATAAAGGTTATGGAGGTATCCTTAAACAAAGAATTCAAAATGATCATACATCTCATGCATTCATTGAACAACTTGTTCGTTTTCATTCTGGCATTTGGAATGATTCTCAAAAGAATTATTCTACTATTAAAAAAGAAATACTTTCAATTGTTTTATGCATTACCAAATTTCAAGATGATATTTTCAACAAAAAATTTCTTCTTAGAATAGATTGCAAGTCAGCAAAAGAAGTTTTACAAAAAGATGTCAAAAATATTGTTTCAAAATAAATTTTTGCCAGATGGCAAGCTATACTTTCAAGTTTTGATTTTGACATTGAATATATTAAAGGAGATAATAATTCATTACCTGATTTCCTAACCAGAGAATTTTTCAAAATTATGCAGAAAACCATGAGTAAATTCAGACCTCAGACTTCTCAGAATTATTCCAAATCCCTTGTTAACCATAATCAATTTCAAGCCCTTTCTGAATTTTCCAGCCTACCTTCTCCTTCTTATTCCCAAGCAGTAAGAGCACCTACAGCTCCTGCTCAAACGCCCAATTCAAATATAACCAGAAGCTCACCTTCAAAGACCTATACGACCAAACCCAATACTCAAAACTTAACCCTCACCCGATATCATACTACTCCAGATTTAACCACTTTGAAGAATATCATTTCAAAATACCTCCCTAAAGGATGCCAATGGTATCCTGACAATCCTTCAAAAACTCAAAGGTTTTATGAACTTATTTTAATTGATTCAGGATCTATTGAGCTAGTTCATACTCCTGCCCCTACTAATCCAAATCGTGTTTCATATTCAAAATGCATTATCAAAAGAGTTTATAAATCAGACGAATGGACGTTCCCATTCAATGAGAAACATTTCTCTATTCCTTTTAATCCCAGAGGATATAATTATCCTAACTATAAAATGGCCTGGTTCAGAACCTTTCTTTTTAGGCCATTCGATCAATCATGGTTCTTTACCTTCCATCCTGATTTCATAAAGAATCCATTTGCTATTTGGTTCTTAGAATAGTGGATTGATTTTGGTTCTATCCTTTCCATTCTACCTCCTGAAGTCATGGAAGCATATTCCTACTACAGTTCAAAAACCTCAAAAACTCTTGTTGAAAAGTCTCATACAGAGATTCACTTTTTCTCTGAATTCAAAGTCCCATGGATAATTTTTTGGAGTTTTGCCTTCAAGCAATTTTTTCCTATTCCTAATCCCCTCTCCATTGTTAGAGAATTCAAAGTTAAATGGTGGTCAAATTACTCCACAAAATATTGCAACCTTGAAGTAGTCAAAATTTTCTTTACCACTGGAGAAAAACCTCAATGGGAAAAACAAGCCAACAATGATTCATCAACCAGCAAGAATAAAAAGAAAATAAATACTAATGTCTGTTCTAAAGAACAGATTGAAGTATTTCAGATGATGGAATAAGATCCAGGTATTATTAAAGAATACCTCCAATTTTGTAAATTCAAAAAGATGAATTCAGAGGCTGAAGAAGTCTCATCAAGCGACTCAAAATCAGACTTTGATCCTTTCGGTGGTCCTTGTGATTAGGATCCATTTGATCTATGACTATCTTTGGATAATTCAAAAGAAAAGAAAAAGAATTATTCAAAAGAAAAGAAAAAGAAAGAAAGAAAAAAGAGAAAATATGAAAAAGAAAAGAAGAAAAAAGAGAAAAAGAAAAAGAAAAGAAGAAAAATTCAAAATTTCTTTCAGCAGAAAGATTTATTAAAATGTTGAGTCAAAAGTTTCTCGGTGAAACGAGTCTCAATAATTTTGATAAATTCAAAACAGGCCAACCACCCTGGTCATCTATTCAAAAGCAGGTACCCAATTGTCAAAAGTTAACATTCAAATTTCAAAAGCAATTGTCCTCTTCGTCAAAAATTGGATATATTTGTTAAAAGCAGCCATCTACTATTCAAAAAAGTAGCAGCCATTCACTGTAGCAAAGGTCACTGTTCACATCACTGTAGCAGCCTACAAGCACTGTAGCAGTCTCTATTCCAACTACTGATGAAGATATTTCATCAATCGCACTCAGCGTAAATTCAAATGCTGATGAAATTCAAATTCAAATGGGGATTCAAATGCAGAATTTGCCTATAAATAAGGCACTTCATTTCACTCAAGATCATCGAAAGTTTTAGCGAAGAAAATCCTTAAGCTTAGATCCTTCTCATTCCTATTGTAACATTTCATATATTCATATCCTTGTATTCCTACCTCTGTAATTCATATCTCCAGTATTCAAAGTAAGTTTTATTCAAATCTTATTGTTTTTAATTTGTTATTTCATTCATTTATACTCTGATCATTTCATACAATGTCCATCATGCATACAATTATCTTGAATACGCCGATCCATCCCCTAATGGTATCAGCGCCATGTTGGCTGTCATACGAAAAGATAATTTCATAATTTAGATTTCGGAATACTTGTGATAATTTCATAAGTATTAATTGTTGAACTTAGGTTCTGAATATTTACTTAATTCTATAAGTAATATTTGCTGAACTTGGTAAGTTCGTTGGTAAGCGTGAATCCGTTGGTTAGCCTGGTGATTGGTGGTCACGGTAGTGTTCCCGAATGTTATGGCAAAGCAAATATATACTTACTTTTGTTAAGTAATATTTTCATACTTATAGCAAAGCAATTATACTTATTGTTGTTAAACAAATTATTCATGGCATCAAGAAATTGGGTTATTTGGGCAACATAGATGGCCAAATGTTCATATTTGTTGTATTTGTGAAATGCGAAATGATATTATTTCCTCTTTAATTCACATGGAGAAATTTGTGAAACTTTCTTGAAGGAAATTCTTTATGATATTCATATATTGAAGTTGGAATAAAATCTCCTAATATGTTCAAGAGATTTAAAGAAAAATATTGATCGAATTTTCTAATTGTTTTGACCAAAGTTGAATTTTTATTGATGTATGCACAAATTGGACAAAGAATAAGTTCATTATACAATCGTTTCACTGAGATTATAAGAGCTTAAAATTTGGCTACTCGATTAAAGCCAAATGGAATAAACGTGAGATACATACATCAGATATGTGGAACATCAGATTCTTTATATTCACACTCAGTGCATAATTTATTATGAAATTCCAACAAATATTTTGCTAATTTGGAACATAAAATTATTTAATTCAAATTTGGCTCCTGCGTATCATTATTACAATAATACCCCCTTATAACTAGTGCTTAATCAAGGCCAGATGCCTTTACATTTCCCATCTGCAACTATTAAATTGTGCAGTTTACATTTATAATTATATCACCACAATAGCGTACCTTAATGGGCATTTAGTGATGAATCTGTCTTTTTTTGTAAATAC
This sequence comes from Pogostemon cablin, assembly GCA_023678885.1. Classification (NCBI taxonomy): domain Eukaryota; kingdom Viridiplantae; phylum Streptophyta; class Magnoliopsida; order Lamiales; family Lamiaceae; genus Pogostemon; species Pogostemon cablin. The sequence goes on along the minus strand of CM042982.1, from coordinate 17,291,258 downwards.
ATAAAGCCCATATAGGGGATCAGTATATATTTAAGTTTGCTACTGCACATTATTAAGAGTATTTCACGGCATTAGGGGGAGATAATAGCCCAAAAGTTAAAGAAATGCCGAGAAATTTTATTATATAAATGTATCTTCATTATTTTGTACTAGACAAATTGAACCAAAAGTTCAGTTGATAATTAATTTATAATAGTAAATAAACTGTCAAACTATCATAAAAAAGTGACTAAGTCCCAAATATTTATTACCAATTTACCACTACACGTGGAGTTCCCAGGGACATTATTTTACTAATAATTCTTAACGCCAGAAGTGTAAAAGATTCAATATATATTAATATTAAAAGTCAGTGGAAAATCAATTGGAGAATTCCAAAAAACAGCCACTTCCAAAATAAGTTAGAAAGTTCGTTTGAAAAACAAGAACACATTTGTCCAGGAGACAAATACCCAGCAAATTGCACGTGCACTAAATAATCAAATACTGGGCATGCAAAACGACTATATCCAAATATTTGAAAAATGACGAGGATCTAGTTGATTAAATATAGAGTTATTATAATCATTGGAAAATACATTTATTATTTTATCAAAGTTGTCGACAACACATTTATCTATTTAATTGTTCTTATTGTCTTAAAAATCTGGATTCAATGTCTATAAGAAATGACAAAGTGCCAAAAGCATACGAATGTGTATGACAGAAAGGGACAATTGAAATAGAACTTTACTCGCTAAGAATTTATCCTTAAATACTAGAAATATTAATCAATGAATATTATTATTTGTCCCAGAAGGATGCACAAACAGTGAAGTGGTGAAAACAAAGTGAGACTAAAGTGAAAGAGTTTTTTGCAGAGACTCCAAATTAATTGATGATATATAAAGTTATTATATAATGTTTCGCTACTTAATTATATGACAGTTACAATAAAATTATATATGCAGTTAATACACGTCACTAGACGGTAAACTATATTAGAATTCCTGATGAATATAAACTTGTGATGGATATATGAAAATTCCCGATGGATATAAATCATTACGAACCTAAACAAACTATGTAAATGTACTACATTTTAATTGGATGGTTTCCTCTTGAAGAAGGAATATTAATTATATTTATATATGTCTGGATTAAGATTGGAACACATAAAAAATTTGTAAAAGTTTACTCATGCCAAATGACGATTTTTTTTTGTTAACCAAAGAATCATCTCAACCTATAGATTGAGAATTATTTTAAAGAAAGATTGAATTTTAACACCAGTTAATTTACCTAATGATGGTTTTATATATAATTTTTATAAATCTCATTCAATTTTGTAAGTCAATTATTGTTTAATCCCTTGAAGAGGAAAATAAAACGTTTGTATACTTGAAGTATATAATGAGGATATTTTTGGACCAGAAGTCTCACTTTTAATATTTTTTAAAGTCTTCATAACTATATCAGGCCTGATATGCATTTATGATGAACATGCTAGCAAGATTTTTATGATTCTCTTACAATGAGACATTTAATTAAAATTAAATATATCCTCATGTATCACTTTGATACAAAATATATATTCGTTTAATTATAAGAAACCAATAAGACATTGACATGCATATTAGTCGAATATTAATAATGATTCGATCCCCATTACGTTAAAATTCATATGGGTGTATTGTTATGATGGATGATATAAAACATTTGTAATCTATGTGGCATCATGATTTGTATATACTCCCTTGCAATCTTTTACGAGATAATAAATTATGTGTTGCATAAAACATGAGCAATTTATACATGGAGAAAGAAAATAAATTTATTTCACTCATGTGAACTCCTGAAGAGCGATGTAATATTACACAAAAAGTTTACTCATGTAACAATCCAGATGATTTATTTTTATTACTTACCCCCAACTTGTATATTTAAAAGTTTTACTCGAAATATTATATTATGTAAACCCATAAGACTGATGTCTTTAGGGAGAATGATGAGTTCAAATAAATTCGTAAATGTAGATCCTGAAGATCAGTTATGTTTCAAAATAACATTATTTTCAGGGGGAGTAATAATTTGTACTCTTTTTTCCTTAACTAAGTTTTTTCCCACAATGTTTTATTAGCTTTAAGGTTTTTAATGAGGCAACTGATACTAACACATCAAAATCATGAGGTCTGTACTCTTTTTTCCTTAACTAATTTTTCCCCACGAGGTTTTCTTAGTTGAAGGTTTTTAATGAGACACACTAGATTATTATGTTTAAGGGGAGCGATAACTTCTAAACTATCTTGAAGATTGAGTCTTGAAGACCAATGTTACACTCTTTTTTCCTTAACTAAATTTTTCCCAAGAGGTTTTTTTAGTTACAAGGTTTTTAATGATGCAGATTAAATTATTGTTTCAGGGGGAGCGACAACTTTAAACAATCTTGAAGATTAAATCCTGAAAATCAATGTTGCACTCTTTTTTCCTTAACTAAGTTTTTCCTATGAGGTTTTCTTAGTTACAAGGTTTTTAACGAGGTGGACTATATTATCACGTTCAAGAAGAACGACAACTTCAAAATAATCCTGAAGATCAATATGTACTTTTTTTTCCTTAACTAAGTTTTTCCCACTGGGTTTTCTTAATTGAAGGTTTTTAACAGGGTAGCTATTATAACACATGAAAATCATAAGATATTTATTCTTTTCCTCGATTAGTTTTTCCCACAGGGTTTTCTAGCGAGGTTTTTAACGAGACATGAATATGACGGGGTAATGTCCAAGGTGGAGTGCTGTAATATAATGAGAGTGATGTGACCATTACTAATTGAACGACCTACTCTCCACATATATAGGGAGTGGAGTAGTATATACGTAGTGTATGAACAGTTTATGAATATGAATGAAAAACTCTCTCTCTCCTTTCTCTTCTCTTCCTTTTCTTTCTTCTCTCTTCTTTTTTTTATTCCGCTGTTATCTTTTCTTTCATTAATACTAGTATAGAGCTCGTGCAATGCAGGGCACAGGATAAACCTTTTTTATATAATTTTTTTTATAAAAATATAAAAAAGAATGAAGGAAAAGTATAATTAATTAAATAGAGTTAAATTTATATTACTCCATCTATTTCATAAAAAATGTCACATTTTCAATTTTAATCCGTTACAAAATAAGAAAATGAGCAGTTGATTGGTATGAAGCTATGGAAGGGAAAAGGAAAAAATAAATGTGTTTAGTGCATTAAAATTATAGTGTTAAACAATTTTCGATTTCCCCAAAAAATTAGAATTCCTCATTCTTTAAGTAAATTATATACTACTATCACATTCATTCTTTATTGTCATATCCCATTTAATTAATGTTTATTAATGAAATAAATTTTATTAATATTAAAAATATTAAAATAATAATTTTCTTATAATAATTATAAAGTTATAATATAATAAAAAATTAATAATAAAAATATGAATCATTCCAAAATTATTTATTATCATAATAATGATTGTCATTTTCAACATTCAACAAAAAATATCATAATAAAAGTCAAATCCATTATTATTCTCAACCACTATCACTATAGTTCACATTCTAATTTCTTGCAATAAATCAAACTTCCCCTAAATATCACACCTAGAAAATATAAACATCATATTAATTAATCTATAATCTCAAAATACATCTTAATTTGTCACTCTAATCTAACATGCATGACATAATGTCTTTATTATATAAAAAAGATCACATGACTATCTTCTAAAAGCTAATAAAGTTAATTAAATTAAAAAATTTAACTCCTATCAATAGTAAGTATAACAACTAATATGAGACGAAGAAAATACTTAAAAATGACATTGATGGGTGTCTTAATAATAAAAATGCATGTTCATGAAATTACGTACTTAAATATGTTAAAATTGAATAATCATCATATATATTGTTTTATCAATAGACAAATCATAGTTAAATTTCTTTATAAGATCATTATTCAATTTTAGATATATATATTTTTAATTTTTTATCTTATAAAAATAGAGAAAGAATTAGAGTAGTAATAATTGAAAAAAGAGAATATATAGAATGTGATTTACCAAAATATTACCACTTAAATAATTTTTTTTAAATAGTATAAAAGTTATAAAGAGTTTATATTGGAAGGTAAATCTTTAATCGATAAATTAAACATTGAGATTTTTTGTGAAACACAAATTAATGAGTGACTTTTTAAATTGTTTATCCGCTATAATAATTAATTAAAACCTTATTTTTAATTAATTTAAATAAATTATTGACTAAAAAATATCAATGAATGATGATTGACAATCTTTAATTTACTCAATTCTTTTTTCTAAGTATTGATTGATATTTATATCTTAACATGAATAGATCATAATTAATAATTTAAATCAATATAATAAATAATTAAATATGAATGATGCTTAAATATTAAATTTAAATAACTAAATAGGATCCATTAATATTATTCAAATTAGATAAATGTGATATATTAATTTATAAATTTATAATTGAATATTATATAATCATAATTTTTTTTGGCAAAGACCTAAGTGATACCATGTGATCATGCGAAGATTTCCGTGAAAGGATAAGAATTGATAAAAATTTTAACAAAAAATGATACTCAAATTAGTAAAAAATGATCGATAGTGGTGTGCAATAAGTTATTACATAAATAATTTATAGTATAAATAAATGTGATAATATTTTAATAAAAAATAAAATTATCATTAATAAAAAGTGATAATTATTTTACAAACTGAAAAAAATGTCACCTAAGTCTTGCCTTAGTTTCTTATGGACAATTTGATTAATAATTACTAATAATTAATTATTTTTATAATTTGAATATTAATAAAAAATTCATTACTTAATAAATAGTATTTAATAACAATTTATCATAAATAATTATACTTAAATAAACAATAAGGAATTATGATGATTGAGAAATAATAGAGATAAAAAATATGGAAAAAGTAATAAATTCTTTTAAGTGAAAATTTAATAATAACTATAATGTTGACATAATAATTAGTAAAAATTAAATGCTAATTAATTTTTTATTTATTTTGATCCTCAAGTTAATTCAAAATTTCTTATTTCTTTTTTTATCTTGAAATCAATTCAAATCAAAATTATTGACTAAAATTATATTAATTAAATATTAGAATAATAATTAAGAATTAACATATAACAATAAAACATAGTTCTATTAAAAAATAAACAAATAAAATAAACAATTAAATATGAATTTGTTAACCATTTGAAACAATTTTTATAACTCATTGATTTACAACATTTATTTAAATCAAGTAATAATAAACTAAATATGAGTAAGTATATATTAATTAAAGAATAGAAAAGATAATTAAGAATTAACTTAAAATAAAAATTAATAAAATAAAATAAGAATAAAAATCTTAATATATATAAAAGCAGAATAAATCCAATCCTGGCATCTATTTCTAAAACAAATCTCAGTCACTCATTAAAATAATTAAATTAAATATATATAAAAGCAGAATAAATCCAATCCTAACCATCTATTTCTAAAACAAATCTCAACCATCCATTAAAATAATTAAATAATTATAATTATGACCTTTTCAAATTAGAAAATACGATATTAAATAATTGTAATTATAACCTTTTCAAATTAGGAAATAAGATATTATTTACATATATTTTTAAAACAAATCTCAGTCACTTATTAAAATAATTAAATAATTATAATTATAACCTTTTCAAATTAGAAAATAAGATATTATTTATTAAAAATTTAATAATATTAAATATATTATATGAAATATATAAAAGCAGAATAAATAATTATTAAAACTTTAATAATATTAAATATATTATTTGAATATGTTCAAAATTTTCAAATAAATCTAAGTCACCTATTAAAATAATTAAATAATTATTTTTTCAATATTTTCAAATCAGGAAATAAGATAATATTTATTAGAAATTGAATAATGTTAAATATATTTGCAAGCAAATAAAATTCACAGTCCAATTAAATAGCAAAACGTGGATTTTCATGATTAAAATATCAATTTTAATTTATTATATTTTATTTTTAATTTAAATGAGGTTTACAATCCTGCAGAATAGAGGTCAAATCAAGTATTGACCAATCAAATTGCTGGATGAAAGGGCCCAAGCCCGCAAAATTAGGTCAAATCAGTCATTGACCAATCAAATTGCGAGTTATATATGGGGCTTCCTCACCCTTCGCCTATATAATGAGCTCTCCTTCATTCATTCTAGAATCACCGAGAGTGATTCTCTACGAAGATCAAAGACTTCAGAGTTGTCTGAATAATTCTTCGAATTCTTCAATGAGAATCAACTCAAGAACGAAATACATCTGGGATTCAGGTTGTAAACCGCCCGGATTAAGCGTTCTATAGTGAAAATTTTCAGTGAAAGACCTGTAATCTGAGATTCAGGTGTTAAACCACTCGAATTTAAGTCTGCTTAAGTCAAAGTTCTTCCAAGAACGACCATCCATTTTATAATTATGACATTTTCAAATTAGGAAATAAAAGCAGAATAAATCTAATCCTGACCATCTATTTCTAAAATAAATCTCAGTCATCAATTAAAATAATTAAATAATTATAATTATGACCTTTTCAAATTAGAAAATAAGATATTAAATAATTGTAATTATGATCTTTTCAAATTAGGAAATAAGATATTTTTTACATATATTTTTAAAACAAATCTCTACCACCAATTAAAATAATTAAATAATTATAATTATAACCTTTTCAAATTAGAAAATAAGATATTATTTATTAAACCTTTAATAATATTAAATATATTATATGAAATATATAAAAAAAGCAGAATAAATAATTATTAAAACTTTAATAATATTAAATATATTATTTGAATATGTTCAAAATTTTCAAATAAATCTAAGTCACCCATTAAAATAATTAAATAATTCGAATTATTATTTTTCAACATTTTCAAATTAGGAAATAAGATAATATTTATTAGAAATTGAATAATGTTAAATATATTTGTAAGCAAATAAAATTCACAGTCCAATTAAATAGCAACACGTGGATTTTCATGATTAAAATATCAATTTTAATTTATTATATCTTTTTTAATTTAAATGAGGCTTACAAGCCTGCAGAATAGAGGTCAAATCAAGTATTGACCAATCAAATTGCAGGATGAAAGGACCCAAGCCCACAGAATTAGGTCAAATCAGTCATTGACCAATCAAATTGCGAGTTATATATGGGGTTCCCTCACCCTTCACCTATATAAGAAGCACTCCTCCATTCATTCTAGACACACCGAGAGTGATTCTCTACGAAGATCAAAGACTTCAGAGTTGTCTGAATAATTCTTCGAATTCTTCAACGAGAATCAACTCAAGAACGGAATACATTTGGGATTCAGGTTCTAAACCACCCGGATTAAGCGTTCTATAGTAAAATTTTTCAGTGAATGACCTATAATCTGAGATTCAGGTGTTAAACCACTCGAATTTAAGTCTGCTTAAGTCAAAGTTCTTCCAAGAACGACCATCCATTTTATAATTATGATATTTTCAAATTAGGAAATAATTTAGTCAAAATTCTAACTATCTATTTCTTAAATAAATTTCAGTCACCCATTAAAATAATTATAATTATAACCTTTTCAAATTCGGAAATAAGATATATAATAATATTAAATATATTATTTGAATATATTCAAAATTTTCAAATAAATCTAAGCCACCCACTAAAATAATTAAATAATTATAATTATGACTTTTTCAAATTAGGAAATAAGATATTATTAAAGCAGAATAAATTCAATTCTGACCATCTATTTCTTAAACAAACACACATGAGATAATTAAAAAACATAAATAAAAAAATAATACCACAACAAAATTCAAATCACACCAAAACCGGATGAGAGAAGCTCAAACAAATCTCAACCACCCATTAAAATAATTAGATAATTATAATTATAACTTTATTACATTAGGAAAAAAAAGATATCATTAAAGCAAAATAACTGACCATCTATTTCGTAAATAAATTTCAGCCACCCATTAGAATAATTAAATAATTAATTATAATTATGAATTTATGGCCACCCATTAAAATAATTAAATAATTATAATTATGACTTTTTTAAATTAGCAAATAAGATATTATTAAAACAGAAAAATCCAATCTTGACCGTCTACTCGGCCACCATGAAAATAATTAAATAATTATAATTATGAATTTAGGGTTTAGGGTTTTAAGGTTTATGGTTTAGAGTTTAGGATTTTAGGGTTTTCTGTAATTATTTCTGTACAAAACACGTATGAGATAATTAAAAAATATAAATAAAGAAATAATACGATAACAAAATTCAAACCACACCAAAATCGGATGAGAGAAGCTAAAAAAAATCTCAGCCACCCATTAAAATAATTAAATAATTATAATTATGAATTTAGGGCAGAATAAATTCAATCCTGACCATATATTTCTTAAATAAATCTCAGTCACCCATTGAAATAATTAAATAATTATAATTTTGAATTTAGGGTTTAGGTTTTAGGATTTTTTAGGGTTTAAGGTTGCAGGGTTTAAGGTTTTAGGGTTTATGGGATAATGTTTGCAGAGGGTCAAATCATGATCATCTATTTCTTAAACAAATCTCAATCATCCATTAAAATAATTAAATAATTATTAAATAATTGTAATTATGACTTTTTCAATAATTAAATAATTATTAACCCATAAAAGCAGAATAAATTCTATTTTGACCATCTATTTCTCAAACAAATCTCAGCCACCATTAAAATAATTAAATAATTATAATTATGACTTTTTTCAAATTAGAAAATATTTCCTCCGTCCCACCCAAAGGGTGGTGTTTGCTTAAACACATATGAGATAATTAAAAACATAAATAAAGAAATAATACAACAACAAAATTCAAACCACACCAAAACCGGATGAGAGAGCTCAAACAAATCTCAGTCACCCATTAAAATAATTAAATAATTATAATTATGAATTTAGGACAGAATAAATCCAATCCTGACCATATATTTCTTAAACAAATTTCAGTCGCCCATTAAAATAATTAAATAATTATAATTATGAATTTAGGGTTTAAGGTTTTAGGGTTTAAGATTTAGGGTTTTAGGGTTTAAGGTTTAGGGTTTTAGGGTTTATGGAATAATGTTTGTAGAGGGCCTGACCATCTATTTCTTAAACAAATCTCAAACACCCATTAAAATAATTAAATAATTATAATTATTACTTTTTCAATAATTAAATAATTATTAACCCATAAAAGCAGAATAAATTCAATCATAACCATCTATTTCTCAAACAAATCTCAGCCACCCATTAAAATAATTAAATAATTATAATTATGACTTTTTCAAATTAGAAAATACTCCCTTCGTCCCACCCAAAGGGTGGTATTTTTTTTTGCACGTGGATTAAGAAGTATTATTATTTAATGTGTTGTGGGTAGTTGTATTAGTGGGAGTATAGGCCCCATATTTTAATTATATTAGTAGGTGTGTATGGATCTCATATGTGTAAAAAATGAAAGAAGACTATTTGGGTGTGACACCCAAAATAGAAAAAAAGACTCTTTGAGTGGGACGAAGTGACTAAGATATTATTAAAGTAGAATAAATCCAACCCGACCATCTTTTTCTTAAACAAATTCCAGTCATCCATTAAAATAATTAAATAATTATAACTATGAATTTAGGGTTTAGAGTTAGAATTTTGTGTTAAATTGTATATCATTTAGTATTAAGATGTGTACCCTTTATTTTCTGATGAAAAATAAAAAATATTAATGAAAAGTGTATACCCTATAGAAAAAACCCTTATTAATTAAAGTGTATATACCTTTTAAAACAAAATAATGTACACTTATCATAATACTAAATTCTAAAGGCCGGTGTGCACCCGGGCGAACGCAAACCTCACTCTTTAGTGATATTACATTAGATTGAGATATATAATTTAAAACTTTAATAATCTCATTAAAACTTTTACTAATATAGCAACAATAAACAAAAAAAAATGAAAAATAAATATATGCCAATTTTTTAATAATTTTATATGGTAAGAATATATACTCATTATTTTTTGTGTTCGTTTGATTAATACTCTACTAACTAACCAAACAAGCATTGCCGTCAAACTCAAATTCGTTAGATTATTTAAGTCTCCTAATTATCAAATTCATGGTTCAACCAATCTGAAAGGTGTTTATCACGATGTTGAGGTTTGTTAATATTTGTTACTTTGTTGTTATTTATTTTCTAATCATACTGATGCATCATGTTGTGATTTGAAACATTAGTATTTTTTTGTAGGGGTATTTATTTATTTTTATTATTTTATATATTTTTTCAAATAAATATTATTCGGTTCAAACATCATAAAATCAAATGAAGTTGTTATCCTAAAACTAACACATACTGTGCAACGCACGGGTTAGTTGCTAGTTGCTGTAAAGAGTAGAAAAAAACGTAAAAAGAAGAAAACTAATAAAATAAAATAAGAATAGAAATTACTGTAAATTTTCTCCTTTTGCAATGTCACTAAGTAGGAAAGACAGCCTATCCATATCAGCAAAAAGGGTCTAGATTTTCTGTGACATTTTGGTGTCACATCTATTGTGATACTCCGTTGGATGAGTGACACGTAAGAGAGAGAAGAAAAAATATACTCTAAGTCAACCAGTCAACCCTTGAAACAAGAGATTTGATTTATTCACCTCGACACGTGTTATTTCATAAATAAGTGTTACATGAGATGTTACATCAATGTGTCACAGAACATCCCGTGCCAAAAAAGACGGTGGATTAGATGTATTAAGATTAAGATTATAACAAATTTTTATTTAATTAAAATTTTTAAAAATAAATAAATAAATTTGGCCCCAACTTATCTTTGTCACGTAATTCATTTATTTTGCTTACGTGGACAAATCAAATGAAGTATACATACCAAATAACAAAAAATGGGTGGGCCCGATTAAGTTCAACACTGAAAGTCTGAAATGAGTTAGGGTTTTTCTATCAAGTTGGAATCCCTGTCGATTCACAGAAATTAAAGATTGGTTACAGAAATCTGATCGCAAAGAATAGAACTAGAACGAGGTTGAATCGACCATTCAGCTTTGAGTCGACGATTGCGGTATGTTCTCATCATCTATCATCTTCAATCGATTTATGTTCTTGCTTTTCTCATCACCTATCATATTGAATCGATTTTTGTTCCCCGGCGATTTCCAACCTCTGTGTCTATCCTATTCAATTGGTTGATTTTCTTGTTTGAGTGGTAGTTTTAGCCTTCTTTCTCTCCGCCATCGGAGAAGGAAAACGAGTATTCATATTTTTTACTTTCGATTTGACTCTCTACATCTCGCTAAAGCTCAATTTCTCTTGCATGTACTGAAAACTTTATTGTTATGTTATTTAATAGGGATGACTAATTTGCATGTTAAGCTTTATGCTTAAACATTTTCAGTGCGGCTAATTCATTAGTGTTTGAGAAGATGTTGCTCGTAGATGTTATGTTTCGTGGGATTGGATTAGTGTAATTTGACTGTATGTGCTCCTTGATCATGTGGGAAAAAAGCAGAGGATGAGAGAGGTGTTTGAAGAGTGAGAGAAAGCCAGATTTATCTGTTTAGGAGTATTAGTTTATGATGTACAATTATTTCTTCCATCATCAAGTATGTTTATCTTTCTCTCACTCTTCCGCCACATATTTAGTTGATAATTTTTTTCTTTTTTTTTTAATACAACGAAATGCTTTTGAAACTTTTATTTGTTATCTTCTTCAGCATGTGGCATTCTTATTAAACAACTAAAATTTTAATATTTAACTGATTTAACTATGCCTATCATGAGAAAATGAAATTATCAAAATTAGAAAAAAAATAAAATAAAAAGAAGATTACATGCCCATCATTAGCGGATCAGGTTGAAACCTTATCCCCTTCCTGTTGGATTGTACTGCCTCCTTTGCCTTTGCCGAAAGGAATAATGAATAGTTCTTGATTTCTCACCCAATCTAAGGTTTGAATTCTCAGTCTACATAATTTATGATATTTTAGTCTATATATAAACTTCTTTCCTGCCTGGAATTATGGATAAGTCCCTTGCATCTTCCTTCGGAGTTGTTGCTTTTCTGTTTCTGTTCAATTGCTGCTGAAATGTTTGAAGTTTTGTTGCTGTGGAAATTCAGTAATGGAAATTTTATAATTCATGCGATGGTGAAAAATGAATGAAGTTGTGACAATTTAAAGGCAAATGATTAACAGCTTAATGAATCAATAGTTTGTTTTTTAATGTGAAAAGATTGATGTTTATTAGATACCTTATGTTCAAATTTCCACCTAAATAATATTCTCAATAGCGTCACACATGGGAGTAATAAATAATGCTCTAAAAGTGCTAACATGAACGATAATAATTGATAATTGAACCTTTATTAAGTTGTGATTGGTAAAAAATGGAACACAGGCAGTATATTAATTATGGTTATGCTGTCATTACATCCAAGGTGCTTGCCTTGCCGGCACCTTGAGCTCTTAAAAGACTTCACACACTCTAATAACTATGGTTTGAAGCATGCCATTGTGATGTTTAAGTAGCTATTAATAGAAATGATTCTTTTACTTGGTATATATTATTCTTACATAGTATGAGATGCTAGAAGAGGGGACCTTTTTTTCCTTGTGAGATTATGATGCCTGGACATTTTTATTATAAATTTGAAGTGGGCCCTGCTGTGTTCTTTGTGTGTGCACAACATATATTAACATGCCTATGCTTGTGATATACGGGAGTCCACCCCAGAAATGAATTTCTTCAGTCTTAACTCCTTGGCATTTGTGTTAATTTGCAACCTTCTGCTGCAGAGTTTGTTTCTGTGCCTGACTCTATGGATCCGAGTTCTTCTGTTGAAAACAATATATTAGGGCCAGATTTTTTTGGTTTCTTTACAAAGGAAGTCAAAAATTTGTTGTCTCAAGATGATGATCTTTTGCCTTATGGTAATCAAGTTTCCCCCTCAGCTGGAAACATTAAAGGAGTAGACAGAGGAAAGGGATCAACTAAGAATAGTTGCCAAATTCAAGAAAATAGTGCTATTAATGGTTCTTCTTCATTATTTTCTAATCAAATAGGTGCTATTCTTTCGGATTCCAAAAAGTCAACATTAAATTCGTTGCTAATGGACAGTGTTAAGACTCTTACACAGGAGGTAGATGAGGTAACTAAACAAAGATGCTCATGCCATGATTTGTGCCTTTTCTATTAGATATGTTGTTTGGATATTTGTTTTACCGATCATTGTCCTGTGCCTGAATTTGAACGCAGCGACATTTGTGATTTGGTTTTTGGATAGTGATTTGCTGTTCTATTCTGTATTTGGTTTTTTGTTTTCATTTCAGATGATAAATCCTGTTTTTTCTGTTTGCCTAATACGATCATGCTTGAGATGCAAAGAAAGTCTTTTAAGACGTGATGCCATTACATGCAAGACTGATGAACTGAAGCACCCACAAAGGAAACGTAAAGCATCATCTGCATCATTGGTAAGCATAATTGGTCTCTGTTATATATAATGAACTTTAGAATGTCAGAATCTTTTTCTTTTGTTTATAATAATTCATATGGTTCTTTTGGTATGCAGGATTTAGGCAATGTAAGTATTAATCTTAGTAAAACTGGAAAAGAATTATCTGACGATGTTGTGATGAAATGCATGGAATGCCATCTGATCAGCACCCAGCAGCTGGGCCAAGCTCCTGATGGAACAAAGGTTGTGGTCAGTTTTCTTGTGGCATATATTGTTTAATATAGATGAGTTTTCTGGGATACGGTTACCGTTCACTGATAATCTTGGAGAAAGTTATGATGTATATTGGGTAGAGAGAACAGCAATTTAGTGAAGAGATTATGGCTTCCTAAGGCCTTTGCATACATAACTCTACTTGGGGTTTATTCTTAATCAAAGAATTGTTATGTTTGTCTGTCAGCGTGATGATGATTTGCGGCTTATTTTAGAGAATGATAGCACCAAGGTTGAGGAACTTCTAAAGAGCCACACCAGTGAAATTTCTGCCGCTGTATGATAGCTCTATTATCTGTTACTATAAACCATTTACAAGAGATTGCTTAAGGTCCCTTTTTCAATTGCGTTTGATAGTTGCATCACATGGAGCAGAATCTTGAAGAACTCTTGAATTCTGTAATGACCACTTGCAGGTATTGTCATCACTCTACTCTGAGCCGTTACCATTGTAAAATTAATTTTGATTTTGTTAACTTCTCCTAATAATTCCATGGCCCTACTTGGAATGCACTTCACTTGTACTGTGAGTGTAAAATCAAAGTTTTATATACATGGGTCGGTTCGTATGTTTTGTGACATTTTTGTGTTATACCTCATATGCCTCACCATTAGCTGAGTGATTGTGATAAGTAGGAGAAGAGAAAATTGAAATCAAATTAAAGCATAAAATGTGCATGTATCACTGGTTGTAATATAGTAATCGGGCATCCAAAGTAGCTTGTATGCTTGTGTGTTCTTTTAATATAGATTAACACTATTTACTGGTATATTAAATCAACTTAAACCCAAAACAAACATCCCCTTAGTGATTTCCTTCTAGGGTTTAAGCTTTGTCATTTGGGGCATTATTATTTTTATTTTCAAAATTGGCCAAACACCGGTTGTGATGTTCTATTACAGTGTCATACCATGGATGAGTGTTGCATGGGGGAGAAAAGAAAATTGAACTCTTATGAAATTAACTTTGAATTTTGCACATAATTTATCTAGCGAAATGCATGGTATATGCGACATTATTGTGCAGCAGAACATTCACACGGATTCATTTGAGAATATTTTTTCTCCATCAGGGTTATGACCACTATTGAGATGCAACATCTTTGCAAGTCTATTCAGAATTTACCGCCCGAAAATCTTGAGCGTGTTGCAGAGATCATTGAACGGAATAAGGCATCAGAGAATTGCTCACCCGATGAATTGCGTGTTGATTTGGAGGAAGTGGTAGTAGAATGCTAAAAAGATTATATCATCTGCTGCTTTAAAGTAACTGCATTTTTAATAGCTTATCTTGACTCTTTTTTTTTTTTTTTTAAATTTGCAGGACAATGTTACTCTCTGGAGATTATATTTCTACGTGGCTACTGTCAAAGCTGCTAGAAATAAATGAAAATATACTATCAACATTTGTCATGCTACTTGATTGAGGCTGTGAGCATTCGTTCCGCAACTTACCCCATTATATATTGGGGATAATTTTGTAACTTTACTGTACAGTCATGGTTAGTATAAGACTCCAGAATATGTAGGTGCATGATGAAGATATAATGTATAGTTGGATGAGTCACATCATGATTTTTTCAGTGGGCCTGCCAATCCAAGTTTGATAAAAAAAATGAGTACTTTCTATGTTATTCTTTTTTTTACGTAAATTAAAAGATATAATATTTTAGTACGTAATGAATTGATGAATATAATATATTGATTATAGTATGCAGCTGTATTAGTATTGTGTTTGTCTTTGGGTTATTTAGGGTGGGTCTTACTTGACATAAAAAAATGTAAAATCTTATTTTTTAATAAATCAAAATGAAAAATGTAAATCTTAATGTGGGGATGGAGGGAGTGTACAATTCTCTCTTTATTTTGGTTGAAGTAATCTACATGTAAATTACCTAGTGTGTGGTTATGTATAAATTGATGATAGATGCATAATATCAGACGTCAGCAACATCAGCAAGTTATTACAACAAAACTATTCACTTGTCACTTGGAATAAGTAATTGTTAATTATTCTCTTAACGGGACAAAATAATTATTGGTTTAAAAGGCTTGAAAAAGATACGCCTAAGTCTTTTCTCGGTAATATATTCATTCAAATAAATTTAAAAAGGTTAATTCCTTGAAATTCACCTTTTTGGGTTTTAAATTTTATCATTACTTTTTATTTTCATCAAATTAAATAAGATATGATTAATATTTCAATTCTATCCTGATTTATTTTTAACAATTCGATATGTAGTATGATTTATTTCATATTTGCGAATCGTGATATATAATTTTCTTGTCAAAATTTGTTGATAAACAATGAAATTATTTAATTCTTTTTATTATCTTTATTTCATTGAAAAATCTAGAACTGGATTGTCAAATACACAATAATTTATTTTATTTATGAATAGAAATTTGACTTATAAAAGAAAATAATTTATTAGGAAAAAAGTGGTGTTGGCTTAGAATTAAAATGTGTTTTATTTTGTCAAATAAAAAAAACTAAAAAGCACTTAAAAACATCTTTTATTTATTTAATTTCTTTATTATAATCTAGACACTAGTACCCATGCATTTTACGGGATTAGTTTTTACAATATTATTGTTATTTAATTTAAAAATATAAATTCTTTAATAGTATTTTTAAATATAATCATTTAGAACTTGAATTAATACATAACTTTATTTTTCTTGGATTGTAATATTTGGAATTTATATTAGTATTATATTTCATAATGTTATTATTTTTTATGTTACCGTTCATAAATTAATATAATGCAATTTTTTAAAACTTGAAATTTAGAACTTGAGTCTTTTTTTTCATGACTTGAAATTAAAACGGAAGAAATGGGTAGTATCAATTCTTAAGGGTAATATATATTTTAAAGCATTGGGCGCATACATATATTCCTAATCATTTGGTAGTAGCTTATCTCTGTATTGCACAAAGATAATTTTATATTCTATTTAATATATTTAATGTTTTATAAATTTAAATGATACTTCCTCCGTTCCACCACAAGAGTCACATTTTACTAATTAGAGCGTCTCACTACAAGAGTTATATTTCATTTTTAGTATATGGTACCACATAAATCAATCACTTTATCTTCATGGGACCCACACACAACACTAATACAACTATCCACTATACATTTATTATATCTCCCAACCCACTACACATTAAAATATTATATTTCTTAATAAACGTAACTCCTTTCATGAGACGACGGGAGTATCTTTTATGTTATGTTCTATAATAAATTAAAATTATACTTTCATGAATAACAAATCATACTTTAGTATTATAATCATCTTAAAATCATATTTTAATGAATAATTCGACATATTTTAGGTGATGTTTGTTTTGGGATTTTGTGGAGTTTGGAAATCATGATAGTGATGTTATGTTTGTTTTGAGTTTTTGAAGTGAATAATACTATAATTATCTTAGAATCATATTTTATCTATTTAAATCACACTTTACTAATAAGTGAAATCATGAATTTTTCGGTCTATCTGTCTTACAACTTGTTTGTCATAGACATCATTTTTCTTCATATACTTGTCTCAAATAATGAAATCATGAATAATTTTCGATTTTAGATATTTATTACAACCCAAATTTTGTAATTTGTGACACCTTAAATTTTTGTCATTTTGTAGAACATGTTAATGAAAAATAATACTTTTAAAGTTGTATAAGTTATTTAGAGCCATGTAAGTTTAATATAATTTTATTTTTCACAAAAGTTAAAATTTATTTACTACATTATGTTTAAATGTCCAATTTGTTGACGTTCGATCGTTTGGTTAACGTGAATCGTTTGGATTCCATGCGATTCTATATCAGCGGGAGCAAGAATATAAAATCGAATTACCTTTCACCAAGGTATGTTGAAGAAGAATAGGTATGCAGAACGACCTCTCCGATCTTTGGTTGTATTTCCAAGTCTAATTTTGACGTCGTGTGGGCGGCGATCTTCGAGACACTCTCAATCTGCTTCTTCCCTCTTACTAATGTGTTTTAGGCGTGAGTTCTAGGGTTCCGGATAGTTGAGGTGACTTATTTATAGGCTACAACAGGGATCAGGAGGAGAAATTAGATTTGGACCTCCATTGGGTTTAAGTATTCAAGTTTAGCCCAAAACTTATATTTAAGTCCAATAATAATAATATAGTCCACTAAAATAATATTACTGCACTACTGATGAGAGTGAAAATAAGCATGTTTTAGTATCCAATTTAACATATTTTTTTTATGAAAATTATTGTTATATATTATTACAAGTGTCTTATATTCAATATTTGAGAAAAATATGCATTTGAGGTGTTCTATTGTGTTTTAGGTGGAAAAAAGATCAAAAGTGCAAAGTTAGAGGAATGCTGAAAAATGCACGTTCAACTTTCATAATTTTTTTGTATTCGTGTAGAGCTCATAACTGATGATGTTATACATGTTTGGAAAGCCACGGAAGATAGGATCATTTTGGTGCAATAATCACTCAAATCGGAGATCGGATAAGGAAGTTATGCTCAAAATCGTTAGGCCACACAGCTGACGACGAGAATTTCCGAGAATTTTCAAAATTTCCGATAATTTGCCCAATAATCTTATTTCTTGTAGCACAATTAATCTCCTTATCACATAATCATACATGATTCACCCATATATTTTATTTCCTTATTTAATTCCATTCTCACACCTATATATATTTTACATTCATGTGAGAAGGCATAACAACACAATCATCCTACACCCCACAAGGGGGATCACCCCCCAACCATAATCCACATCCCTTCCTCCATCCATCCATCACTGTGAAGATTCGTCTGTGGAATCAAGAGGAAAACTAAGAGGAGGATTCAAGACGGAGAAGGACGTGACGATTCCCGCATCAAAGGTTTTATTCATTTTCTAATTTATCTTGTATTTTCCAGATTTATGGGTAAGATTTATCCAACTCCCATGATTGTTTTTTGCAACATCATGGGCTACAACCATTTTGGTAGATCTAGTGTTTTGAAGGTTTTTATGAATTAATTGAACTTTCATGTGTATACTCCGTACAACACTACTTGTGGTTTAGTTTATATATGACTATACATTTTTAATTCATACTCAGAGTTATTTTGTGGATCATTAATTGTTATGTAGAGTTTGAATACATATATTGGTTATTGATTGAGTGCGTTCACTGCTGAGCAGGATTCCATGTTATGATTCTAAGTGAGGGGACTCCGAAGCTGCATTAGAACTATCATATATGAATGTTTATTAATTGAATTGAATTCGGGTTAGTAAGCAGGATAAAGAGGGTAATTTTATAGTACCTATAAAGGGAGATCATATCGGGTTAGATTCCAGACATGGGAACTATTTGATACTGATAGTACCTAGAAAGGGGGGGTGAAATTATGTCTCTTGCTACGAAGTTATTCACACGTGTTACACACATATTTATTTGTGTCTATAGAGTAGATTTGCATGGTTTAGTGATGCGTCCATATTCCACAAGGCAGAGTCAGACATTAATACACGAAAGGGAGATTAATGAGTAAAACTGGATTATCCTAGAGCTACCTAATCTCCTACTTGATCCACTTTCGCATTCTTCTAGTGCTATTTTATTTTATTTGTTATTTAATTTTAGTATTTTAGTTGATATTTAATTCCACAACTCTTATTGCTTTTCATCTTAATTAACTTAGATAATAATTAAATTGATAATATGTTGTCCTTTGGGTTCGATATTTAACTTGGTCGCTTACTTAAGCTGCAACTGATATCCTTAATACTTGGGGATTAATTTTGTGTCTTGAGAAAACACGCATCAAGTTTTTGGCGCCATTGCCGCGGATGGCTGTTATTATTAGTTTATTATTTCTAGTTTGATTAAGATTTTTATTTGTGATTATTTATTTCTAACTAACCTTAAATTTTTCTGAGGTACTTGTGCATTAGAAAAAGTAGAGTAAGGAAAAGAAGGAATAACACATTGAACTTAACGTGACTGGAGTAAGGCAGAATCCGGATAATGTTGCCATACGCGAAATTTTCACGAATTGTGGGATTGGCAACATGGGGTTTCTAGGAGCAAGGGGGAAGATGATGATTTTGAGATACATCCCGCTCTTATCAACATGGTGAGAAGAATCCATTTACTGGAGGTTTCTTTGAAGATCTACATCAGCATCTCAAAAGATTTCTTGGTTATGCGAACACTCAAAAGGGTGCTAAAGATAATGATAATACTAGGCGGATCGCCCTATTCAAGTTCTCTTTTATTGATAGGGCGGAAGCTTGGTATGAGACTCTTGATGCAACAGACTGTACTACATGGGACCCAACTGCAGAAGAAGTTCTTGGAGAGATACATGCCACCCTCAAGGATCTTAAGAATGAAGCAAGACATCACCCAATTTGTTATGAATCAGGGTGAGAAATTTCATGAGGCGTGGGATAGGTTCAAAGACATGCTCAGGAGGTGCCTACAACATGGGATGTCTAAGGCTCAATACATAAGTATCTTCTACTATGGATTGGATTGTGAGTCACGTGTTTTTTATTGATGCATCATTAGGTGGAGCGCTGTTATCTAAAATAACACTTGAAGTAAAAACTTATTTGAAGATATCTCTATGAATTCACCTGACTGGCCTACGGAGAGGAGTACAGGTTCTTATGTAGTTGGTAAGGTCTCGCAGGTTGAACATTAAGTGGTGAAGTCGAATAGGAATGATGAGATCGTCTCTAGTCTAGCTAATATCCACAAGCTACTAGAGACCCAGCAGAAGCAGATTATAAAATTGACACAAAGGGGGCCTAATATGCAGCAGCAAGAAGTGAAGAGTGTTGAAGATACCTTCAATCTATACATGGTAATGAATGATGCAAGAGTTGACCACATCGAGGCTTCTATGAATGCTAATCATCCACATTTATCTAAGCAGTTGAAGGAGCTTACTTTGATGATGGGTCAGATAGCTGGGAATATGAATCAGCTAACACAGACATTGGAGAAATGAAAGTTCCCGTCTCAAGGTATTATGAACCCGAAGGAGTGCAAAGCCATCACATTGAGGTCCGAAATGCAGTATAGGGACCGATGATGCCATCAACTAATTCTGGAGCTTCAAGAATCCGGTTAGACCCTGTTTTGACAAAGACCCTTGGTCGAACTACCTTTCACAAGTCGAACAAAGCACTTGGGAATGTTACGAAGATCACCGATGACCAGTTTAACCTTGGTTTGACCAAGTCCTTGGTCGAACTAGCTCCTAAGGCGGTGGAATAGAAAGCCATAGAAGAGAGATCGT
This sequence comes from Pogostemon cablin, assembly GCA_023678885.1. Lineage (NCBI taxonomy): Eukaryota > Viridiplantae > Streptophyta > Magnoliopsida > Lamiales > Lamiaceae > Pogostemon > Pogostemon cablin. The sequence goes on along the minus strand of CM042982.1, from coordinate 17,270,092 downwards.
TTTCACGCAAGAATTACCTAATTCGGAATTTGAATGCGAAAGTTATGCTCTAAACTGTGAGACTACGCAATCAAGCCCAAAAGAGTCGTTCAATCAGCCGTTCGAGTTGAATGATCATGCAATGAAGATGCCTATGGAGACTCAATCATGCAAGAGCATAGATGTGGTTTCTAACTTGTTTAATCTTAATTTTTCTATGACAGATAACTCTGAAATTTAGTGGAAGATTGACAAGGAGGTGTCTAGACAACCATGGGAAGAAGGAAATTTTGAGGATCATATATTTGTGACAAAAAAAAGGTGAGGTGCTGAGTGTAGACAAGAAGACAGAAAGAAAGTACTTGAAGGGAAGGATGCGAGAAGACCGCCATCTGATCCAGTAGTTCAAAAAGGAGTATTCCGTCGTGACTCTCCGACTTTAAATATGAGCGCCTGTTGGGGGCTTGTCCCTTTCATTTTATTGCTTTCGTGTTTCTTTTGTGTGAGTGAGGAGCTATTATACTTAAGGTACTGACGCTTCAACAATTACATCTCTTTCAAACTTAGTTTCAACTTATGTTTTTACTAAGTTTGGGGTATGATGTACTTACCTCGTCTTATGAGCACCGAGAGTATAATTTTTCCTTTCGTTTGTTGTTTGTTTGTTAGGAGGTTGATTTTTTGCGGCATATTGATACTTTAACTAGTGTTGTTATGTCAATTTTTTACAACTTACCTAATGTTTAGTGTGTTGTGTTAGTGTTTCTAGTGTGTAGAGTCGATTAGATAGTCAATTGAGTCTTTCTTATAGTTCTCCTATGTTATTATTTATGAATCCTGTGATGATGAGGTATGTTGAGCTTTAATGATAGAAACAGGTAAACTGAGGCTTTGACCTGATCGAGTTGAACAACTCGAGGAGCTCGTGCATACATTGAAAAAAAATCAGGTGCCCTCATTTTCTTATTCTAATTTTATGTGTGCTTTTAATTATTACGAGTGGAAGGATTGAGTTTATGTTTTTGGTGATCCACATGTGAGCTTATATTTTTTAATTGTGCTTAAAATTCATATGCTCTTGAAATCGATGAAGGAAGTGTACTTGAATTATATTGTGGTATGAAATTCTATGTGTACTTGTGGGATATTACTTACCATGAAAAGTGCTCTGTTACTTGTTAAAAACCCATGTGAGATTTTGAGCCTTGTTAATCATGATACATAAACACATGATATTTTTTTCTGGTGAGTATCGATCTTGTGCGTGTATTCTAGAACTTGTCTTGAGTCTCCTTGAATATTTAAGATTAGGCTAGCGGATTATGGAAATAATATTAGGCCATCTTTGATTTATAGCTCATTTTATCTCATACTCTTTACCTGAATTCATCAAATCCCGAGTAAGCCCGTTTGAGCCTTTTTAAATCTATTCTTTCGATAGCCAATAAAGCTTAATTGAAGAGAGTGGTGATTTGAGGGTTGATAAGGATGATGAAGGAAGAATCTTAAGGATAAAAAGGAAATTTTTTGGAGTAGTGCTCAAATCTTGTACTCCATGGAAACAAACACCCTATGGTAGTGCTTAAATCTAGTATCCTCTGGAGGATGTGAGAGGTAGTGCCCGAAACTGGTACCTCAAAAGAAAGGAAAAAAGAAAAAAAAAAGGTGAAGAAAAGGAGAATGATGGGAAGAGCTAGAAAAAGTTGAAAAAGAATATGTTGTGCTTGAAAGAGAAAAATGGGAGAGTTTGAAGAAAATATGTTGTGCTTGATTGAAGTGATGAGGAAGAATGAAAGATCGAGAGAGACTCCAGGCTTGATTGATCCAAGTATTGAGTCACTTATCCTTATATTTCCTACCTTAACCAAAGAGACAATATTATATATCCAAAAGAAAAGTCCTTTTTGATCCCATTGTCATATCATACTTTTAGTGGTGGAGAGTATGAGATATTTATCAAGCTTATGGTTACACATGCACTTGAATTGAATCTGAGCGTAAACACCATAAACCATAAGTGTACATCTTTTACACTTGAGTGCGAGTGATATATACTTCCCGTGAGAGCATGTGAATAGAGCATTTGAATTGGTGGTGATTGTATTATCATGTATGCTATGAATTGATTATTACATGTAATTAGAGTTGGATGACCTAAGTTGAGGACAATTATATTTTGAGAAAAATATGCATTTGAGGTGTTTTATTGTGTTTTAGGTGGAAAAATGATCAAAATTGCAAAGTTTGAGGAATACTGAAAAACACACGTTCAATTTCCATAATTTTTCTGTTTTTGTGTGGAGCTCATAACTGATGGTGTTATATATGGTTGGAAAGCCACGGAAGATAGGATCATTTTGGTATAAGAATCACTCAAATTCGAGATCGGACGAGGAAGTTATGCACAACATCGTTAGGTCGCGCAGATGCCGGCGAGAATTTACAAAAATTTCCGAAAATTAGCCCAATAATCCTATTTCTTGGAGCACAATTATTCTTCTTATCACATAATTCTCCATGATTCACCCATATCTTTTATTTCTTAATTTAATTCCCTTCTCACACTTATATATATTTTATATCATTATTCATATGAGAAGGCATAACAACACGATCATCCTACACCCCACAAGGGGTTCACCCCCCAACGATCATCCACATCCCTTCCTCCATCCATCCATCACTGTGAAGATTCGTCTGTGGAATCAAGAGGAAAACCAAGAGGAGGATTCAAGATGGAGAAGGACGTGACGACTCCCGCATCTAGGGTTTTATTCGTTTCCTAATTTATCATATATTTTCCAGACATATAGGTAAGATCTATCCAACGCCCATGATTGTTCTTCACAATATCATGGGCTAGAACTATTTTGGTAGATCTAGTGTTTAAAAGGTTTTTATGAATTAATTGAACTTTCGTATGTATACTCTGTACAACACTACTTGTGGTTTAGTTTATATATGACTGTGTTTAATTCATACTCAGAGTTGTTTTATGCATCATTAACTGTTATGTAGAGTCTGAATACATATATTGGTTGTTGATTGAGTGCGTTCACTGCTGAGCAGGATTCGATGTTATGATTCGAAGTGAGGGTACTCTGAAGCTTCATTAGAACTATCATATATGAATGTTTATTAATTGAATTGAATTCGGGTTAGTAAGCAGGATAGAGACTTCATTAGAACTATCATATATGAATGTTTATTAATTGAATTGAATTCTGGTTAGTAAGCAGTATAGAGAGGGTAATTTTATAGTACCAATAAAGTGAGATCATTTTGGGTTAGATTCCAGACGTGGGAAATATTTGATACCGATAGTACCTAGAAAAGTGGGTGAAATTATGTCTCTTGCTCCGAGGTTATTCAGACATGTTACATGCATATTTACTTGTGTCTATATTGTAGATTTGCATGGTTTAGTGATGCATCCATATTCCACAAGGCAGAGTCAAAGGGAGATTGATGAGTAAAACTGGATTATCCTAGAGTTACCTAATCTCCTACTTGATTCACTTTCGCATTCTTCTAGTGCTATTTTATCTTATTTGTTATTTAATTTTTGTATTTTAGTTGATAATTAATTCCACAACTCTTATTGCTTTTCATCTTAATTAACTTAATAATTAAATTGATAATATGCCGTCATTTGAGTTTGATATTTAACTTGGTCGCTTGCTTAAGCTGCAACTGATATCCTTAATATTTGGGGATTAATTTTGTGTGTTGAGAAAACACGCATCAACTACCACTCTAATACCGTATTACGTTATGGGCTCCTTCTTATTATGAGCTCGTCAGCCTCCCCGTGTTTAAGATATACAATGTCCATTAATTAATTAAGTTACTAACAACTCCATTAATTAATATCTCATCCGACAGTAGTACCACTCAACCTCATTATCATGCCGGAATAAATCCACCTGCAGGGTTTACATGATAGCCTTATGAGCTCCTCAATGGGACATCATTAGCCTATTTAATAGGAACACAGATTCCTTCTACAATCAACAGCACACCATAGAGACAGCACCATCTCACAACTCACTGAGTTTGTTGATTTAACAAATAAATCTCACTCATTGATGAATCAAAGAAATAAATACTGACTTACGTGTCGAGGTTATTGTATAGGGATTGAGAGCACGAACATCCATAATAACTAAGATCAAGTTCTCTTATATAGTCAATATAAGTCGAACGATCTCAAGCGGTCCTGCTCAAACATGATGAGAGTGAAAATAAGCATGTTTTAGTGTCCAATCTAACACTTTTTAATAGGAATTATTGTTATATATTAGCACAAGTGTCTTATATTTGATATATGTGAGAAAAAGGTTCGTTTGAGGTGTTTTATTGTGTTTTAGGTGGAAAAAGAATTAAAAATGCAAAGTTGGAGAAAAGGTGCAACTTGTGCAATGAATGCTGAAAAATGCACGTCTAACTTGTACAATTTTTCTGTGTTTTTATGAAGATCAAAACTAGTATTGAGATACATGTAGGAAATTCACAGAAGAGATGGTCGTTTTGGCATAAAGAACACCCCAATCGGATTCCAAAGGAGAAAGTTATGATCGGAATGGTTACATCGCGCAAGCTGTATCTACTCAGCACGACTGTTCCACTTTCCATAGCTTGTTACACCTTTAATTCTTGGATTTTTTATTAGATCCTTATATTTTGAGAAAGCCAAGGAAAAGAGGATCGTGTGAGCACAAAAATCACTAAAATCGGTTATTCAGACATGTTACATGCATATTTACTTGTGTTTATAGTGTAGATTTGCATGGTTTAGTGATTCATCCATATTCCACAAGGCAGAGTCAAAGGGAGATTGATGAGTAAAACTGGATTATCCTAGAGTTACCTAATCTCCTACTTGATTCACTTTCGCATTCTTCTAGTGCTATTTTATCTTATTTGTTATTTAATTTTTGTATTTTAGTTGATAATTAATTCCACAACTCTTATTGCTTTTCATCTTAATTAACTTAATAATTAAATTGATAATATGCCGTCATTTGAGTTTGATATTTAACTTGGTCGCTTGCTTAAGCTGCAACTGATATCCTTAATATTTGGGGATTAATTTTGTGTGTTGAGAAAACACGCATCAACTACCACTCTAATACCGTATTACGTTATGGGCTCCTTCTTATTATGAGCTCGTCAGCCTCCCCGTGTTTAAGATATACAATGTCCATTAATTAATTAAGTTACTAACAACTCCATTAATTAATATCTCATCCGACAGTAGTACCACTCAACCTCATTATCATGCCGGAATAAATCCACCTGCAGGGTTTACATGATAGCCTTATGAGCTCCTCAATGGGACATCATTAGCCTATTTAATAGGAACACGGATTCCTTCTACAATCAACAGCACACCATAGAGACAGCACCATCTCACAACTCACTGAGTTTGTTGATTTAACAAATAAATCTCACTCATTGATGAATCAAAGAAATAAATACTGACTTACGTGACGAGGTTATTGTATAGGGATTGAGAGCACGAACATCCATAATAACTAAGATCAAGTTCTCTTATATAGTCAATATAAGTCGAACGATCTCAAGCGGTCCTGCTCAAACATGATGAGAGTGAAAATAAGCATGTTTTAGTGTCCAATCTAACACTTTTTAATAGGAATTATTGTTATATATTAGCACAAGTGTCTTATATTTGATATATGTGAGAAAAAGGTTCGTTTGAGGTGTTTTATTGTGTTTTAGGTGGAAAAAGAATTAAAAGTGCAAAGTTGGAGAAAAGGTGCAACTTGTGCAATGAATGCTGAAAAATGCACGTCTAACTTGTACAATTTTTCTGTGTTTTTATGAAGATCAAAACTAGTATTGAGATACATGGTAGGAAATTCACAGAAGAGATGGTCGTTTTGGCATAAAGAACACCCCAATCGGATTCCAAAGGAGAAAGTTATGATCGGAATGGTTACATCGCGCAAGCTGTATCTACTCAGCACGACTGTTCCACTTTCCATAGCTTGTTACACCTTTAATTCTTGGATTTTTTATTAGATCCTTATATTTTGAGAAAGCCAAGGAAAAGAGGATCGTGTGAGCACAAAAATCACTAAAATCGGAGATAAGACGAGGAAGTTATGCTTAAAATCGTGAAGTCAAGCTGCCAGCGAGAATTTCCGAAAATTTACAAAAATTACCTAATTTATCTCCTTATCACATAATCCTCCATGATTTCCCATATATATTTCTTTCCTAATTTAATTCCCTTCTCACACCTATATATATTTCACATCATTATTCATAAATTGGGGGAGAATATATTGAATAGAGGGATGCCACAACAATAATACATCCCACAAGGGGAGATCACCCCCAACCATCATCCATATCCTTTCCTCCATCCATCACATTGAAGATTCGGTCGTGGAATCAAGAGGAGAACCAATAGGAGAATTCAAGACGGAGAAGGACGCGACGACGCCCACATCTAAGGTTTTATTTGTTTCCTAATTTTTCTTGTATTTTCCGGACATCTGGGTAAGATCTATCCAACACCCATGATTGTTCTTCGTAATATCATGGGCTAGAGTCTTTTTGGTAGAACTAGGGTTGTGAAGGTTTTTACCAATTAATTGAACTTTCGTGTGTAAACTCCGTACAACACTACTTGTGGATTTATTTTATATATAATTGTGCCTTTTTAATTCATACTCACGGTTGTTTTGTGCGTCATTAACTGTTATGTAGAGTCTGAATACATATCTTGATTATTGATTGAGTGCGTTCACTGCTGAGTAGGATTCCATGTTATGATTCTAAGTGAGGGGACTCCGAAGCTTTATTAGAACTATCATATATGAATACTTATTAATTGAATTGAATTCGGGTTATTAAGTAGGATAAAGATGATAATTTTATAATACCTATAAAGGGAGATCATATCGGGTTAGAGTACCAATTGGTCAGAGAAATAATTGATACTGATAGTACCTAGAAAGGGGGGTGAAATTATATCTTTGCTCCGATGTTATTCACACGTGTTACACGCATGTTTACTTGTGTCTATAGAGTAGATATGTATGGTTTAGTGATACGTCCATATTCCACAAGTTAGAGTTGGATATCGACACACGAAAGGGAGATTAATGAGTGAAACTGAATTATCCTAGAGCTACATGTTCTCCTACTTGATCCACTTTCGTATTCTTCTAGAGATATTTTATTTTATTCGTTATTTTAATTAATTATTTAGTAGATTATAATTAAATTCTAAAAACTATATTACCACACTTGTCTTAATTAATTTAGTAAATAATTAAATTAATAATACGCCATCCTTTAGATTCGATATTCACTTGGTCGCTTGCTTTAGCTGCAATTGATATCCTTAATACTTGGGGATTAATTTTGCGTGGAAAGAAAACGCGCATCAATACACACAAAGTGATTGTGATTTTATAGTCAAGATAAACTAATACCAAATCATACTACAACCATCCTAATAGATTGTCCTCGTCTATCTCGATTGTGAGCACCTGTTTATACTTTATAATGAGCTGACAATATGACATTCCGTGCGACGCTGCACACTATATTATCCATAGTATAAAGTAAGTGAATTTTTTCAATAATATATAAATAAATTATAATATACAAAATTTTTGATCATATGATGATTTATTTCAAATAAATTGTCAAAACATTGTTCGTACAAAAAGCTAGACTTTTAGTATATATTCCAACAATCTCCCACTTATACTAAAAGACTATGTTGACATATCTGCTGACATGCATCTAATCCCCATTCCTTCTATATGCCCATCAAAGGCTTTCTCTGGAAGACTCTTAGTAAAAGGATCAGTTAGGTTATTCCCCGATGCAATTTTAGCGACAACAACATCCCCCCTTTTAACGATGTCTTGAATCAGGTGGTACTTGCACTCAATGTATTTACTCGCCTTATGGGCTCGTGGTTCCTTCGAGTTTGCTACTGCACCACTGTTATCACAATAAATTGTGATTGCTTTGGGCAAACCAGGAATCACATCTAAGTCCATTAAGAAGTTCCTGAGCCATACTGCTTTTTTAGCTACATATTCAGCTTCCATGGTAGAGTCCGTAATGCATTTCTGCTTTACACTCCTCCATATTATGACTCCTCCTCCAAGAGTAAACATATAACCCGAGGTGGATTTACTAGCATCCCTATCTGACTAAAAATTTTAATCAGTATAACCCACAGGTAACAAAGTATCTGCCTGGTAAATCTATATATAATCCCTAATCCTTTGCAGGTACTTCAAAATATGTTTTACTTCAGTCCAATGTCCTTTTCCTTGGTTACTTTGATACCTACTGACTATGCCCACGACATAACAGATATCCGACCTCGTACATATCATTGCATATATGAGGCTTCCTACTGCTGAAGCATAAGGAACCACATTCATCTCCTCTATTTCCTTTTGTGTCTTTGGACACATTTACTTAGATAGAGATATTCCATGTCTAAAAGGTAGAAAACTTTTCTTGGAATCTTGCATGCTAAAACGACCTAGGATTGTATCAATGTATGAAGTTTGGGACAAGCACAACATTCTATTCTTACGATCCCTTATCAATTTAATTTATTTGAAATGAGAATCATGTGATCAAATATTTGCAATAATGTTGTTGCAAAAGTCCATTGTTGCGGCGTCACTCGGAAGATCATATTACGGCTCCTTATAAAGTATAAACAGATGTTCACAACTGAGATATACGGGGGCTATCTATCGGTATGGTTGTAGTGTGATTTGGCATTAGTCTGTCTTGACTATAAAATTGCACTAGTGCACTTTGTGTATTGAACAGGACCGCGTTGAGATCGTTCGGTTTATACTGACTATATAATAGAACTTGATCTCCATTATTATAGAAGTTCGTATTCTTAATCCCTATACAATAACCTCGACATGTAAGCCAGTATTTATTTCTTTAATTCATCAATGGGTGAGATTTAATTATTAAATCAATATGCTTGGTGAATTGGGAGATGGTGATGTCTATATGGTGTGCTGTTGATTGTAGAAGGAACCCGTGTCCTAATGGAATTGGTTGATGATGTCCCCTTGAGGAGTTCATAATGATTATCATGTAAACCCTGCAGGTGGATTTATTCCGGCATGATAATAAGGTTGAGTGGTACTACTGTTGGTAATTATATTAATTAATGGAGTTGTCAGTAACTTAATTAATTAATGGGAATTGAATCTTAAACACGGGGAGATTAACGGGCTCATAATAAGAAGAAGCCCATAAACATAATTTGGGATTAGGGTGACAGTGCAATAATATTTCTTTAGTGGAATGATTTATTATTATTGGACTTAAGTATAAGTTTTGGGCTAAACTTGGATGCTTAAGCCCAATGGAAGGCCCAAACCCTAATTTCTCCTCCTAGTCCCTGCATGTTGTAGCCTATATAATAGCCAATCTCAGCAGTCAGGATAATTCAACACATACCTAAATAAATGTGAATCAGAGTTGGACTGCAGATTGAGTTCGTCTCGTAGATCGTTGTCCACACAACGTCCAAACGTGGCTTAGGAATACAACAGAAGACTGGAAGGTCGTTTGTTGTTTCTGTCCTTTAACTTCTATGGTTTTTATAAAATCTTGTGAACATCAAAACTAAACTTGTGATATTTACGGAAATCCACGGAAGAGAGGATCATTTGGGCGCGTAGATCACTCCAATCGGAGATCGAATGAGGAAGTTATGCCCAAAGTCGTGAGACTGCACAGGCTACCGGCGAGAATCCTTCTCCTTCTACATACCCTGGTGAAAGGTAATACGTTTCTATGATTTCTTGCTTCCGCTGCTGTAGAATTGCATGGAACCCTAATGGTTCACATTAACCAAAAGATCGAAACGCCAACAATTGGTATCAGAGCTTTGATTTCGTGGTGAAGCGTGAAACGTTAGGCTAGGGTTTATGTGCCAAAGGTGAAAGGGTTAAGTATATTTTGTGTTATGCTTGTATACCCTATTTGGATACCATACACGTGGATTAAGGTTTAGAATATTAATTGTTATACTTGTATACCCTAAACGTTTGACGACGGTATAACGCGGCGGATCACGGCTGATGAACGACTTAGGGCGCAAGTAATTCTGCTTGTTGCGTAAGGTATCAGTTCAACAGTTGGAGTATCGGACAAGACTCCCTAATTTATTTGACGATTTAATTCCTGATATATAACTGCCATAATTGATTTAATTGTCTATTATTGTTATATATGATTGCATGTTGATATAATGCTTTCGATGATCTGGATGATATCGATGATTTCGATGATCTGGAAGATATCGACGATTTCGATAATCTGGTCGATATTGATGATTTCGATAATTTGGACGATATCGACAATCGATATTGATAATTTTGAAAATTCGATAATCTGGATATTTCTGAAAATTTGATAATCTGTAAGTTTTTGAAAATTTGAAAATCTAGAAAATTTTGGAAATTTGATAATCTGGAATTTTTTGAAAACTTAATTTGGAAATATTTTAAAATTTGATAATCTGGATATTTTCGAAAATTTGATAATCTGGAAATTTTTGATAATTTGGAGATTTTCAAAATTGTGATAATATGAAAGTCTTTGCTCACATTCGTGTTTGGTGGCGAACTATCAAATTCACTGATATATAACTGCCATAATTGATTTAATATTTGATTATTGTTATATATGTATGTATGATTTTCTGTGATTTATTGCCTTATATGCCGTAATAGTAGCATGCTAAGTTGAGTATTATATTTGATATATATTATTTGCATGCAAAAACCCTCTTGTTAAATAAATAAGTGGGAGAGGGATTGATCAAAATTCCGCGGCCTCCATTATTGATTTATTGTGTGATGCAAGTAAACTTATGAGTCGGTTATAAGACCTTCCTTCCCAACGGATGAGTTTTATTTGTGGATCACTGAATTTCATTAAATAATTATTATTTGTAATGTGATGCACATAAACTTATGAGTCGGTTATAATGCCTTCCTCCCCAATGGATGAATTTTATTAGTGGATCACTGGTACAAATTAATAATTGAATATTATAGAAAATTATTTGAGCGCAGGTGGACTTCTCCAATTGTAAAGCACATAAGCTTGGACAACGTATTTAGTATCAAATAATGGTATATACTTAGGTGCAATTAATATGTATCCTCCTCAATGGAGTCACTGCTATTAAATTGTATGGCTAAAGGACAACCAACTATTAATCATTGAGTCATAAGGTTAATTTGACGTATGGAATTAATGCGTAAAATATTCTCTTGCGAATGCTAGGGTTTGTATAAGTCCACACTAATGTGGCATGCAAATTCACGATGCTTGAGATGTCGGTGAATTTATTTTATATTATTTTGAGGGAATCAATATAAATTTTAAATTCGAAGTGTTTGATCAATGTATTTATTTACTTGATTCTTAGGATTTTCGAATGTTTTATTTCACTTATTATTAACTAAAAGAAAACATACTTACTAGTCCAAAATAAATGATTGATAAGAATCTTGGTTTTAATTATTACTACTGTTTAGGAAAATAAATATGTGTTCTCACTAAGGATGTCCTCTAGTTCCTATTAAAGTCTCTAGTGGAGAGGTGAGAGGTTCATAGAAATATGATGGTCTCATGCGACTCTTCGGATACTTGAGAAATATAGAAAGGCAAGAGGTCATGGTTAAACTTGATGAATGAATTGAAAATACTTGGAGTAAAAATTGAAGGAAAACCTGGGTCAATTTATTCTCCACAATTTGCCAAGTTGTTTTGAGCAAGTTTCACTTGAATTACAAGAGATTGTATGAGGTGGGAAACTTCTGACAAAACGTATGGTGAAAGAAAGTCATTTCCATCTAGGTGTGAATAAGTATAGTATCTTATTCACTAGTTGTTGAAGCATGATTAGTGATGGCGTTTACTAACACGTTGTGTGTGGATACTGGAATCACTAAACGTCTGCAACTAAGTGAGGATGAGATTACTATGGACATAGGTAAAACTACGAGAGTGGTGATTGTTGTAGTGGGAGTTGTTTATTTATCTTATGATAGAAATAAATATTTGATTTTGAGAAATTGTTTTACGTACGTTTTTATAGAAAGAATTTCATTTCGATTTCTAAGTATTTAAAGATGGATACTATATTACATTTAAATGACGTGGTCATTATAATGAATGATGGAGCTATAATATGTTGTGGTACATTAGTGATAATTTATACACTCTTAAATCATGTTTATCCCATGGATGCAATAAATAGTAATTAATAACACGTCTACTAATCCTTATAAGAGAAAGGAACATTCGGATGTGAACAAAACATACTTATGGCATCTAAGAGTAGATCATTTTACTTGAGTAGGATTTGAAGGTTGATAGACGGTGAACCGTTAGGTTTATTGGAAGTGGAAACTATCATAACTTGCGAGTCTTGCTTGAAAGTGAAAATGATTAAAGACTTTTTAAAGTAAAAGGGTATAGAGCCATGCAAAGATATGTTGGAAATTGTTCATGCCGATTTGAGAGGTCCTAAGACTATCCCATCAAGAGGTGTATATGAATATTCATCACTTTGTTTGACGATTATTCTAGAAACAATATATATATATATATATATATATATATATATATATATATATATATATATATATATATATATATATATATATATATATATATATATATATATATATATATATATATATATATATATATATTTGATGAACCACATGTTTGGGTACTTTGATTATTCAAGTAGTAAATGGCTGATGCGGTGAGGCGTCATGGAAAATATATCGAGTCACTGCGATCTGATCGTAGTGATGAGTACCTCTTAAGATAGTTTAGGAGTTATTAATCAAATGTTGGGATTGAATCCCAAGTTGTCAACACCGGGCTAACCCCAACTGAATGGTGTGGCAGAATGAAGGAATAAGACTCTTATGGTAATGGTTAGATAGATGAAGAATTATTTGGAATTACTTTTATGGGTAAGCCCTAGAAACAACATGTCAAATTGATGTTTGTGGGATATTCTAGAAAAATGAAGGGTGGTTTATTTAATAGTCCAAAAAGATCAGAAAGTGATTGTTAACACGAACACTAGATTTTTGGAGAACGACTATATATGTAATAAATCACAAAGCCATGTAAAAAATATTCTAAAAGGTGTGAGAAGGGAAACACAAATTTTAGTGCCAATTGTACATGAGGATATACCACAAGTAAACTGCATCGCGTGTCACATCTGATACACAGTTGCATGTAGTACCTTGTCGTAGTGAGAGAGTTGTTTTACAACCCGATAGATTTATGTTATGAAAAGTCGTGAGACTTGGTTCGCAATGCAAAATCTTAGTAAGTCGCAATGAATTTTGAAATAAAATCTATGGATTCTGAATCCATTCTGGGAGCTTGTAGAACCATCAAATGATATAAAAGCCATTCGATGTTAGTGGCTCTACAATGGAGCAACCAGAATGATTCATTGCATAAAGCTAAGAGAACTTTGAGTGTAAGCTTAAAAGTGTCCATCGATGGACTAAAGCAAGTTTCAAGATCATCGAACATTCATTTTGATAAGAAACCCAGTCATATGGTTTTAATCAATGCTCGGATGGACCTTGTGTATTGAAAAGAGTGATAGAAACATGGTGGTATTTCTTGTATATACATAGATGATATCTTGCTCATTGGAGACAATGAAAGAGTATTGTCGGGCGTATGGATATGGTTTAATAAAGCGGTATGAAATGAAGGACTTAAGAGAAGCAAAATATATACTTGCGATCATGGTGATAATGATCACAAGAAAGGATGCTTTGCTTATCTCAAGCTTCGTATAAATAATACAATCCTTACTTGTTTTAACATGTGACTTTATCTAAGGATTTGTGTCTTAAGACACAAAAGAAGATAAAATAGATAAAGGCGGTTCCCTATGCTTTGACAATAAGGAAGCTTAATCTATAGAATGCTATGCACGAGATTTGATATCTGTATTGCCAATGGCATAGTCAGTGAGTATCAAGGTACCCCGGAACAAGAATATTGAATTATGGTAAGACATATTTGAAGTGCCTGAACAAGACTCGAAATTATATGTAAGCTTACCGGAATAATTCATTACTTCTTGATGGTTACTTAGATTCGGATTTTCGAATCATAGGGATAGCAGTAAATCCACCTCAAGTTATGTGTTTTAATGGAAGTAGATCCATAGTATGGAGGAGTGTCATATAAAAATATATTTTGGACTCCACCATGGAAAAATGATAATATTGGAGCCTAATGGCGGCCAAAGTATCTATATTGTTCTAGAAACTTCGTAATGGACTTAGATGTGATTCTGAGTTTGCCCAAGGTTATCACAATTTATTATGATAATAATGGTGCAATTGCAAACTTGAAGAAATCACGAGTCCATAAGGAAATTAAACACATTGAAAGCTAGTACTACTAGATACGAAAAATCGTATGATGAGGGGAAGGTTGTGGTCGCCTAGATTGCATCGGATGATAACCTAGTAAATTATTTTACAAGGACCTTAAGACGAGAGCTTTTAATGATCAAGTAGTGGGAGAGGAAACCAGATGTATGGCAGCAGATATGATAGTATAGTCTTTTAGTATAAGTGGGAGATTGTTGGATTGTATACTAAAAGTCTAGCTTTTTGTATGAACAATGTTTTTACAATTTAATTTATTTGAAATGTGAATCATGTGATCAAATGTTTGCAATAATGTTATTGCAAAAGTCCATTTACTTTATGCTGTAGATAATGTGGTGTGCGGCGTCACACGGAAGATCATATTATCGGCTTCTTATAAAGTATAAATAGATGTTCACAACCGAGATAGACAGTGACTATCTATCGGTATGATTGTAGTGTGATTTGACATTAGTCTGTCTTGACTATAAAATTGCACTAGTGCACTTTGTTTATTGAACAGGACCGCATTGAGATCGTTCGGTTTATACTGACTATATAATAGAACTTGATCTATGTTATTATGGAAGTTCGTACTCTTAATCCCTATACAATAACCTCGACATGTATGCCAGTATTTATTTCTTTAATTCATCAATGGATGAGATTTAATTATTAAATATATATGTTTGGTGAATTGGGAGATGGTGCTGCCTCTATAGTGTGTTGTTGATTGTAGAGGGAATCCGTGTCCTAACCGAATTGGTTGATGATATCCCCTTGAGGAGCTCATAATGATTATCATGTAAATCCTGTAGGTAGATTTATTCCAGCATGATAATAAGGTTGAGTGGTACTACTCTTGGTAATTATATTAATTAATGGAGTTGTCAGTAACTTAATTAATTAATGGGCATGGAATCTTAAATATGGGGAGATTAACAGGCTCATAATAAGAAGGTGCCAATAAACGTAATTTGGGATTAGGGTGGCATTGCAGTAATATTTTTTTAGTGGAATGATTTATTATTATTGGACTTAAGTATAAGTTTTGGGCTAAACTTGGATGCTTAAGCCCAATGGGAGGCCCAAACCCTAATTTCTCCTCCTGGTCCCTGTTGTAGCCTATTTAATAGACAATCTCAGCAATCCGTATAATTCAACACACGTCTAAACAAATGTGAATCAGAGTTGGACTGCAGATTGAGTTCGTTTCGTAGATCGTTGCCCATACAACGTCGAGGTGTGGCTTAGGAATACAACAGAAGACCGGAAGGTCGTTTGCTGTTTCTGTCCGTCAATTTCACTATTTTTATAAAATCTTGTGAACATCAAAACTGAACATGATATATTTTGACGAAAAGCCACGGAAGAGAGGATCGTTTTGGCGCATAGATCACTCCAATCGGAGATCGGATGAAGAAGTTATGCCCAAAGTCGTGAGACTGCGCAGGTTGCCGGCGAGAATCCTTCTCCTTCAACATACCATGGTGAAAGGTAATACGTTTCTATGATTTCTTGCTTCCACTGATTTAGAAACGTATGGAACCTTAACGTTCACGTTAACCAAAGATCAAAGCGCCAACAGTTTGGGACAAGCACAACATTCTGTTTTTGCGATCCCTTATCAATTTGATCCCTAGAATGTGCCCACCTTCTCCTAAGTCCTTCATCTCAAACTGCTTAGATAATCATACCCTTACGCCCGATAATACATTTACATTATTTCCAATGAGCAGGATATCATCCAATAAAGTACAAGAAATACCACTATGTTTTCGTCAAACTTCTTGTACACTCAAGATTCATTCGGACATTGAATAAATCCATATGAATGGATTACTTCATCAAAACGGATGTTGCATGATCTTGAAGCTTGTTTAAATCCATAAATGGACCTATTAAGCTTACACACAAGATGCTTTTTCCCTTTCGCAATGAATCCCTCTGGTTGCTTCATATAGATGTTTTCCTCAAGACTTCCATTCAGGAAAGCTTCTTGACATCCATTTGTCATACCTCATAGTCCATATGAGCATAAATTGATAAAAGAATCCGGATTGACTTAAGCATGGTGACGGGCGAGAAGGGTTCCTCATAATCGATTCCCTCTTTTTGAGTATTCCTTTCACAATGAGTCTTGCTTTAAAGGTTTCCACCTTACAGTAAGATCCTCTTTTTCTTTTGTAGACCCATTTGCATCCAATGGCTTTCATACCATTGGGTGGTTCTACAAGCTCCCAGACTTGATTAGAATACATGGATTCTATTTCAGACTTCATTGCTTTTTACCATGGTTGAGCATCTTTATCATGCAGTGCTTCGTCGTAATTCCATGGTTCGATTTTATGTTCAACAGGAGCCAAGTATGACAACTCTCATAATCCCATGAATCTATCCGATTGTCTCACAACCCTTCCATTATGACGAGGCACCACGGGCAATTGTGTATTAGATGTGACACGCAGTGCAGTGTTTTGTGGTATATCCTTTTGTACTGTTGGTATTATATTTGGTGTTTCCCCTCTTACTTCTTCTAGAATATTTTTACTCAGGGGTTTGTGATACATTATATTATCCTCTTCCAAAAATCTGCCATTCGTGCTAACGATCATCTTTTGGTCTTTTGGACTATAAAACAAACCACCTTTCGTTCCTTTAGGATATCCTATAAATAGACAAACATCAGTATCCGATTCTAACTTATCAGTATCTGCCTTTAACACATGTGCTAGAGCACACTAAATCCGAATGTGTTTCAGACTAAGCTTGCGTCCGGTCCACAGTTTGGTGGGTGTGGAGGCTACCGATTTAGAAGGTACTAAATTCAGAATGTATGCCGTTATTCTAAGGCATATCCCCAAAACGAATTTGGTAATTCTGAATAACTCATCATTGATCTTACCATTTCTAAAAGAGTCATATTCTTTCTTTCCGCTACACCATTCTGTTGGGGTGTGGCCGGTGCAGACAATTGGGATTCAATCCCGGCATCTAATAAATAATTCCTAAAGTCACCCAAGAGATATTCTCCACCACGATCAGATTGTAATGTCTTGATACATTTTCCAAGTTGCTTTTCTGCATCAGCCATGTACTCTTTGAATTTATCAAAGCACTCAGACTTGTGGTGTATCCATATATAGAATAATCGTCAATGAAAGTGATGAAATATTCATAATCACCTCTTGCCTGGACAGACATAGGACCACATAAATCAGAATGAACCAATTCCAACAGATCTTTGGCTCTATACCCCCTTTTCCTTAAAATCCCTTTTGGTCATTTTCACTGCCAAGCAGGATTCTCAAGTTAGATAATTTTCCACTACTAATGAACTCAAAGGTCCATCAGCTATCAACCTTTGAATCCTACTCAAGTTAATATGATCTAGTCTTAGATGTCAAAGATATGTTTGGTTCATTTTTTAAAGTTTTTTTCAATTATTAGTAGATGTATTATTCAATTCAATTTGTTGCACTGTGGGAGAAATTGGATTAAGAGTATATAAATTATCTATCAACATACCATCACAGATAATAATTACATTTTTCCTTAAAAGAACCTTGTCATTAAAAGAAATAAAATATCAATCCAAAAATAATTTAGAAACCGAAATTAAATTCTTTCGAAAATGAGGTACGAAAGACAATTCCTCAAAACAAGAGTTTTATTCTTATTAAAAAATAAATAAATATCTCCCACTGCAACAGCCGCTACTTTCGTAGCATTCCCCATGAGTATGGAAATCTCCCCTTCACTGAGCTGTTAGGTTTGGTGGAACCCCTACAAAGAATTGCAAACATGGTTAGTGGCTCCCGTATCTACACACCAAGTATCAGCAGATACAGCTGCTAAACACGATTAAAAACTAGTATATAAGACTTACCATTCCTATTGTTGAGAGTGGAATTTCACGCATTTTATGTGTGCACATTACACCATTTTTCTTAGGAAAGTTATTGTTTTTGAATGAAATTATATACGTTTTAGTATTTACACGATTTTGAGGCTACTAAGGTATTTTTATGAATTTTGAAGGCAAAAAACAAGGGAAAACAGAGTAGGATTGGAAGCAGCATGGAACAGAGGCAGAACGGACCAGCTCAGGAGCTACTCGGATGGTCACTCGGGCTGAGCTGGTGCCGCTCGGCAGGCCAATAGAGCCGAATGGAGTCCAGATGGGACCTAGCTGACGTGGCAAGTTTACCCAAGGCCGCTCGGAGGTCGCTCAGCCACACCAAGACCCAGCTCGAGCCGAGCTGTGTGCCGAGTGGGTTCTTTTTGGGCCAATCGTGGCCTGTTCGATACAACAGTTTATTTATAGCTTTCAGATCGTGATTTGGACTAGAATCGACGAGAAAAAAGCCCTACAACAAGACATAAAAGGGGGAATCAACACATAATTGAGAGAACCCACTCACATCCATCGCCACTTTTCACATAAATTCTACACACATCAGATTCAAATATGATTTTCATCATCCATCCATCTTCAAAGGGGTTCCAAGTGTTAATTAAGGGAAATAGGACGATCGGAGAGATATAGAAGGAATGTGGGATTACATTTACTCTAGGGTTTCGTGTTTCTTATCTTTTCCTTCCTTTTATCTTGATTTTTGGTATGAATTGCATAGCCATGACTGTTGATTGTAACCTCATGAGCTAATTTCTTATACAGTTCTAGGGTTTGATGGTTAGATTGAATTGATTTGGGAACCTAGACCAAAGATTGAGATTTTATACAGTTGATATTCTGATTTTATTTATTTTATTCAGATTTGCTTATCTGCTTCATAACGTCTTCATAATATTTTCATGACATCCGCTATAATACTTGAATTATTATGTTAACTTGTGTGCGTTCATGATTGGTATTGTCTATCTGTTAGGGATTGAAGTAGTTCCGCTATAAACACTTTAATTCCATGAACTTGTACATCAGATACTTGATTTGTTTAGTGGAACAATGAAATTAGACATTTAAATAGGAAGTGAATAGAACCTTGTAGTAATTTCAGAGAATATCTTGTTAGTTGAACTTACCATCCTGAAGTATTGTTATTTGCTTTGATTAGTATCTAGGAAGGGGGCTTGGTAATATTCACGCACCTTAGGATTTAAATAGAATATACTGTTAGCTTAAAATCGGATCATATCTAGTGGGTTAACGGGATTAAGTGGTGTATTTTCATTGAAACTGCATGAATGAACAATTGAAGGTCTAGTAATCCGAATTAATTGGTCTATACCTGATACCTTAGAATTGTCGTTAGTCTCTTGATTAAAACTTGTTTTATTTTTATTGCTATTAATTTATTCAGTATTTTACTATTTTGTTTTTTAGATAATTAATTCAAAAACTATTGGAAAATTGGTTACTTAATTCTCATTAAATAGTAATTTAGAATAAATAAATAATTAATTGTCTCAGTGGGATCGATAATTTAACTTGGGTACTTGTCGCTATAATTGACATCCTTAAAGTTGAGCATTAAATTGGAGTGCAAAAAATATGCCTAACACATGTTCCCCTTTAGTAGAGGGTAGTCTGCCTTGAAGTGTCTCGACTGCTTGCATTTGAAGCACTTGCCTTTAGGCTTCTTGACCGTACTACCCTTTGCCTTTACTACGTTCGTAGGTGTTGAGTTTACTTGCTTCCTCTTATTCATTCCGTCTCTCAGCCTAGAATAAGCAGCATTTTCAACTTCAGGAGCTCGAAGAAATAGTCCTTCTGAAGCCACAGTTCTATCAAAAGCTCTGCCAACATGTATAAACATTTGTTCATACCATGGTTCAGGCGAAACTACTCAAAACTCTTAGGCAATCTATGGAGTATGATATCGTCTTGGGTTTCCCAATCGGTTTCAGCTCCAAGGACCTCCAACTCATTGAGTTGACCCATCATTTTAAGGACATGATCCCTCGCGAGAGCGCCCTCAGCCATTTTGGTGTTCATCAGCATAGCCATGCCCTCCGACCTAGCAGGTCGACTCTAGTGTCCAAAGAGTTCCCTAAGATTCTGCATCATATCATAGGCAGTGTTCATGGCTTGATGTTGATGCTAAAGCACATTTGACATAAAAGCCAAAATATAGCACTTCACCATCTTATCAGCCTTAATCAACCTAATATAAGCAGCTCTTTCCTCTTCACTAGAGTCATCAGTAGGTGCCACAGGACATTCCTCAATGAGTACAAAGATATAATCTTCAGGAGTTAAAACAATGTCCATGTTTCGTTTCCAGTCAAAATAATTTATGCCAGTAAGTTTGTGTTCTTTAAGTATAACAACCAGTGAATTAAAAGTTATTTAAAAATCCTTATAATCATAAATAAATAAATAGATCAAACACTTCGAATTTACCAATTTATATTTTATTCCCTCAAAACAATATAAAATAAAATTCACCGACATCTCAAGCACACCGTGAATTTGCATGCCACGATAGTTTGGATGTATACAAACCTGAACATTTACAAGAGAAGGTTTTACTCATTAATTTCATTCGTCAACCAAACTTTAGACAAAATAATTAATAGTCGGTTCCTCTTTAGCCATGCAAATAACAGCAGCGACTCCGATGGGAAGGAAAAAATAATACTTTTAAAGTTGTATAAGTTATTTAGCGCCGTATAAGTTTAATATAATTTTATTTTTCACAAAGGTTAAAATGTATTTACTACATTATTTTTAAATGTCTAATTTGTTGGCGTTCGATTGTTTGGTTGACATGAACCATTGGAGTTCCATGCGATTCTATATCAGCAAAAGTAAGAATAAAAATTTAATTACCTTTCAATATGGTATGTTGAAGAAGAACACGTATGCAGAATGACATCTCCGATCTTTTGTTTTATTCTCAAGTCTAGTCTTGACGCCGTATCGATGATGATCTTCAAGACACTCTCAATATGCTTCCTCCCTCTTACTAACATGTTTTAGGCATGAGTTCTACTGTTCCGAATAGCTGAGGTGACTTATTTATGGGCTAAAATAGAGACCATGATGAGAAATTAGAGTTGGGTCTCCATTGGACTTAAGTATATAAGTTTATCCCAAAACTTATACTTAAATACAATAATAAAAATATAGTCCACCAAAATATTATTATTGCACTACCACTATAATCCCATATTGCGTTATGGGCTCCTTATTATGAGCCTGTCAGTCATCCCGTGTTTAAGAAATACAATACCCATTAATTAATTAAGAACTGACAACTCCAGTAATTAATATCTTATCCGAGAGTAGTACCACTCAACCTCATTATCATGCTAGAATAAATCCACCTACAAGGTTTACATGATAATTCTAATGAGCTCCTCAAGGGACATCATCAGTCTATTTAATAGGACACAGATTTCTTTTACAATCAACAGCTCACCAAAGAGACAGCACCATCTCCCAACTCACCGAGTTTGTTGATTTAATAAATAAATCTCACCCATTGATGAATCAAAAACTTAAATACTGGCTTACGTTTTGAGGTTATTGTATAGGGATCAAGAGCACGAACATCCATAATAACTAAGATCAAGTTCTCCTATATAGTCAGTATAAGTCGAATGATCTCAAGGGGTACTGCTCAATATACACAAAGCGCACTAATGTGATTTTATAGTCAAGACAAACTAATATCAAATCACACTACAACCATCCCAATAGATTGTCCACATCTCTCTCGATTGTGAACATTTGTTTATACTTTATAAAGAGTCGACAATAAGATCTTCTGTGCGACACCGCACACCATATTATCTACAGTATAAAGTAAGTGGGCTTTTGCAATAATATATAAATAAATTATAATATACAAAACGTTTGATCATATGATTCTCATTTCAAATAAATTGTTAAAACATTGTTCATACAAAAAACTAGATTATTAGTATACAATCCAACATAATTATATATATATATAAATCACCAGAAAGTTCTTTAGTGGCATAGTGGTGAAGCATGTAGGTTAACATGTCAGAGGCCTAGAGTTCGATTCACTTTCAAATCTGCATTGTGAATTTATATTTTTCCCCTCTTCTTTCTCTTATTTGATATGAATTTATATTTTTCCCTCTATTGTTTTTTTATTTTAATTGATATATTATTTAAATAACATTATTTTAATTGATACATTATTTAAATAACATATTTATTTAATAATTTTGATGACTTAAATTTCAAAATTATCACTCTTATCTAGATAACTAAAAATAGCAAAATAATCTTAGAAAAATATTAATAAAAGTTGATAAATAAAATAATTCTTCTTAAAAATTGTAGAACAAAAAACACGAATAATTTTATGAGAAGAATTGGGCCCCCTCGACGAAAATCCTGCGTCCGACACCGTGTATATATATATATATATATATATATATATATATATATATATATATATATATATATATATATATATATATATATATATATATATATTTACTAAATAATTTGTAATGATATTTTATTTTTTTTTAAATTCACCGAAGTTTTATGATTAATTGTATGCACCGAAGGCTTTCAAATTTAATGATCACCTTTAGTGAGAACATATAAGGAAAAAATTCGGATTATATTCACATCTAAAGATCATTGAAGTACATTATTGATTCATTTGTCAATAACACTGACAAAATTATAATACTAGTCCCACCCGTCACAGTTCTATTTAGTTTTGGACGTAATAATTTTAAGTTCAGTCTCAAAGGTTTTTTTCCTTCAATAATGGTTTTGTACAATTTTATTTTACAATTTTCATCACACCGCCGTCAAAATGTAACAGATACACCACGTACACCTGACATGTGGCCGTTTGTTGATTAGAAAAGAGTTTCTCTCCCAAATCCAAAAACCCAACCCCCAACCCCAAACACTGAACTGCTAGTTTCTGGCGACGCCAACCGAATGCCGCATAGTCGTCATCGCTGAGGTCTGTCACTATTCAAGCCGTCGGTTCACCGCTAGCCATAACAATCCAGAAGTCACGTTCAAAATTGACACTTTGTTGCCAAATTTCACTACCTAATCTCAATCGCGCCGCCCATCGCTACTTCTCGCTGATTTGCCCGTGAACTACTACCGCAATGCTGATGCCGGAGAGCTACCACGAGCGATCGTCACTGTCGATACTATGGTTGTACTAATTCAGGGCAACAATCTTTTTTATAATTATATATGATAAGTAATGGATTATTAGCGAGCGCTCACACTATCCTCCAGTACCATGAATATCCCCGATGATGTTAAGATCAAGGTGAATGTGAAAATGATCGAGTGGAAGGAGCCAGGGGTAAGTGATGAGCGTTTTCTCAATACACAACTAATCCCCAAGTATGAAGGATATAATTGTAGCTTAGGTAAGCGACCAAGTTATATCTGTCGAACACAAAGGACGATTGGTTATTAATTTATTACTATATAAATTAACTAAAACTATGGTTTAATAATTTAAGTGTAGAATTATTATTAATATATTAAACAGATAATTAAATAAGAAGTAAAATAAGAAAATAATAGAGAATTATCGAGATTGAACAAGTGAGAAGATAGGTAGTTCTTCAGGCTATCCAGCTTCACTCATTAATTTTCCTACCATGTATTAATATCCGACTCTGCCTTGTGGAATATGGAAGCATCACCAAACCATACAAATCTACTCTATAGACACAAGTAAATAAGCGTGTAACACATGTGAATTACCTTGGAGAAAGAACACACTTTCACCCCCCTTTCTAGGTACTATCAGTATCAATTATTTTCCGTGCACTAAGTACTCTAACCCGATATAATCTCCCTTTATAGGTACTATGCAATTATTCTCTTTGTCCTACTTACTAACCAGAATTAGATTCAATTAATAAGTATTTATATATGATAGTTCTAATGAAATTTCGGAGTCACCTCACTTAGAATCATAGCATGATGCTTCGAAGAACTACCGAAGTGGTTCTAGCCCATGACGCTTCGAAGAACATTCATAGTGATAGGATAGATCTTACCCATAGTCTTGAAAATTACAAGATAAATTAAGAAGTGAAGTAAACTCTAGATGTTGGTGCCATCGCATCTCTCTCCGTCTTGAATCTTCACTTGGTTCTCACTTGATTCGACAGATAAATCTCTCTCTACAGCTTCGTTGGATGGAGTTAGGGTTTGGATGTGGTGTAGGATTGATGTGGAATTTAACTCTCTTCTTGATGTGATTTGCATTCCTTTTTATACTTGTAAACTCTCCTTATGGATCTTTATTGGGTTTTTTCTTACAAAATACGAACATACACGCACTGAGGTAAAATCCCGACGATTCGAAGCTGACGTGTCCTTGCTCGACCAGAATGCTCTTGGTCGAGCAAGATGACCCCTAGTCGAGAGGTGGTTAAGCAGCATGTCTGTAAACTGAAACTCCTTCCTAACTCTTGCTCCACTTTTCCTTCTGTTGCTCGACCAAATTGCTTTTGGTCGAGCAATCCTTTCTTGGTCGAGCAACACCTCTCTTATCCAAAACGTCTCTCGCTCGACTTCTCCTGCGTTGCTCGACCAATCCATGTTTGGTCGAGCAACCTTTCTTCTGGTCGAGCTACGTCTCGAAAATTATGTTTTTCAATTCTGATCACTTCTGACCTGTTTTCTGGTGAAATTATGCTCAAACAACCTCAGTAGCATCTGATTCGTGGTTTTTCCATACATATCCTGATTTGCCTCAATATAAGACCAAATTGTATAAAATTTCCACATAAATCAGAGCTCAAAATACGTGAATTCTCACTCTCAACAGTAAGCTTTCCAGAATTTCAAGCATTTAATTGCACCCCTTTTTAATTTTATGGCTATTTGTACATTGATATTTTAAATTGTTATTATTGATTCTTCAATTCTGTAAAATTTATCAATTTAGTGTAATCGCACCCCTTTACGATTTTGTGTCTATTTATACATTGTCTTAAAATGTTATAAAAACAGTTGATATATGCTTGTTTAGTATTAGTGTAACACCCCACTAATTTTAACTAATTAATTAAATAAAATTAAATAAAAAGAAAAGACATTACTATATAAAATAATGAAGGGACAGTAGTAACCCTTCAAATTCCTACTAAAATGTTAGAATTTAGGAGCTTATGATATGAGACCCTTCATATTTCCTGACAAATGATCTTAACACACAAGCTACCCATGATTCACAATTAATCTCCACAACCCATGATCTACAATTAAATAGGGTAATTATTAGAATTGCATTTATGTATATTTAGTGCTTAAACCTTTCACTAGCTCACAAACCCCTATATAAACCCCAAACCCCAAGCTCACTACACACACCACCACATTCACTCTAAAGCAAGCTCTGAAGAGTTTCAAGTTTCAAGCAAGTTAAGTTATCAAGACTAAGGTGTGGGAATTTTATGTGTTTTCCTAGATGAATATGCATGTTTCTAAATGTTCATGACATGAATCCATGAATGCATACATGAACATAAAAGCAAATTTTGTACTTAATTGTACCATGAAATTTAGCCAGGGTCCCTTAAGGGCCGGGATTGTATAAAGATCCCCGAGGTAGACTCGTCGTGCTCATGATATTATCTATCGATCAAGAGACTTAAAACTATTTTTCTTATGCTAAGTTGATGAATTCATGATGTTGATGCATGTCATTATTTATATTTGAATATGCATATGATTCCCCACTGAGCAAGTTGGAATGCTCACCCCAAACACTGAATATTTTCAGATTATAAAGGTTGATGCAAAGCTTGGTGGGAGGTGTAATTGGTTTGGGCATCCACACTTCA
Organism: Pogostemon cablin; assembly: GCA_023678885.1. Lineage (NCBI taxonomy): Eukaryota > Viridiplantae > Streptophyta > Magnoliopsida > Lamiales > Lamiaceae > Pogostemon > Pogostemon cablin. The sequence continues at coordinate 17,243,837 of CM042982.1, read as the reverse complement.
GTTTTATGCATTATGAACTCATGTTCCTCTATTTAACTAGAGGCAAAACACTATGTTTTTATCATAAACTGCTTAAACCTTTCACTAGCTCACAAACCCCTATATAAACCCCAAGCCACAAGCTCAATACGCACACCACCACATTTCACTCTAAAGCAAGTTCTCAAGAGTTTCAAGTTTCAAGCAAGTTAAGTTATCAAGACTAAGGTGTGGGAATTTTATGTGTTTTCCTATATGAATATGCATGTTTCTAAATGTTCATGACAGAATCTATGAATGCATACATGAACATGAAAGCAAATTTTGTACTTAATTGTACCATGAAAACTAACTAGGGTCCCTTAGGGGTCGGGATTTTATAAAGATCACTGAGGTAGACTCGCCATACTCATGATATTATCGATCGATCAAGAGACTTAAAACTATTTTTCTTATGCCAAGTTGATGAATTCATGATGTTGATGCATGTCATTATTTATATTTGAATATGCATATGATTCCCCACTGAGCAAGTTGGAATGCTCACCCCAAACACTGAATATTTTCAGATTATGAAGGTTGATGCAAAGCTTGGTGGGAGGTGTAATTGGATTGGGCATCCACACCTCAATTGCTATGGATTCTATTTTAAGTTTTATGCATTATGAACTCATGTTCCTCTATTTAACTAGAGGCAAAACACTATGTTTTTATCATAAACTGCTTTTTAGTACTCTTTGATCAATTATGAAGTTCGGCTTACTTGTTTATGTGCCCTAATTTCCTAATTTTAAATTAATTAACACCTTATTTTTTATAATAATATCTTTATAAAAAAACTGGGATGTTACAATTAGTTTGTGAGATAAGAAAATATAGTAGTTTCATTATAGTATCAACACTTTATCAACACTTTATGATTACGATTTACACTTTCTGGTTTTTAATACCAAGTTAGGAAAGTCGACATGCTCGAAGGGTCAACTGTCCCCAATTAGAGAAGATGGAAGATGAATTGATCTTGGATGGGAATGATATTGAGCTCGTTTCACATTCTTGTGTCTTTATGAATATTAATTAATGTGTAGGATTGTTCTACTATGATTTCATTTATTGCTCGGTTTCTTATTTCATTTTCGTGGTTACACTCATCGTTGGTTTCTTACAGGACTTATTTGAATATGAATCCATAATTTTTGTGTTGCAAGAATTGTCTTCCTGATCTTTGCCTATTTTTTATTGTTCAAGTGATCATCTATATATTTGATTAATATGAAGTATTAGTTTATGAATTCTTTTTATATTAAAGTATCATTGAGATTCTCCATCACTGGTTCATGTTATAATACCGATATATTTTGGAAAATAATGTAGTATTTGTGTCAGTAATTACTTGTATTGAATCTGGGTATCATTTTGGCATCATGGTGCGCATTAGTTTTTCTAGGACGAAATCTGCAAGATTTTTGGTACATGTATTAAAGAATTGTTCAGTAGGACCAAAATTGCTTAATGGAGTAACGAAAAACTTAATGGAGGGACCAATATTGCATGTAAAAACATTTGGGACTGAACCCAAAAATATAAAACTATTAGGTCCAAAACCAGATGGGACTATAATAGGCGGGTCCAGTATTGCAATTTTTTCCAATAACACTATAATAACTCATCATACATATCCTCCAAAAAATGACGATAAATAAATGGATTATATATAATTCTAAACTCCTAAACCCCTAAACCCACCCTAAACCCTAAAACCCTAAAACCCTAAACCTTAAAACCCTAAACCCTAAACTTACCCTAAAACCCTAAACTCTAAAGATCAAGGTAATATAAACTAATAATCATATTCTAAAGATCAATCAAGTAAAGTCATAGTGTCAATTTGAAAAGCTCACATAAAAAACAACTTGACAACAACATCATTTTAGCTTTAAGATTCTAGGACTGTAGTGTCATATTGTTGTAAAACATAATTAAGAATGGATAAAATTTCTTTTTTCCCGTAAGATCATTGTTAATGCTAAGGAAATGATTTTACGAATGAACATGATATCACTTGATAACTTGAGCGAATAAATAAGGTTGAAGAGGTAAAAATAAAAAATTTTAAACCTTGAAAAAAACATATACATAGATAAAGAGAAAATTGCAATATCAGTCTCACCTGTCACAATCCTATTTGGGTTTAGACCCAATAGTCTTGATTTCAGTCCCAAAAATTTCTTTTCCAGCAATAATGGTCCCACATAATATTTTTTTGTAATTTCCACCCCCAACCGTCTAAAACTAATAGAAGCCCCACACGTGCACACCACTCGACCGTTAAGTCATGAGAATCAGGATTTCTCTCCCAAATTCAAACAAATGTCCCCAAAACTGAAACCCTAATTTTTTCACCAAATTGCGACTACCCTAATTTCCTTTTCCAAATCCCTAATTTTTTGCAGCATCAAATCAGAGCAATTTCTGGTACACCGTTAACAGCGAAGTCCGGTAGAGCACCGGGAGAAGGTCTATCCTCAGACAACATCGGCGCGGTGTGTAAATTGTCTGCTATTGCGAATTTGCATGTTTCCATGTAGAAAACCTCATAAATGGATCGGGTTTCTCCATTGCTACCTCTGAGCCCGGTCTGTCGCGGAGTGCGACCGTGGCAGCGCAGGTGCTCATGTCAGCTCCGCCTTCGATCGAGGATGCACAGGAGAGGGAGTAAGTGGTTGGCGGTGGTGCGCAGGATAAGGGCAAAAAGGGGGTGCTGGTGTACGTGATGATCTTGGACAGCGTTATGTGGAACCACACGGTGAATCAAAAGAAGGCGATGAACACAAGTTTGCAGGCACTGAAGAGCGTCAGAGTGGAGAGGATATTGATGGATGTGTGGTGGGGTTTGGTGGATGGGGAGAAACCCGACTAGTATAACTGGGCGGGTATTGGGAGCTACTTGAAATGATGAAGAAACACGGGTTGAAGGTGCAAGCTGTGATGTTGTTTCATCAATACGGCGGAAATTTTGGAGATTCTTGCACGTAAGCAAATCAAACTCTAATTACTATATTTTTTTATTATTCTATTCTATTTGTGGATGAAAATTTGCAGGAAAATTGATGTGGAGAATGAAGTTGAGGAAATGCAGATGGTTTCCCATGGTGGTAGAAAGAGAGGTAGGCTGAAGTGTTCAAAGAATAGGGATAAAAAAGAGGCTACTAAAGTGAATGAGGAGAGAAAAGATGAGGTTAAAAAATATGGTAGAAGATATGGGAGTGTCCATGGAGATGGCCCGAGGGTTCAGATATTTGCAGGAAAATTGATGTGGAGAATGAAGTTGAGGCAATGCAGATGGATTCCCATGGTGGTAGAAAGAGATGTAGGCCGAAGAGCGGCATTTATTTTGATGTTTTTCACGTGGCAGCGGTGGTGGTGGTGGGCAGTGGTCCCGAATTAATTAAAAGGCGAGACCAAAATTTATTAACGGAGTAACGGGAAACTTAACGGCGGGACCACTATTGCAGGAAAAAAACGTTTGGAACTGAAGTCAAAACTTTTGGGTTTAAACCCAAATGGAATTGTGATGGGTGAGACTGGTATTACAATTTTCTTTATGGATGAATATGACAATTCTCATCTTGCAACCCATATAACCATTAAAAATTAAATACCAGACGATGAAAATATAATCTATGATAACTTTTCATGATTAATCACATTAAATTATATAGCAAAATCACCAAGTCATTTTAAAAAATAAATTATATAGTGAGATTAACGAACCTGAGATGTGACCCACATTGATATAATACTCACAAAACCTATTAGCATGAAAGTGGTAGAGGGGAGGGTGGAAAAACCTTCCAACTAAGCTTGGTTGCTGCAAGGTGGGGGTTCGAACCCGGCGATTTACCTCCTCCACCAATCCCCATGGCAGGGGGCGGTGGGGGCCCCTAATGGTGGGGTACACTATTTTTTTTTTGAAAGTGGTCTTAATGCCTCCTCTGTTGCATATAGGGGCATATACAATAAAACCTCACCTAATAATTCAGTTTAGATAATATAAATAAAAGGTAACAACTCAAAGAGGAAAAAAAGTATAGAAGCCAAAATGATCTCCCAACTAAACATAAGTCGGATGAGTACTTGTCCAATAAAAAATGACTCTCTGAAGTGCTCTGTTTTGTCCGCACACTCAATCATGTGTTACTTGAAACTCACAAGATATTCAGTCAATATAAAACATGTCAATTGTATAATTACGTGCATTCTTGTAACTGAGAAAAAGAAAAACAAATCAACCTTTTATCAGAAATATTTTACAATATATTATCTATGTCTACTGGATAGGTTAAAATGTGCTCAAGAATAGAAAAACTTGCCAAGACTATCTACGGATTATCCGGAGAGAAAAAAGAGAAGAAGTTAATCACTTTTTGAATACTCATTTCATCTGTGTTTCAATGAAGAGGCGCCATACATTGACCTAATCATTTTATTCTTCCATTCCAATTCCAAGTTTAGATTTGTGTGAGTCGAACCTTAACTTGAATCAACTTTTGATGCTCTTTATACAAGTAAATATTGTGGGTGCTAAAATTAAAACTTGATTATCGAAGAATTATAATCCTTGGATACCAAGGTTTGGATTTCACAAACTATTTATTTTATAACTCGATAATTAAAACCAAGTGTCCCTTTTCCCTCCTTTTACCTAAAGACATTTTCGTTCATTCACGTTCACGCATCAATCATTCAACCTAAAAATGTTCCATAATTCAAATTCATAAATATGAATACGCTTATCTTTCTACACCAAAAAGAAATCGATAAATTCATAAACTTCAGAATATGGGAAACTGCAAGAATGGCAGATTTTTGAAATGATTTTAAATTTTATAAAAAAAATAAAAAAATAATTGATGAAAAGAAAAGAAATTGTAAGAGTCAAAGCGTCCAATTAATGCCTATATTATCACACTTTTATAGAATTTTACTATATTATTAAACTAAAATCCCAGTCCTTCAGAAATCCAAAATCTTAAACAAAAACTAACAAAATATAGAGAGTGATTAAGAAGAGTATTTTTAAAGAAAATTTAATTAAACATAATTGCCAAATCAAGATCAAGACAGAGTATATTCTTGAACTTGGAAATAACAATAGTAAATTTGGTATCAAGCCCAACAACAAGAGTGAGCATGAAACACAACCCCACCAACCAGAGGCGTATCCAATAGGGTGCATGGGGGACAACTGTACCCCAAATTCAAAAATAATATTTATATATGTAGTATACATTTTACAATTTTGTCCAGTAGCTTGGTGGTTAGGGCTGTCCTACTTGACCCCAAGGTTAGGGGTTCGACCCTCTCATTAATCTTTTTTTTCTTTTTACCCTTTCATTCATTTTTTATTTTTTATATTATATTATTTCTAAAATTTATTTTATATTTTTCTTTTTTAATATAACTATAATTGGGTCAGTCTGTTTCTTTATTATATTTATTTATATTATTTCTTTATATATTTTTTAATTATTTTATATTATTTATCAATCATATTACTTTTAGGCTAATTATAGTGTGCACTCGGGTGCACCCTAAGATAGAGTGCATCCATATACAAATATAACCAAAAACATATACAATTATGAGTAATAATGTATACAATTTAATTGTTAGTTTTTTAATGAAAAATTGAGTGTAAAAAATATACAATTATTAAAAAACATGTATACACTATTGAATAAAAAGTTATACACATATGATGTTAGTTTTTTTTTAATAAAAACTTAGTGTGAAAAAATATACAATTATTACAAAACATGTATACAAAATAGAATAATATGTATACAAAATAGAATAAAAAATCATACACATATGGGTGCACCCTTGTACCCGGGTTCACCCAATATACATTCTTACTTTTAATGTTATGCTACACTTTTTATTATTATTTTTTTCCCTTTTAAACATTGGTGTTTCTTTTTCTCCTTCATTGTTTTGTACATGTATACACACAAAACATATTAAAGTTCATATTTTATAAAATCATTCAAAATTTTCTCATTCGTTTATTGCCTAAATTATTAATTGCAACATAAATTTATATTTAAATTATTATTATTTTTCTAAATATGTGTTATAAATTCATGATAATAATGTCCTAATTGCTTTTTAAAAATGAAAATTAGACAATATTAATAGTAATCATAATTTTTCCATTTTAATTTATTTATTATGTGATTTCAAATATTAAATAAATAATATTTTTATAATTATATTTCGTACCCCCAAATTTTTTTTCTGAATCTGCCCCTGCCACCAACCACATCTACTGCCCACATGCTTAAATCAAGAATCGTAGATTTGTTTATTAAATTTTAATACAAAAAAACCTAGAAATATAGTCTCCCATGTTACCAAGATAATTCTGTTAAATAACAGCAACAAATTTGGTATCAAGACCAACAATGAGACTGCCTAGAACATAACCCTACCAATCCCATCTATTGCCCACTTGCTTGCTAAAGAATCCCAGATTTGTTTATTAAAATGTAAAATAAAAAGTTTAAAAATATAATGTCCCATGTTACCAGGATATTTCTGATGCCATCCAATACGGTGTCTCATTGCAAAATTTGAGATCATTCAATTTAGTAGTAAAAGGAAACACAAATAAATAAATATATTAAATTCTTTCATAAGCATACAAAGAAACCCACATTTAGCAATCCAAAATCTTTCAGTTTGACATAACCAATTATATCAACTAATATATAAACATGAAAGCTTGATCTGTCACTAATATTAAAAGCCTTAAAAAATGTGTACAAGTAAAACAGATATCGCAAATTACCAAAGGGAATGTACCTTAATCAAAATTAGGAGAAATGGTTGAGATCATAACCAAAAACAAAAAATAACTCAAATATTTAAAAAAAAAACATATTCAGGATCAAGGGTTGAGATTGTAATACTAAATGAAGGGGGAAGATTTAATACAAAATTAGCGAATTCATTGTGGCCAAGATTTTAACATTTATAACTTTATTATAAATTTTCAACTCTTTGTGATTTTTTTAAAAAATATAAAATAATAAAAATATAAAAAATTCAGTCACCATCTTTTATAATAAAAATGAAAAGAATTTAATCACTGAATTTTAAGCAATCACAATTATAAAACATGTTTGAGAAGATGATTGGTTTTGGTGTGTATGAGTATATATATATATATATATATATATATATATATATATATATATATATATATATATATATATATATATATATATATATATATATATATATATGTGTGTGTGTGTGTGAAATTTTAAAATTAGTTAAAAGAAGAATGTAATCTATTTTTTAGGGGCCATTACACCATGAAAAATATAACCTCTAGGGTATGTGAATCAGAAAAGCAAAACCAAAAACTATAAATTTGAAAGTCATTATAGTCCCAAGAGAAAATATTAGTATTATATTAGTAGTTAAACTTATGGCAAAAAACAACAATCACCTGAAGCGACATTAAAAAACATTTCGTAAATAATACAAATGAATTCAAGAAAATAAATTAAAATGAGCATTATTATACCAGCCTCAAAGTTGATGAGATGTAGGTCACGTGAATGGCTTGTGTTTCCTTAATTTAAGAGCGGTCTATTAGAGGGAAATATAATAGTAACATACTTATATTAGTTTCTAAGGATTATTAGTAATATGTACACATATGTATAGTCTAATTATTAATGAATACATTGATCTAATATAATTATTGATGAATATATAGTGTCTTTTATTTTTCCTACTTTATCCTTATTCACAACGATTAATATTCACACTTAATAATTTTTTATTGAACCCTAATGTGCACTAAATAAGATAAAAATTGCAAATGCTTATTCTTTAACAGCAACCACTACCTCTCTGTTAAACCTCTAGCGATTACTTTTTTTTTTTAAATACTAATGTGCATTAATATGATCGAAAGTCAATGGATGAGAGATTTAAGGATAATTATAATAAATTTTTCTTCTATTTAATTGTTTATTTTTGTTTCTCTCTTAGCAATGCACACTAATGTACATTGATAGAAAACTACAACATGAGTACAACTTAAAAAAAAAAAAGAAAAAAAAGAACAATTATGACAAAAAAATATTGATTCATATTCAACAATAAAATATTAAGAACAAAAATGAACAAAACAAAGTAATTATCTTATTTAGTATTAATGAAAAAAAAATTAAGAGAATTATACGGTTTTGAGCAACCAACGAAAGTAGAAATATTTATATTTTCCCAATATCTCGAAGAGAAATTAAAAATTAAACTCATATTAAAAGGATATATAAAAAAATGAATACCCACAAGATAAAAAATCAGAAAACTATATACGAAGTAAGCAGGCATAGGAAATCTAGTTTCAGATTCTAAAATCAGATCAATTTTAAATCAATTAATACTCTAATAGAAGGATGAAGTGGTTCAAAATCAAAACATATTATGTATTTCAATCGAAAAGGAACATACATATCTCTAGGAGGCTGTGGTTGACCACATGTCCGCACATGTCCTTCCCTTGTTAGCACTACAAAGTGCGTGCCACCAATAGCTACATGTGGTGGGAGAGAGCTACACATGTTAACAGTGATCTAAAGGTTGCAATATAAGATGAAATCAACTAGACCGAATTTAATGTTGATGTTAATTCCAAGTAGATAATAAAGAATTTTAATTTCTAGCCCATGAAGTTTAGAATGAACAAAGAAATCCACTTTAAACAGTCTCGAAGAAACAACTCATTTTGTCAACGATTACAGGAGTAAAATTAATTTCAATAAACACTGAATCTCTAATATTAATTTAGTTTTTTCACAAAATAAAATAAAAATCTCCGTACATGAGTTTCAAGCAAATCACGTAAAGCACAACCAAGGATCACATAGTTCAAGATGCATAGAGTTTAATATTCCCAACATATCCAGAGCAAAGTACCTGATGAACTGAAAACTTTGATAGACATTTATGGAATCAATATCTTTTCTAACAAGTTCTTCACCATGTTGCCCATATTAATTACCACTTGGAAGACAAAAGTCGTTGACCTTACAAGCATATAGAACTTCATTCAAGAGCAAATCAACACCAAAATCACAGTTTCCATACAACAATCTTTCACTCTGATGAAAAACACCATATGTTTCGTATGGTATGAGAGGAAAAAAACCATACTACATGCGTAGATTACCTTGATGATCAACTGTCAAGAAATGCCAACCACCAAAAGTAGCCTGAGATCAAACGAAACAATGCTTGTACTTTATCATCTTTTGATGCGAAAATTCAATTCAAAACTTAAAATTTAAATATGTGTGAGACAGAAATTTTCAATATGGAATCATTTTAATACACACTGTAATAAATATCTAAGTATAGGAGTTAGCTGCACCGTGATAAATAAATAAATTAACTAATTAATTATACATACACTCATATTATTAAACCTACTAAAATGCTGTGACTATTTTATGAAATATCAAAGATGCTGCAAGGTAATGATTATTAAGGGATTCTTACTTCATTTTTGTGAATGATGAAGCTTGTCTTAAAATTATATTATAGATGCTGAAATCAAGAATAGTAAGTATAAGCAACATAAGGAAACAAATCCGATAACACAAAGTCAAAATTAGTTGATCAGAGCATACATTACCAAGAATTTCTTTTTTTAGTGTTTTTGTAATAGCTATTTCGATTCCTTTGGTGCTCCAACAGTGACTGGAAGCGAAGAATGATAATAAATAACCAGAAGAGGAAGACTCTTAATCAAGTGAAGCAGCATGGTATTCAAAATGTGTTCATCCATATAGTTGCAATATTAAAGGTTAAAAATAGTACACAATTAACTAAGACTAAAACAAAAGGATGTCTTCGTACCCTCAAGCACTGTCCTTAAAAATTATAACTTTTATTCAAAGAAATCATTATAAAATGGATGAAATCTGGATCCTTTTGGGTTTTAAGAATTATTTTTTTAATAGAACATAATAATAAGATTATTATGTTTAGCCAAGAATGAAATCAGAGATGAAGAGGATAGATGAAAATATACAACATAAGTATAGCACAGAGTTTTAATATATTTTATCAAATAGCTCACCATTTTGAAAATGTTGCAAATGGGCAATGCTGGAAGTTTCTATAGTCCCACATGTCACACTCGATAGTAATGGAGTAAATGTGAAGAAGTTACGTGGATATTGTTGGCGTTTGGATCTTTTGGTTAACGTGAACCGTTAGGGTTCCATGCAATTCTATCGCAGCGGGAACCAGAAGCAAAGAATTGAAATACCTTTCACTAGGGTTTGATGTAGAGTTTGAACAGCAAAGGACCTTCCGATCTTCTATTGTATTCCTAAGCCACGTCTTAACGTTATGTGGGCAACGATCTACAAGACGATCTCAATTTGCAATCCTTATTCACGGTTTTGGGCTTGAGTTCTAATAATCCGGACTTCTGAGATTGACTATTATATAGGCTACAACATGGACCAGGAGGAAAAATTAGGGTTGGGCCTCCCATTGGGTTTAAACATCCAAGTTTAGCCCAAACTTATACTTATGTCAAATAATAATAAATCAGTCCACTAAAGAAATATTATTTTACTGCCACCCTAATCCCAAATTACGTTATAGGCTCCTTGTTATTATGAACCCGTTAATCTCCCCGTGTTTAAGATTCAATGTCATTAATTAATTAAGTTACTGATAACTCCATTAATTACTGTCTTTACCGAGAGTAGTATCACTCAACTTTATTATCATGCCAGAATAAATCCACCTGCACGGGTTTACATAATAATCATTATGAGCTCCTCAAGGGGACATCATCAACCAATTTCGTTAGGACACAGATACCTTCTACAATCAACAGCACACCATAGAGACAGTACCATCTCCCAGCTCACCGAGCTTATTGATTTAATAATTAAATCTCACCCATTGATGAACCAAAGAAATAAATACTGGCTTACGTGTCGAGGTTATTGTTTAGGGATTAAGAGTACGAACATCCATAATAACAGAGATCCAGTTCTATTATATAGTCAGTATAAATCGAACGATCTCACCGTAATCCTGCTTAATGCACATAAGGTGCGCTCACTAGTGCAATTTTATAGTCACGACAGACTAACACCAAATCATACTACAACCATACCGATAGATAGTCCCCATCTATCTCGGTTGTGAACATCTGTTTATACTTTATAAGGAGCCGATAATATGATCTTTCGTATGACGCCGCACACCACATTATCTATAGTATAAAGTACATAGACTTTTGCAACAATTCATAAAAAAATATGTAAAATGTTTGATCACATGATTCTCATTTCAAATATTACCAAAACGTTGTTCATACAAAAAGCTAGACTTTTAGTATACAATCCAACAATCTCCCACTTATACTAAAAGACTATGCTGTCATATTTGGTGTCATACATCTAATTACCACTCCCACTACTTGACCATGAAAAACTTTCGCCTTAAGGTCCTTGTAAAAGGATTTACTAGGTTATCATCCGATGCAATCTAGGTGATAACAATCTTTCCCTCATTATACGATTTCTCGTATTAGGTAGTACTTGCTCTCAATGTGCTTAATTGCCTTATGAGCTCATGATTCCTTTAAGTTTGCAACTGCACCATTATTATCACAATAAATTGTGATAACCTTGGACAAACTCAGAATCACATCTATGTCCACTACGAAGTTTTTTAAAATCATACAAATACTTTGGCTGCCACAAGGCTCCACTATTATTATTTTTCCTTGGTGGAGTCCAAAATATATTTCTATTTAACACTTCTCCATACTATGACTCCACTTTCAAAATAAACACATAACCTTGAGGTGGATTTACTGTAGTCCCCATGATTTGAAAATCCAAATCTATGTAATCGTCAAGAAGCAATGAATCTATCCGATAAGCTTACATATAATTTCCAGTCTTTTACTTCAAATATGTCTTACCATAGTTCATCATTCTTGTTTCGGGTTACCTTGATACCCACTGACCATGCCTTCGACAAAATAGATATCCAATCTCATGCATAACATTCCATAGATTAAGCTTCCGTATTGCCGAAGCATAGGGAACCGCCTTTATCAATTTTATCTTCTTTTGTGTCTTAAGACTCAAATCCTTAGATAAAGTCACATGCTAAAACGAGTAAGGATTATATCATTTCATGAAGCTCGAGATAAGCACAATATTCTTTATTGTGATCATTAGCACCATGATCGTAAGGATATATTTTGCTTCTTTTAAGTCCTTCATTTCATACCACTTTATCAACCATATCCATACGTCTGACAATACTCTTTCATTGTCTCCAATGAGCAAGATACCATCTACGTACATACAAGAAAATATCACCACGTTTCCGTCACTCTTTTCAACACACAAGATACATCCGAGCATTAATTAAATCCATATGACTCGATTTCCTTATCAAAATGGATGTTTCATGATCTTGAAGCTTGCTTTAGTCCATGATGGACACTTTTATGCTTACACTCAAAATGCTCTTAGCTGTTTTGCAATGAATCCTCTAGTTGCTTTACATAGATGTTTTCCTCAAGACTTCCAATCAGGAATGACGTCTTAACATCTATTTATTGTACCTCATAATCAAAAATAAGCAACAATAGATAAAAGAGCCCGGATCTACATAGGCATAGCTATCGGCGAACAGGTTTCCTCATAATCAAACCCTTTCTTTCTGAGTATACCTTTTCCCAACAAGCTTTGCTTTCAAAATTTTCACCTTACCATATTATCCTCTTTTATTTTGTATGACCACTTTCAACGGCTTTTACATCATTTAGTGATCCTACAAGCTCTCAAATTAGACTTAGAATCCATAGATCCTTTTCAGAAATCATTGCAACTTGCTAAGATATCGCATTTTATCTTGTAGTGCTTCGTCGTATCCATGGGACGGTTTCATTTTTATTAAGGACCAAGTCTCACGACTCTCCCAAAACATAAATCTATTCGGCTGTCTCACAACTCTCCCACTGCGACGAGGCACACAGACAATTGTGTATCAGATGTGACACGCGATGCAGTTTACTTGTGATATATCCTCTTGTACAATTGGTACTATACTTTGTGTTTTTTCTTCTCAGTCCTTTAGAACATTTTATTCATAGGTTTGTGATTTATTTCATTGTCCTTCTCCAAAAAACTAGTGTTCGTGTTAATAATCACTTTCTGATCTTTTGGATTATTAAATAAACAACCATTCATTTTTCTAGGAAACCCCATAAACATCAATGCGACATGTTGTTTCTAGGGCTTACCCATAAAGTGAATTTAATAATTTTAAATAACTCATCATCTATCTAACCATTTCCATAAGAGTCAAATTCCTTCTTTCCGTCACACCATTTTGCTGGGGATTTCCAGGTGTTGACAACTTGAGATTCAATCTATTCCTCTGATTAACAGCTCCTAAACTATCAAGAGGTGCTCGCCACCATGATTAAATCGTAATGACTTGATATATTTTCATGACGCTTCACCACATCATCCATGCACTTCTTGATTTAATCATACTACTCAGACTTGCAGTGCATCAAATAAATATATCTAGTTTTTAGAATAATCGTCAAACAAAGTGACGAATATTCATAATTAACTCTCACCTGGACAGTTTTAGGACCGCATAAATCAGAATGAACCATTTCCAACATATCTTTACATGACTCTATACCCCTTTGCCATGTAGAGGCAAATTATCATATTCACTTCCAAGTAAGATTCACAAGTTCGATAATTTCCACTTCCAATGAACCCAACGGTCCACCGACTATCAAGTTTCGAATCCTACTCAAGTAAAATGATCTAGTCTTAAATGCCAAAGTTATGTTTAATTCATCTTCGAAGGTTCCTTTCTCTTACTATGTTTAGAAAATGCATTATTAATTACTAAATGTTGCATTCATGGGATTAACATGATTTAAGGTTGCACAAATTCTACCAACGTATCATAATAGATTATAGCTCCATCCTTCATTATAATGACCATGTCATGTAAATGTAATAGAGTATCAATCCGTAAATCCATAGAAACTGAAATCAAATTCTTTCAATGAAAACATGTAAAAAAATTTTCTCAAAATCAATCGTTTATTTCTATCATAAGATAAATAAACAACTCCCACTGCAACAGCCACTACTTTCGTAGTTTTACCCATGTCCGTAGTAATCTCATCTTCACTTAGTTGCAGACATTTAGTGATTCGGTATCTATACACAACGTGTTAGTAAACACCATCATTAATCATGTTTCAATAACTAGTGAATAAGATACTAACCTTGTTCACATCTTGATGAAAATTGCTTTCCTTCACCACTTGTTTTGTCAGAAGTTTCCCACCATATACAACCTTTTGTATTTCAGGTAGAACTTTATCAAAACATTAAGGCGAATTATGTAGAATAAATTGATCTAGGTTTCCCTTTCAATTTCTACTCCAAGTACTTCCAATTCATTCTTCAAGTCAACCATGACCTCCTTGCCTTCCTAACTTACTCAAGTATCCAAAGATTCGCATGAGATTGACCATCATATTTCTATGAATCTCTCACCACTCTACTTGAGACTCTTATAGGCACTAGAGAGCATCCTTAGTGAGAAAACATATGTATTTTCCTAAGCAGTAATAATTAAAATCAAGATTCTTTTCTAATCAACTAATTTTGGACCAGTAAATATGATTTCCTTTAGTTAACAATAAGTGAAATAACCCTTTCGAAAATTCAGAGAATCAAGTAAATAAATACAACGATCAAACACTTCAAATTTAAAAATTATATTGATTCTATAAAATAAATTCACCGACATTTCAAGAACCGTGAATTTTTACCCATTAATTCCAAAAGTCAATTTAATCTTATGACACCGTAATTAATAGTCGATTGACCTTTAGCCATGCAATTTAATAGCAGTGACTCAGTTGGGGAGGAAACATGTGTATACCATTATTTGATACTAAGTATGTTACCCAAGTTTGTGTGCCTTACAGTTAAAGAAGTCCACACGCGCTCAGATAATTTTCTATAATCATCAATTATAAGTTTGTACCAGTGATCCGTAAATAAACTCCTCCGTTGGGGAGGAAGACAATATAGTCGACTCATAAGTTTATGTGCATCATATTACAAACAATAATTATTTAAAAAAATTTATTCCAGTGATCCAAGTTGGGGAGGAAGGCACTATAACCAACTCATAAGCTTACTTGCATCACATAACAAATCAATAATGGAGGTCGTGGGATTTATTAACTAATCCCTCTCCCACTTAGTAATTTAACAAGAGAGTTTTTACATGCATATAATGTTCAAAATATAATACGCAACCTATCATGCTCTTATTACGGAAAATAAAGCAGTAAATCACATAGAATCATGCATACATATATAACAATAATCAAATATTAAATCAATTATGGCAGTTTTACATCAGCTAATTTGATTGTTCACCTCCAAGCACGAATGCGGGCTACGCAGATGGGGATCGACCTCCTCGGTGAGGTCTCGGGATCGACCTGCCTGGTCAGATCGCGAGGTTTGGGGCAGTGCCCCGAAACCTAATCTGAAAATTAGAAGTCGGTCTTCATGAATATTCCTTCCAGATTCCTTGCTCGACACTCGCTCCTTGCATGCCCCACCTGCTCTCCGGCAAGTACGATAGGTTTTTCCGCGCTTGGGCATCTGCTCATCAGCCTGTGCCAGCACACGGCCTTCACACGGCAGAAAATGAGGACACTCCATTCCGCACGGCCAACAGCACTAGCAGTACGTCCGCGCTCGCCCACACTCACATGCGCATCGCCTGATAGTAAGTGCCCAATGCGCGCCTGCCTGCAGCGCTAGCATGTCCAGCCTCTTGTACGATAGCGTGCAGCCTGCACGCCAGCAAGTGAGTGCCCAACCTACCATGTTTCTCACCTACAAGATGCCTACAGGGTGTCCTCTGTTTGCACCAAAGAGTTTCCATGCGCCTCACGAGTCACACACCCGACATGATGCATGCTGCCACCTTATCTATGCAGACACGATCAACGATCACCTAGACCAGTCCAAACCATCGGTCTGACTCGCCCGAACACTGTCAGACCCACCATGATACGTGCCGCCAATGAACGCTCGTCGCTGGTGATGGAGTTGTCTGCCATGCCATGCCATGCTCCGGCAATTTATCCAGTTGTCGGCCCAAGCATGCACCGTGCTCCAGCCAAGTAGCCACTGCTCAAACATTAGTCACCATCGGCGCCTTCCTTTCTCCTCCAGTGTACGTCGTGAATTTTTCAAAAAGGGACCGCGGTCGACGATATACGTTTACGAACAGGATATCAAAAAAGAAACATATTCTAAAAACCTTAATTCACATATTCCACATAAACCATAGCCTAATGTGTCATGTTTAGCAATAGAACCTATGCTCAAAAACCAATTGTTGGCGTTTGGATCTTTTAGTTAAAGCGAACCATTAGGGTTCCATGCAATTCTATCACAGATGAAAGCATAAGCATAGAATTGAATTACCTTTAAGCAGGGTTTGATGTAGAGGTTGAACAGCAAATGACCTTCCGATCTTCCATTATATTCCTAAGCTATGTCATGACGTTGTGTGGGCAACGATCTAAAAGACGATCTCAATCTGCAATCCCTAATCCTTATTCACAGTTTTGGGCGTGAGTCCTAATAATCCGGACTGCTGAGATTGGCTATTATATAGGCTACAATATGGACCAGGAGGAGAAATTAGAGTTGGGCCTCCCATTGGGCTTAAGCATCCAAGTTTAGCCCAAAACTTATACTTAAGTCCAATAATAATAAATCATGCCACTAAAGAAATATTATTACACTGCCACAGTAATCCCAAATTACGTTATGGGCTCCTTCTTATTATGAGCCCGTTAATCTCCCCGTGTTTAAGATTCAATGCCCATTAATTAATTAAGTTACTGACAATTCCATTAATTAATATCTTTACTGAGAGTAGTACCACTCAACCTTATTATCATGACGGAATAAATCCACCTGCAGGGTTTACATGATAATCATTATGAGCTCCTCCAGGGGATATCATCAACCAATTTTGTTAGGACACAGATTCCTTCTACAATCAACAACACACTATAGAGAAAACACCATCTCCCAACTCACCAAGCTTATTGATTTAATAATTAAATCTCACATATTGATGAATCAAAAAAATAAATATTGGCTTACGTGTCGAGGCTATTATATAGGGATGGTTATTGTATAGGAATTAAGAGTATGAACATCCATAATAATAGAGATCCAGTTCTATTATATAGTTAGTATAAACCGAATGATCTCACTGTGGTCCTGCTCAATGCACACAAGGTGCACTAGTGCAATTTTATAGTCAAGACAGACTAATGTCAAATCACACTACAACCATATCGATAGTTAGTCCTCATCTATCTCGGTTGTGAACTTCTGTTTATACTTTATAAGGAGCCAATAATATGATCTTGCATGTGACGCCGCACAACACATTATCTATAATATAAAGTAAATGAACTTTTACAACAATTCATAAACAATTATGCAAAATGTTTGATCACATGATTCTTATTTCAAATATTGTCAAAACATTGTTCATACAAAAAGCTAGACTTTTAGTATACAATCCAATAATTATATCACTTGGACATCATACGATGAATATTTAAGGTTTTATAATGCATGTAAATGAATAACAGATGCATAAAAACAATCAGGTATAAGCCGCATACAGAGAAATAAAAATATACTGACTGGTGTAAACTCTAAAAATTGCTGGATTTGTGCTTGAACTTAGGGAGATACTCCACCAAGAGAATCATGAAGCATTTGCCTGAAAATGAATTTCATTAGATTATTAGAGTATGATAAAGGATCACACACGTTTGGTCAGACTAAAACTATGAAATGGTGCGACCTAATAGAGTATAAGGATTCATAATGTTCGCATGTTCACCTTTTTCTCATTTCATAATCATATGAAACATTGCTGACAGCTATAAATGGAAACATTATCTATTTAGCTAAGAAATAGATAATTAAGACAGTTGGAAGAGATATGTATTTTTTTCGAGGGTGGTTGCTTCTTTTTATACATTTAAAAAAAGAGAGAGAGTGAGAATAATGAAAAACTTAATACATGGACAGAAGGAATCATGCTCGTTTCCCTTCTATCATATAACATGAGCCTCAATTGTTCTACAATAAAATAAAATAATATCATACCATTACTGAAAAACAACAAACATCAGTCGATTCAGGAACTGATATAAAATCTAGCGAAAAATTAAATGATACATGATAAATCGGCCATCGAATTCATATGAAAAAAGTTGGAATTAATTAATACTAATGTAGAATATGGAGAATGTAGATTAATTAAAGCTATAATATTGATGATACGTGACCTTACGTAGGTGATTGCTGAGAAATGATGGTTCCCAGGAGCAGTGGCGTATCTAGGGGGTACAACTGTACCCCCAAAACCTCCCAAAATACTGAAAAAAAAATTATATGCATGTATATGTATAAATATTTGCATATTGTACCCCCAAATTATTAATTTCAATACATCATACTAAATTCATTACTATTTTTATAAATTTATACTATAAATTTGTTAAAATAATGTTTTAAATTATTGTTTACAAATAAAAATTCGACATTTATAATTTTTTAGTGTTGATTTATTTATTATATGATTTTAAATATCAAATACTCAATTTGTTCCTTCAAGTATTTAACATTTTTTCTTTCAATACATCAATACTTATGTGTATTTCTAAAAATGATAATAATACATCTCAATAGTACTCACTTTCCGCATGCATCTCAACAACTTTATACCTATTTTTATTAAATTATGTAAAATACTCATTTTTTTACATATGCATCTTAATGACTTTACACATATTTTAACATAAAAAATACATGCATTATTTATGAGGACAGAGTGACTAATATTTTTATAATTTCATGTCGTACCCCCAAAATTTTTTTGGATCCACCACTGCCCAAGAGTGCGTCGTTTCTACAAAGAGGGTCATGGATCCAACACCTATGGATGTAACATATTCACTAATATATAACATCAAAACTAAAATTATCAATGTATCATCATACTTTAAAAAATCGAAGGAATTTTAAAGCAAAAGTATAATTGACAAAAAAAAATTGGATAGAATATGAATTCAAATTGATAGAACATAAGCCGTGTCATTTACTCTGGGAAGTCATACCATTTTCACCAATCATTAAACAACATAAAAGCATTGGCCATGGAACAGTCGCTGAAAAATAGATAGAAATGGAGTTTGGAAAATGAAGATGTATAAGAAAATTAACATCAAATTGACGATTGGGAATTCAGTGTATTGACGATTGGGAATTCAGTGTCTGGGGCTAATAATTTGTTATAACTATACCTTCATAGCTCCTCCATTGAGGAATATACAACTGGCGTCGAGCACTTCATCATTTGGACTATGGAGTCGAACTTATTCAAATGCTAGATGATTTCTCATTGAGAAGAAGATTAGATTTCACAAATTGGTGTTAGATTTTTAATCGGAAGAATTTCATAGGAAGACCTAACTTTTAGTTTAGGTCTCAAATTAAGACCTGATTTTATAAGTGTTTCAAATTAAGGTCTAAATTTAGATATTTTTTTCAAATTAAGGCCTGATTTTTATGTTTTTCAATTTGTTCTCATTTCAAGACTTACAATAGAATTTATTTTCTCATTTTTAATCTTACAACATAGTTTAAAAATATTATTATACACCTTCAAATTAAATTATAAAATTAAAATATGTTATTTTTATTAATATTTTATATTTTTCTATAATTTATATTGAATTCGTAAAAAAAATAAAATTAAGACAAGTCTTAATTTGAGAAAAAAATTAAAATTAAACCTTCAAATGAGACAATTCTAAAATGAAGTCCAAAAGTGAGACATAAAGTAAAATTTGGATCTTTATATGAAAATTTTCCATTTTAATCTTTTATGGGAATGCAATATTGATGGTTGAATAGAAGAGTAAAGACGTAAATAAATATAGAGTAGTAGGGGTTCTCAAACACAACATAATACAAAAAATAAGTTAAGATGAAAATAAGTTGTGGAAAACACTACTGGTATCCGTAAATAGTCTAAATCTTGAGTTTCTATGTATATAATAATTATCTTTCTTGGAAAATAATTGATTTTCAATATTTATACCTTGATAGAGATGATAGGAATTTCTAGTAGATTTTCTTTCACACTAGTGTTAAATTGGGGTGACCTAATTTTATATTAAAGACAATTATAAGCAGCACATTATTGATCATTATGTTCAAATTGGTCTTTAATGCTTTATCTGATTAAAATTAGTGATTTTAATTTTTACACGTAATAGATATCACATGCCATAGTTTTCCTAATGTGCTGATTTATATAGCTAGTCTATTGCAACTCCATCACCTAGTGCTCTTTATTACTGCCACAAGATTAAACCTCTTAGAGCTAATTTTTTTATGAAAAAAGTAATAATATTAAAAGTAGTCAGTTTACTTGTGGTAAACCAATACCCAACACACTAATTCTAAATCTAAATCCCCATTTACATATTTAGGTTTGATATTGCTAATTCTACATACAACAATTTTAAAATTTTTGGATAGTTATATAAGCAATATATGAGCTCATCAATAGATCCAATACAATACACTTATTTGATGGTAATAATTGGTTAATTAGGTAAATTTGAATCAAATATGATTAGTAAATTACATTCTTCCCTAATACTAGATTAGTAATCGCTTGTAGTATATATATGTGTTTAGGGTTTATAATTTATCCTTATATTTCTGAAATATTAATAGGGTTTTGAAGATATTCAATTATGAAACTATGGGAAAGAAAAGAAAGAAAAAAACCACGTGGAGAGTCATTAAGGTACAAATTAGCTTCCAAATATAGTGATTAACCAAACCAACTATTTATTATTACTTTGTTTATAAAATATATAGGTCCCTAAGCTATAGGATGACAACCAATGTTGCTTTTTTATATTGTGATACATGAAAAAAAATAATTGAATCAAGTGTATCAATAGATGGATCCTCCGTCCAATCATTTGTAATACTATATATATTCATTAATTAATTTCTATAAATGAAAAATACTATTATCCTAAATTTGATGTACATTTTCTTAATAAACATTTCACACAAAAGAGTTACACTGAAGATGAAATCAATGAAGTGCGGATGGAGGTATTGAAATCAATTAATTGCTAAGGGGTGGGGGTGTTGTTAATACGGAGTTAACAATGTCCATTGCTCTCTCCACCTATAGAGCAGTGCCTATTTGTCCTTCAGAATGTTATTGATGTTTTTTATTAAGAGGACAACTAACCCAAAAAAAAGGCATTCCAAGTTTATGTGCATACTTGTCCTTGTAAGTAAAAGCGGTTTTTTTCAATAATTTTCTGATTGAAACTTCCAGGTTTCAATATTGCTTGATGCACTTAACAAGTATTGGCCTTCTATAAGCTGTGGTTCTTCATCAAATTGCCATGGTGGAAAAGGATTATTTTAGGAGCATGAGGTCGGTTCATTTCTGCTATACTTCATAATTAATGTTGATTAATAACTGGAACTAATAATTGATTTCCTTTTTGTCATGTTTGGATCGTAAAACTTCTGGATAAAAGTGGGGTAATATCTTCATGAAGTTCTTATTCTGAAATGGTTTTATCTATCTCTTGTGCATTTAGGAATGAAGTGTATCAATCATATATTAAGCTGCTAAATATGCTTTGATGCTTGAAACTATTGCTCAATCATGATATGTAAAATCATTCATAAGTTGTGAATTTATTGTCATTCATTTAGATATTTTTATTGATAATTATGTATGTGGTGTTATTTATTACAGAGATTCTCTTGCTTCCTACACTTAGTTATTGGCAGATAAACTAGAGAGCATCCAGAGTTCCAAATAAAGCCATCACATATGCAGGTAATTAAAACTGCTTATCTAGTTTCCCGCTTTCTTTTAAGACATGCAAATATAGTTGTAATGTCAGTATTTTAGCATGTCTTTCTTGTACTCCTGTTCTACCGTTGTGTCAAACTTCCCATTAATTAGATAGGAATTGATGCCCCTTATCAGTGTATAAGGGTAAAGGGTATGATAATATGCATTACAGGGGAGGAGATGCGCTGGAAGGATGACTGAGTTTAATCATGCCAAGAATACAGAATACAAGAGCTCCATTTATCATGCTAGTCCCACTTAAGTGTTTCAATGCTTTGTAACCACTTCTTTACTTATTCATGTGGTTCTGCATTCAAATTTTCACAACAATTTCCTACAGATTTAATGTTCACAGCTTTTCTATTTAACTGATTTAATGATATGAGTGTGATTAATTGGATGATTAGTTTTAGATCTACTGAACCAAAGTCAATTTCATTGTGAGTGTTCAAGATATTCAAATGAAAATTATTCACCAACAAAGCCATTATATATAGTATAGTATATCTATAACCATTTTTCCAATTCAAATGTTATTTCATGATTATTACTCTAAGGGGCCAGAGATGTCAACATGAAGAGCTTTACTCCATCGATTTCAGGATGAATTAGATAGTCTTGCAAGAAACTACCTTGACAGGTTCAAAATTTACTACGTGCTCAACCAAGTAAGTTCACCATTCATTCAACCTTAAATGGTATTTTAAGATGGATTTATTTTGTTCTTCCCTTGTGCTATGATCAGATGATGCTTATAGTATTTTGGTTCACAGCTAATTCTTTTATATGAATGAAGCATTTCACTTGTGAGACTGCATTTTTCATATGATAATAGAAGCATAACATATAACTATACAAGAAAATATGGTCTTTTCTTCTCTATCTGCCAGTTATTTGTGAAGTTTAATAGACAATGTCTCCCTTTATAGGTATGCGAGTCGAGAAGATCTCTAAACAACACTCAGAATGGTCCCATCAAGCCACCATTGCATCATTTTGTAAGAGCAGAATTGCTTCCGAGTGGATACTTAATTAGGTCGTGTGAAGGTGAAGGATCCATCATTCATATAGTTTACCACATGGATTTAGAGGTATTATATTTTGTTTGCTAATCATTATCTACTTTCTGAACTGAATAATCAACGAATAACATGATGAGTGTTTCGTTGCAGCCTTGGACTGTGCCTGAAGTGTTGCGTCCACTGTATGAATCATCAACTATGCTTTCTCAGAGGACTACATTGGCGGTACGCTTTTCTTTATGCATTAAACATATATATTTTAGTACTTCACATAGATAGAAATCATGATCCAGTGCTTGGCTACTTGATAAGAAATGATGGTCTAAGGTAATTAGTTCTTCATCTTTGAACAATATAATTATGTTTTGATTATAGACATTTAGTGGAAAAAATTCTCGCAGTTGATGTGAAGGACTAATTTAGTGATGTTTCATTGGCAGAATGTTCTTCATGCTATACTAGTAAAAAAATTTTGGGTTATTAGTGTTTCATGTTGCAATTGTTTAATATGGAAAAGTTCACAAAAACTAACTTTGCATAAGTTCATAAAATCTCTTTGTAGGGGGTCGATCAATTTGCTTCTCTACTTTTATTATTTTTTAAAACTTTGTAATGTAATAAAACCACTCGTTGTTGCTTTATGATTGAGTTTTTAAGTTTCTTTTTTGTAACATAAATCACAAGCTCATCCTGAGATTTTAGCTAAGGTGATTGTGTAAAAGGATTATCTTATAGAAGTTATCTTCATGTTCATCTTTACATACAAATTATGTTTGATTATCTTATGGAGGTTATCATTTTCTTATATCCCTTTTTAATTTGCATTCTGAGTTGTTGATCGATCTTATTCCTTTTATTAATTCAGGAGATATGTGTAGCTAACTGTGATGGAGTGGATGTATCAATCAAAAGATGGCTTTACATCATATTTAATGGGTTGGAAAGGTCATCAGATTGCAGCAAATATGTATATATATGTACAACTACGTAAGTACATATATCGTACTTCTTTTTTTTGTATATATTATTAATAAGTACATGTTTCGTACTTCTTTTGGTATATATTATTAGTTAAGTAATTTTAATTGTGGGTTGAAATGTTAGATGTTGCGTATATATTTTTAGGGTTGAATATTAGACGTTGAATTTGGATATTTCATGGATGTATGGATATGTTGATGAATTAATGGATGCATTTATTGAAATTCCATTTAAATTTTAGAGCATTATTGTTGAAATAAATAGCCAGGTGATCAATAGCTTTTTGGACGAAAGATATTGGTGAATTCTTGACATCTAAAACTTAAAAAGATATCAGTGATTCACCGATATCTATTGTTCTAAGCATTTCGATATCAGCTAATTTATATCGGTAAAATTTTAAAAAGATATCGGTGAAATACTGATATGTATGCCAGGAAAGATATCGGTGAATCACCAATATATATTATTCTAAATCTTTAATATCAGCTTCATTAATATCGGTGATTTTATAATAGATATCGATGTTTCCCCGATATCTATATTTATAATAGATATTGGTGGTTCACCGATATCTATTGTTCAATATCTTTAATATCAGCTTCATATATATCGGTGAATTTAAAATAGATATCAGTGATTCGCCGATATCTATGTACTTAATAGATATCGGTGAGTCACCGATATCTATTTAGGGGACCTTTAATAACACCTCCATTAATAAAGGTAGAAATACTAATAAATATCGGTGAATCACCGATATCTATTGATCCAATAGATATTAGTGATTCACCGATATCTTTTTAGGGGACCTTTAACGACACCTCCATTAATAATAGTCGAAATACTAATAGATATCGGTGAATCACCGATATTAATTAAGTAAATAAATATCGGTGAATCACCAATATTTATTTAGGGGACCTTTATAACACCTCCATTAATAACTGTGGAAATGCTATAGATATCAGTGAATCACCAATATCTATTCACAGATTTGTGGTAGTGTACTTCAGAAGATGTTGGTAGATTTTATCTGCGTGCATCAGAACCTCTCCTACCAATTAATCTCAACCTTAGGCTTGATGAATTTTCTTGTACCATAAATTGTCTTGTCATTCTGAAAGATTTGACCAAAATGTTGTATTAATCTAACATTTACTTTAAATCTGACACAGTTCCAGCATGAAGAGTATTGATATTTTGTCGCTCCCTAAAAATGAGCAAAAATAGAAAATAATGAAATTACCACATTATATACGTTTATGAGAAAATAATATAGATAAACACCTTGAATTATATATAATTTTTCATAAAATAAAAGAAAAATTACATAACACTTTTGATACGATTCTCAATTTCATTATCAGAATCATATATATATATATATATATATATATATATATATATATATATATAATTGAGTGAACATAGGAGATGATCCTTCTACTAGAAAAAGACTACCAATTAGACGGTAGTTTTTGTACTGTAATCTAAAAATTGGTGGACCACTTGATTGATTTTGCATTGAGTCAATCTTCCCTCAATGGAAGTAAAAGAAAACTATTGTTATATGATTTGATATTTTCAAGAAATGTTTGCTCTTTTCACTTTTACCATTGAGAAGATTTTTCAAAATTTTCGAACGTTCCTTCATTTGTGGGAGTTGAACTTTGCCTTGCGTACAACAGGAAGAATATTTCGGCTTCTTGGAGTTACATTTAGAGGCCAATCTTTCTTCGTACCAAAATAAATCCCCAAAAAATTTACATATATTGGTCGAATCACCAACATCCCAATAATATGATAATCATAATATCAATGTTTTTAAATTCAGACCGACCGGCTGGAATGGTTCAATCGGGAACTGAATTCTGGTTCGATCCGAAAACTCCCAATAAACCATTTTTATCTCTAAACTGGAAAAAACTGGTTTGGACAGGTCAAAACCGAAATAACCGGTAGATCGGCCAAATTGTAAATCGCCCGGCTTGAAGAAAACCAGTTTAAATAAACCCTAACAATAAAATCCCATGGTACAACTCCAATTACTTCCAAATTTAGTTGCTAATATCATGAATGGGAACACGTCCCAGCCGGAATAATCTTTTCTGTCAGCTCCAACCGCCGCCACTGTAAATGGCTTTTTCAAGAATCTAGCTAGAATATTCTTCGCTACCATGAAGAGTGTGTGTACTGCTTATTGAGGAGAGAAATATTGGAAAATAGTATTAGGTGGTGGACAACTACACTAACAGTTGTAGTGGCCAGAGATTCTTACCGATAGAAGGCTTCAGATCGAGTTGGGGAAAAATAAGAAAAAGAAAGAGTAGGTGGGCGGTGGCCGCTGGCCGGTAGGTGGAATATAGGAATAATTAGCCAGCTTCTCTCTCTCTCTCTTAAAAATGATTTATTGAACAATGTGCTTTGGTTTGTGAGATTTGTGAAGTGTTAGTATAATTTTAAAATATTAATATGTGGCTTACAATTGTCATTTTGGCTAATCAGTACAATGTCTTGCTTGCATAATCAGTTGTCTCATGTCATTCTTCCTCTTCTTATTCATAATTTGCTACAAATTTATGTAGCTTGATCTTGGTTTGTGCCTAAAATTTATACATAAAGCATATGACATGAGATTTGAATCCTGTGTATTTTAAAATGCTTATGTGTAAAATCGCTCGTGTAAACAAGTGTGTAGTTGTGGAGTAATTTATTTTCAGATTGAGTATATAGTGAATCAGAAATGTGGGTATGGTGGTCGTATGTCTTGTGAGAAGTGGTATCTTACTGGTAATGTAATCGATAAATGCTTGATACCAAGTGTAATACAATAATGAAATATAATTATGCTTGTATTGTTCCACCCCTGTGCATTCCTTAATTAGTGATCAGGGGTCCCTTGGTTAATTCATCTACTAGAATGAAATATATTGTGAATCATTAAGAAGGTCAATTATAATGAAATTGAAAGTAATTGAAGAATGGGGAGGTTAATCTCAATGTGGAAGTCGAAAGAAGCCACATCTGACTTGGTGTTGGATATTACATATTAAAACATGAAATTAAAGAGGGAAAAAGAGATTTAAAAAAATGTATAGTATAGATATTTGCATATGCAAATTGTAGATTAATGTATAGGTGTTATCAAAAGGTGTGTAGAGAGATGGGTTAGGTTGAGTTTTTGTATAATTTTAATGATGGAATTTGGAGATTTGAATGGCAAGATGGTTTTGAAGATGCAATTGGAGGAGAGAAAGAGAGAGAGAGAGTGAATTATTGAAAGCTGGAAGTAAGAAGTTAGTTAATTACAACACATTGTGATTAGTTCATCTTAATGGATAAGCAAGAAGTTAGTTAATTACCAAGGAAATCTGCAGAATTCTTGCTGTTGGAAAACCTCTCGGTCGGCTTCTGACCGAGATACTTGATCCCGTTGCGAGGGAAATTGGCTTTTATAATTGAAAGTGATATGTAGTTGTTGTTTCCAACATCCACGAGTGAATCCCCAGAACTAGAAATGTGTACGTACTTGTCAGACGAAGCCTTCTAGGGTGGAGAGCTTGTTAATGGCTAATGCCATTTGAGCCATTTATGAATTCAGGTTAAAAAGTAACTTACAAATTGGGTTGATATTGTGTTTGGGCTAAATTGTTGATGCGAATAACTTTATGTTATGCTTGGTTTCCAATCAACTCACCATTTAGCCACCATTAGTTAATCCTTTCTTTTCCTACTTTGATGAATGACATGCGTGTGCAATATTTAATTTTAAATTAATGGATTGAGTATCATGCTTCAATTGACATTAGTGTCTGGTTTGTAATGTTTACCTTTTCCCTTTTCCCTGTTTCTCCTTTGAACTTCATTTGTATGCTTTAGATTTTATTACTCTCTCCTTTTAATCCTTTAATCAACTGTTTGTAAGATTAAGATTCTGACATAGATGTATATGACTTGTTAGATCCAACATCTGTTGGCCATATAAGTGTCTCATGTTTCTTTGAGGTGCTATATATTTGATGCTTAATTCATCTTATTAAAATCCATTTGTGATAATTGAAACAATTGTGAAGAGAGTTTTGCTAGGCAGTATTTTGTCTATTGTGGTAAGTCGTGCTCTTTGCATGTGGTACAGTTGATATCTATGATCTTGCCTCACTGAATTGTGAATTATAGGTAGTTTTCTTTGGAAATTTTTTGTTCTTTTTTAATTTTTATTCATTATGAAATGAACTTCTTATGGTTTGCATATTTATGATGGATAGGCTGATCATATTTGGTTACTACAACCTCCCAAAATCTATTTTAGTAGCCAAAGCATTAATGTGAATACTTTAAGTAGTATTTGTATGTGTTTGACATCTTAGTAACTTTGTTAATATTGTAGTACTGTGGTAGGTTTTCTGTTTATCATCAAGCTAGATGCATCTTGGTATTTAATCCAGTATGAGAATGGTTAAAAATTAAATATTTTAGCTTCAATTACGAATCTAATTATAGAATCTTCTGGGTAATTCATAAATGTCATTTTTAATTTGTATGGACCCCAACTATATGTACAATTTTTCAAACATGGACTAAAAAATATTAATGTAAAAATTTAACTAATAAAACAGAAAACAGAAATAAAATAATACTCAACGGATCCCCCCAAGAGTATACATAACCTTATGTACAACAAATATAAAGAAGCATTTGCCTTAAAAATAACATAGAAATAAAGCTAGATCTCTTCAATATATGGACAGATAAAAAGTATGAAAAATGAACTTCACTTGTTTTGGCAACTAAACGTAATTATTAGGGGAAATATTGAGACATAAGAGGAAGTTTAAACTAAAACAAGTCCAATTCCCAGAAGTAGTTTGATTTGTTTCTGTTCACCTCCAACTAAAATTTGTCATGCTTAAAGATGAGAATAGTCACCCAAAAGTAATTCACGCATGTTCTTTGGCGTAAGAAAAGTTGTTCCACACTTCCATCTAAAAGAACTATAAGTGCCTCTTATTGGGGTTTCAACATATCCATTGATACTCGTGATTTTAGTGCTTATTGTTATATTTGTAATTTCCATCAGAAAGTAATTTGATGAGCTAAATTGCATCCTAGGAACCTGCTTTTGTCAATTCGCTTGTATTTGTATAATGTTCTTGCTTGTTCTTCAACACTTTAATAATTATACACTTGAATTTTATCTATGATTGTCCATGCTATGATTGTTGTACATGCTCTAGGCCATGTAACTAGTAATATCTCTTTTGCTGTCATTGCAGTCTCATTCACTCACACTATTAAAGGTATTAATTTATTGTTTGGCATGGTTGAGGAGAGAGTTGTATTCTTATCAGATGTTTATTTCTCATCCTTTTGTCAAACTTCTTGGATCAGCCCTCGAATATTTAGTGTCAAAATTTTCATAAATTTAGAGTTGTTTTTATGTGGTTTTTGTGTGTTTTTCTTGTGTTTTGAGTCTTTTATTTTTGTATTTTATTGGATCTATGTTGGTTGGAAAATGTTATGATATGTGTGAAATTCTTAAAGGAAATGACACTAAAATGATCAAACTTGAAGAGGAGTACATCAAGAAATTTGGGAAAAATCGCTGGAAAATGTAAAAATACAGAAAATTGAGAAATTTGACCCAAATTTCACATATTCGGTTCGAATATCCGAGAAGAAAAATTCCACCCGAATATTTCAGCTTGACGGAATACAGGGCACTGGTCCAGGAGGGGAAATTCGACCATGACTTGAAATTTCGCCTGAATTTCTGAGTGGGGTGGAATACAGGGGCACTTGTCCCGGATGAGAAATTCGACCATGGCTTGAAATTTCTGATCGAATTTTATGGAAAAGTGAGATTCTGCATTTTTTGTCAAAAGCATTAACACGTTTTTCAGAAATTCCGGCCGAATATTTGATATTCCAGTCAAATTTCTGTGTAAAACCTGCTACCTCGAGAGTTGCCCTAATATTCCATTAGCAGCCACTCCACACCATATAAATAGTAGGAATATGAATTGGAGGCAACCAGAACAGAGCACCCCCACTCCTTAGGAGATTTTGAGCATTTTTCCACACTTTCACTCCATAATTTCCATCTATTTTTCATACCTTTCATCTTTTGGTGTTGAAGAACTCAAGGAAGTCAAGAGCTTGATGTGGAGATTAAGGAGTGTTGAAGATTCTCTACAAGAAATTGTTAGGGAAGATTTACATCTCTTTTGTATTTCTTTTGGCTTTGAAACTATTGATATGTGTAATGAATCATTTATGTTTTTTGTTGCTTTTATCATCTTAGGATAATCCCTCTAGTGGGATTAGGGATATGAAGAACACATTAGGTTTATATTACCATGTGGATTAAATTGTTTTTGACTTAATTGATATTGGTTTCTATTCATGGGCTTTAATTGTTTTGATATTGTGATGGCATGGTTTGTTATTCATGAATGATTATTGGTTTAATGGATTGTTGATCAATGGATGATTTATGATAATTAAATGCTATCATGATGTTCAAGTGTATATTGCTTGGAGTGAGACGGAAACGACCCTCTTAAGTATTAGAAAGGTATGGATAGACATCAAGTTTAAGTTTGACCGAGAGGATATTTGAACTCGATGAGGGGAACCAATCCATTCGTTAGCTCTAGTACACAAAAAGGGAGAGTTAATTCTAATTAGTACCTTCTAAGGGAGAATTGAGAATTAATTAGTATCTAGATGGAAGAGGTTAATGTTGGGCTTTGATCTTAAGTGCTTTTGGGAGTCTTTAGTGGATCAACAACCTTTGTAATCCGAAAGGGAGCTTTGGATATATTTGTGATCACCCTTAATCTACATAAATTGAGTTGAATTCCCTTTACATGATAATATGAATTGAGGGTGCTTGGATGTTTCTAATCCCATGTTTTTCCATACTTGAACTTTAACACCTATTCTTTTTTAGTTTTACTTATCTTTACTTGTCATTTCTCTTAGTTGCTATTTTATTTACTTGTTAATTTGCTTTAATTGTTAAGTTCAAAATCAAACTCAAAACCCCTATCATCCTTATAAAAGTGACATAAACATGAGCTCACATATTTTATTAATCCAAAATTAACTCCTTTGTGGTTCGATAATTTTATTCTTGGGATATACTTCTACAACGACCGAGTATTCTTGCTCGTGAGTATAAAATATTTAAATAGGAAATTGGCGCCGTTGCCGGGGAGTTTTAACTGATTGTTTGAATGCTTTGTTAGTGTTTTAATTGTTCTTACTAAGGACATTTTATCTTGTTTTGTTTCTTGAAAAATTTTCTTGTTACTTATTCTTCTTGATAGGTACTCTTACCTTGAAAGAAGGGGAGGAAGAACAAAGCACAAAAAGAGAAAGTTAAAGGAATATTGTAGTAAAATTTTGGAGAAAAGTATTAGATGGATGGATGGAACAACTACATGGGAGGTTACTATGGAAATCAATATGCAAGAGATCCTCCTCCATAACAAAGAAGTTACATGGATGAGAGCTACTATGGTCATAATTGTCAAACGAATCAAGTTCACTCTCAACACTACAATCAAGGAAGATATGGTGAATGGCCGCAAGCTTACAATGGAAACACATTCCAACCACAACAAGGAAGTGAAGGCCAAAATTCTTAATCGAGTCCTATCAATCCTCAAGCAGAAGATGATCTTTTCATAGGAGTGGGTAATTTCCAAGGGAATTTTCGAAATAACTATGAAGGAAGTTTTCAAGGGAATTATCCACCAAGTCAAGAGAATTGTCAAGGAGGATATCAAAGTTTTAATCCAAGTGTCAAGCCATCTAATGGAGAAGAGAAGTCGTCCTTGGAGGATACATTGCTAACATTCATGAAAGATACAAGGGCTTATATGGAAAGGAGAGATGCCAAGTTTGAAGCTAAAATGGATGAAAATGAGAAGAAGATGGATGATTGGATGGACTCCCTTGAGTATCAAATGAGCCAAATTGTAAGTGCTTTGAACAATTCTCAACAAATTAAAGAGGAAGATTATATGGAGGATAAAAGGGAAGAGGAAAGTAAGGTTGAAGAAGGGTTGGAGGAAGAAGAAAATTTGGTGGTAAAAGAATCTAGTGAGAAGATAGAAGAGCCTATTGAGGCGAAAGAAAGTGAAAATGAAGAGCAAAGTCAAGAAGCAAATGAAGATGCCTTGAAGAGTGAAATGAGCATTCCTAAACCTTTAAACTCTTTAAGTTGCAATGATTTTCTTGACTTTGTTTCTATTGACTTTGTCTTACCTCTTGATACCTCACAAATTCTTAGTGACAAAAGAGAGTTGGAAGAAACTTTGGGGATATTCATTGAACGGAGGAATAAGTGGTTTGCTAGAATGGAGAGGAAAATGGAATGTCAAGCAAGGATAGTTAGTGATTTCAAGCTCAATCTAAGAGTGCCAACGAGGCCATCACTTGCCACAAGTACTTAAAGGATGAAGAAGCTCAAAGATTAAAATATGGTGGCAAGGACGATCGCTATCCATGGCCATTCCGATGAGATTAAAAATTTCCGTCCAGCTTGAAGACGTAAAACTTAGCGCTAAATGAGAGACAACCCATTATTTTATATGCTTTCTTTTATTGCTTTCAATAAGGGTGATTGATTTGATTTTTAGTGTTTTGGTTTGATCTTTGTGTTCGTTGGTGTTTTGTTTACGAATTATGATGTGCTTGGTGGATTTGGAGCGCATTGGATTACGAGAAGAGCTACGAGGGATACTTCAAAGGGAGTGCCTTTTCTTTGGCTCAACTTAATTCTAGCCTAGTTATGAATTAAGTTTGGGGCGTTGATTTGTTATATGCTCTTGTAGTTCTCATGTTATGAACATTTGCACCGGCACACATAGTTTCCTTGTGTCTTTTACTTTTCATGTGATTTTTCTTATATTTCTTGTGTTGTTAGTTGTTGGTTGTTTGCATGTGTGTTGGTGATGTGGATATTGATTGTGAATGAGAACTTGTTGATGGAATTAGGATGTTAGATTAGGAAATAATGATAACAAGTGCATTCAAATTGTTCAATGAGCAAAAGATGATGTATTAGTATACTTTGGTCCTAACAAAATGAACCATGAGATTTTGAGCCAAACCATACATCATAAATGGTTTCATTTAATTGTGAGAGGATCGATCATTTGTGTACAAACTCGAACTTGCTTGTTGACTTTTCTAAGAAGCTTGTTGATGAACATTTGAGAAATGATAAGAGGCCATCCTTGATATTTATAGCCTATGGCCAAACACAATTTTCCTACCTTTCAATATTATCCATTGCTAGACAATTTGAGCCTTATAAGCCTATATTCTTTCATGAGCACATTCTTTAGCCAAAATACCACTTGAAGCTAAGAAAGAACCTTATGTGTGGAGTTTGACTAGAGAAAGTGAAGGTAAGTGATGTGAAACACAAGAAGCAAGAAAAGAAAGACATGAGAAAAAGTGTTGCAGAAAGAAGGATGTGAGATATAAAAAAAAAAAAGAGCATGGAATGCAAAAGAAAAAAATCAAGAAAGAGCTAGAATTGCATTATTTTATACATTTACCATGAGAAAAGTTCTTGAAAAATCTTAAAAGAAGGAGTTTGTGTTTTAGCATGGACGAAGAACGCTTAAATAGAAAAAAAATGACAAGAAAGAAGGAAAAGATGTGAAAAGAAAAATTATAAGGGTGACGACTCTTTCAATAGGATCTCTCCACACTTTTAGTCACTTTAATCCTATAATTATCCTTCCCTAACCAAAGAGCCTTCTATTACATCCAAATATAAGCCCTCTTTGATCTTTTATGGACATTAATTGAGTTTTTAAGAGTGAGTTAACTTGTAAGCTTATGGTGAGTATGCTTTGATCGGTTGATAAGAATATACACATCTCTCTAAAATAAAATGAGTAGAGTGATACACTATCCGTGAGGTTAGGACATTAAAGTATGCTTGTACAAGATCTTTTCATCATTGAACCTTTTTAAAAGTAAGGTGTTTAAATTTCTTATTTCTAATGTTTTAATTTTGTTAATGGTTCTTTGTTAATGGTCATATTTACTTTACTTTTGTTGCTCGACTCTAATATCTACGCAAATTTACCCTTTAGTTCTTTTCTTTTCTTTTTTGTTGCTTGGGGACAAGAAACACTCTAAGTTTGGGGGGTTTGTTTAGCGTGCAAATTTGCTAGATTTTAGAGTCTTGTTTGTGTATTTTTTATGTTTTTATCTTTTTTTTAGTATTTTATTTCGTATTTTGTGTAGTTTGTATTTTTAGAGAAAGGTGTGTGAATCATGTTAATTTTTATGTAGGAATGAGGTATTATTGATATAAAATCAGAAAAAAAGGAAATGGGAATTAAATTGGGATGAAAAAGGCGAAAAAAGGTGGAAAATTCGGCAAAGACAATATTTTTCAGCATTTGGCAACACTTTTGAAAAGACAACAAACATACGACAACACTTTTGAAGTGTTGTCTATTCAGAAAACAGGGGCGAACTCCCTATTTTCCATCTGAGTGGTAAATTCGGGTCAAACTTGAAGGATGGTCGAGTTTTCACGTGTGATGCCTTGTTTTAGGTGGAAATTGGGCAATAACATGCTTGTTTTGCCTTATTTAAAAAATATGTTGGAGGTGGGGATTGAACCCACGACCTCAGATTAGGCGCCTTCAACCGCTGGGCCAACAGCCGGTTTATGCACTCAAATCGTATGGAATTTATATTGAACCCGGTTGCTTGATTCGATTTTTAAGCCCAAAAAGCCCAATTCTCCATTTAAGCCCATGATCCAATTTATGCCCTAATCTCTTGATCCTCCACCACTATATATACCTTCATTTTCAAAATTTTGGGTAACAATTATCAATAAATTTCATTTTATTTTTGGAGGCCACACACACTACACACACTTTCTCTCTACTTTCTCCCTTCTCCACTTTTATTTTCTTTTGATCATTCCACAAACCCATCTTTTAATCTTTCACCCATCTATCAATTGGTGTTTGGAATTACTTAGAATTAAGAGCAAGGAGAGGAATTTCAAAAAGAAATTGAAAATCTCCAACAAGTTAAATTGAAGGGGAGTTTTAATTCTTTTTGTAATTTTCTTTGAATTAGACTCCATGGATTATTGTAATGAATCATTTATTTGTTTTGTTACATTAATTATGCTAGGCTAATCCCTCTTGTGGGGTTAGAGACATGATTAGTGCTTAGTATTTATTTTATTATGCAAATTAAATATGGTTTAGACATGATTTGGTATTTGATTTCTTCTCATGGGTTTTGTGATGCATGAATTATATTTTGACATGGTTTGTTAATTATGGGTAGCATGTTAATTTAATGGATTGTTGGTTAATTTGTTGCTTATGTTAATTAAGTGTCCTTATATTAATTTATGTGGATATTGCTTGGGGTGAAACAGAAATGACCCTCCAAATTATTAGACATAGCATGAGAGGACATCGGGTTTAGGTTTGACCGAAAGGATATTTGAACCCGGTGAGAGGAACCAATCCATTCGTTAGCCCTAGTAGGTAAAAAGAGAGAGTTACCTCTAATTAGTACCTTTTAAGGGAGAATTGAAATTTAATTAGTACCTAGATAGAAGAGGTTAGTGTTGAGCTTCGATCCTAGGTGTGTTTGGGAGTTTCTAGGAGATCTACAACCTTAGTAACCTGAGAGGGAGCTTTGGATACATTCGTGATCGCCTCTAGTCCAATACCAATCTCGTCTATTCCTTTTGCATGATAAAATGAATCCTAAGGCAATTTAATTGTTTCCAGTCCCATTTCTTACTGCTTTCACTTCATCACCATTTCTCCATTTTATTTTCTCCTATTTTATCTGGATTTCTTTTATTTGATTTGATTTCTTGATTATCAACCTCTCCATTCGTCCTTATAAAAACGATAAAAACACGAGCTAACGTGTTCTTTCAATCCAAACTTAACTCCTTTGTGGTTCGATAATTTTATTTCTTGGGATATACTTCTACAACGACTGAGTATTCTTGCTCGTGAGTAAAAAATATTCAAACAAGAAATTGACGAGCAATAGTGGTGATGAAGTGCAAGTAGTAAATATGCAAGCTTAAAAGAAAGACTTTTAAATTAAAAGTGAAAGTTTTAAGAATATTATGAAAGAGAATGTGTTTTTTGACATCTTGTGACATTCAATCCCTCTAAAAATTGAGTCACAGGTGGAAATAGAGTAATGGAGTCACGAGTTATATATCAAACTGATAAAACTTTCCTAACATGGCATTGCTTATTGGAATTGATTCCCTTTAGTAATCTTTTAGTCATGCTGCTTTTCTTCAAACAAAATTCTTGCAGATTCTCGTTTCCAAGAGGTTTGGAACTAACATTATTGATATGGCCTACCTCCCATAGACTCATTCCATGGATAAAATTACTTGAGTTTAATTAGAGTATCTTAAAATGGTGTAAATGATATCGGGAATTAATTTCTGTATTTTCATATACTAATAATTATCTAATACTTCTATCGTTCCAACTTAAAACCACTTCTAGCACTGTTTGGATATTTTTATTCAATGACATTATTGCCCTCGCTTTATCCTGAAATGGGCCTAACTGGACGCACTTTATATACTCACAATTCGTGAAATGGTACCTAGTTGAAGCGTTAATCTATGAGCTACATATCCAATCAGGGCCTTTTTCTTGATAATATAAAAATAAAAAAACTTTTTTTATTTAATAAATTCTTGGATTAATTGCATAAAAAATCATGAATTCTACTCCTATTACAAAGTAATCCTCATCTTTGAGAAATTGCTACAATAATTTGTAATTAATAATCAAAATATACATATTTTGATTATTTGTATTTTATAATTTTATATTATTTTATATATATTTGATTAACAAGATAATTGGTTGCTTTAAGCTCTGAGTTTGCATCTATGGAATAAAAATAAAATAATGAAGATGATTTATAATTATTTGTGCCTACAGTATTTCATGGATTTTCTTTATCAATATTAAAGTATGTTAATATATAAAATTATATGTGAAATAATAAAATGTAGTATAATTAAAAATAGGTCATTTTTTTATTTTTCCGGTTGAACCACCGATCCGGTTATAAAAACGCTGCATAATATAATATTTTTTTCTTATCTATTTAGGAGACTGGATATATCTTTATATAGTAGTAGTCACCAATATATTTAAGAAACCTTTTAGGAGACCATGCTCTATGATGATATTTTTTCTGAGAGTAAAGTGATCAAAATTTCCATAACATTTTTAATGTAAATTTTGCAATTTCTGCATTTTTTTCTTGAATTTTTTTTTATTATTTCTGTTTCATGTAATTTATTTTTTTAATTTATATAAATTTTAAAATTTTGTTTCCTGTAATTTCCTTTTTTAATTTCTGTAATTTTTGTAATTTTTTAAAATTTCAGAGATTTTTTTCTGTAATTTTTTTGTTTGTTTGTAATTTCTGTAATTTTTTTGTGATTTCTATTTTCTGTAATTTTTGTGTGATTTCTATATCTTTAAAAAATTATGGATTTTTTATTTATGTTTTTATATAATTTTTTTTAACTTTTCTGTAATTTCTATTTTTTTTTGTAATTTTTGTAACTTTTTTAAAATTTTTGGGATTATTTTTTTTTATTTCTGTTTTCTGTATTTCTTTGTAATTTCTGTAAATTATTTGTAAGTTTTAAATATTTCTGTATTCTATAAAAAAAGTTTAATTTACTTTGTTTTATATTTTTGGGATTTTTTAAAAGCAGATTAGTTTTTAGGTTAATTTTAATGATTGAAGTTAATCCAAACCATATGTCAGTGTCATGGACAATTTTACCCTTCAAAAAGTGGGTTGAAAAAGTCAAAAAGCAAGTTTTCTTAAACAATGTGGAACAGTAAGTGTGAAGAGTTTTCCAAGACGGAGGGAGTATTTATGAATATAATGGATAGAAGGAGGATCGTGTCACTAAAGACGATTTGTAACACAAGTGTGTCTCTTTATTAAAATAATTTTGTTAAATCATTTTTAATTTTATTTTTACAGTCCATATTAAGCTTTTATCTTTATTATTATTTTTCTTAAATATAACATCACTACCTATACTTAGAATTTTAATTAATATATATTCAAATTTAATCCAAGTATACTATTAAAAGAAATAGACCAAGTTAGCAAACGTGTATAAATTTGAATCAGGGTATGTTTTATAAAATAAAAAAATATTGAATATTACAAAAAATTGTTCCTATATATTATATTATAAAAATGAACATATTATTCATGTTTAAATTATGTACCGCTTTTAAAATTTAATATAAACTATTAGATTTTTAATATAATGTATAAGAGAAAATTATTTTTAATATATAATGTATTTGAAAATTTTTAAAATTACTTATCTTTGTTTTATGAAAATTACACCTAAAAATATGATGAAATTGATACGTGCTTGTCTCATTTATGGGATAAAAATCAATTTAGTCTCATAATTTCTCCATGGTCTGTTTTAGTCCCAATAAAGATAAGTTTGTCAATTTAGTCCCACTAATGACGAAATAAGGCCAAACACATCCTATTTTTGCCAGAAAATGCTGACATCACCGGAAAACGCCACATGAGACAACCGGAATCGCCAATTTCCGGCCGACACGATGATGTGGTGCCCTGATGGCAGGTGAGTCAGTGGTATAAAAACCAATTCAGTCTCATAACTTTCCTCATGGTCTATTTTAGTCCCAATAAAGATAAGTTTGTCAATTTAGTTCCACCGGTGAAGAAATAGGGCCAAACACATCCTATTTTCGTCAAAAAATGCTGACATTGATGAGGGTTTTCTCAACAAACAATATTAATCCCAAGTGTGAAAGATGCTATTGTAGCTTTGATAAGCGACCAAGTGTTTATCGAACCGAAAGGACGTATTATTATCAATTTAATTATAATCTAACTTATTAAGACTAGTATGACAATATAGTTGTAATGATTAAGTAATCAATAAACAAATAATTAAAATTAAAATTAAAATAAACAAGCAGTAGGATTAAACGAAAGTGAATAAGTGAGAAATAGGTAGTCCTTCGGGCAATCCATTTTTACTTATTAACTTCCCTTCCGTGTATCAATGTCCGACTCTGCCTTGTAGAATATGGACGCATCACTAAACCATGCAAATATATTCTATAGACACAAATAAATAAGAATGTGACACGTATGAATATCCTTGGAGTAAGAGATATAATTCACCCCCTTTCTAGGTACTATCAGCATCAATTATTTCCCGTGTACTAAGTACTCTAACTCGATATGATCTCCCTTTACAGATACTATGAAATTATTCTCTTTTTCCTACTTATTAACCCGAATAAGATTCAATTAACAAATATTTATATAAGATAATTCTATTGAGACTTCGGAGTCCCCTCACTTAGAATCATAACATGTAATCCTGCTCAGCAGTGAACGCACTCAATCAATAATCAAGATATGTATTCAGACTCTACATAACAATTAATGATGCACAAAACAACTCTGAGTATGAATTAAAAACGCATAGTCTCATATAAAATAAACCACAAGTAGTGTTGTACGGAGTATACACACGGAAGTTCAATTAACTCATAAAACCTTCATAAATCATAGAACTAATGAAGTGGTTCTAGCCCATGATTGATCGAAGAACAATCATGGAGGTTGGATAGATCTTACCCATAGTCTTGAAAATTACAAGATAAATTAAGAAGCGAAGTAAACCCTAGATGCGGGCGCCGTCGCTTCTCTCTCCATCTTGAATCTTCACATGGTTCTCACTTGATTTGACAGACAAATCTCTCTCAACAGCTCCCTAGGATAGAGTAGGGTTTTGGATGTTGTGTAGAATGAAGGTGGTGAACGGTTCTTTTTCCCCTACGTAGGGTATTTCTTTTATACTTGTGAGCTCTCCTCATAGACCTAGGATGGGCTTTTTGAGCGAAAACACTTACTGAAGGTGTAAAAATATGGATCCAGAAGTTTATCGCTTATTGGTTCGACCAAGGCCCTTGGTCGAATCAACCAAGGCCTGGTCGAACCAGCCTGTAATACATTGGCAAGCGTCTGGTTCAACTCAAACAGCTGGTCGAACCAGAAGCTTCGTGGTCAAACAACACTTGCTAATCTTTATGCTTTTAGTTCGACCACAGTTCGACCAACACGCTTGGTCGAACTGCACTGTCGTGGTCGAACCCCTCTTCTGCTGGCTTCCGACACCTGGTTCAACCCGAATCGGTGGTCGAACCAGGTGTTGTTTTACTAATCTTCTAGTTTTGAGCACTTCCATCCTGTTTTCCTTTGATAATTCGCTCAAATGGCCTCATACGCACCTGTTTTGTGACTTTCCACTACATATCTCGATTTATCTTGACTTAAGATTAAATCATACATCATTATCACAAGAATCAGAGCTTAAAATACGTGAATTTATACTCTCATCAGACATCACCAAAAAACGGCGCGTGATTGTCACGTGACAACTGGAATAGCTGATTTCTAACCGGACGATCACATTGTGTCCTGAAACAGGTGAGTCAACAAATTAAATGTTACTTTAATACCGACAAGACATTTTTATTTTCTAAAATTTTATATAATTAGAAAATAAAAATTAAAACAAAAACGTATAATAAATTATTTAATGTCGATTTCCTCTTTTGATACATTTTTATTTTAATTTTTATTTTCTAATTATTTAAAATTTTAAAAAATAAAAAAGCCTTGTTGGCATTTAAATAACATTTAATTTATTGACTCATCTGCCATCAGGACGCTACATCATCATCTCTGTCGAAAATCGATGGTTTCAATTGTCACGTGACAATCACGTGCCGTTTTCCGTTGATGTCAGTGTTTTCTGGCAAAAATAGGACTTTTTTGGCCCTATTTCTTCATAGTTGGGACAAAATTGACAATCATATCTTTATTTGACTAAAATAGACCATGAGGAAATTTACGAGACTGAATTGGTTTTTATCCCGCTGACTCACCTGTCATCAAGGCGCCACGTCATGGTGTCAGCCAGAAATCGACGATTTTGTTGTCTCACGTGGCATTTTTCAATGATGTCAGCATTTTTCGGTGAAAATAAGACGTGTTTGGCTTTATTTCTTTACCGATGGGACTAAATTGACCAACTTATCTCTATTGGGACTAAAATAGACCGTGAGAATAGCAATCTTTGCCCTTTTATTATTTTGTAGTATCTTTAAATTTGGAATCATCATTTTTATTATAAGTCCCGTAATTTTAGCACGTGTATATACTATTAAAAAGTAAAGCCCATTTATAATGCATCTAATATTCTTATGGGTTTTTAAACCCATCATATGTATATTAAAAACCCATTTAATATGACTAAATGAAATCTAAGTCCATTCTTATATCCCTTCAAATGGGCTTCTTGATTCAAAACCTACACCAAACCCTAAATCACTCGCTGACAATGTAATGTTGTAGCACCTGAAAGGTTTCTCACAACCTCTTTCCTCACTTATGCTTAAAAAGACTAGCACACTTCACAACGCAGGTAGAGAGATTGCAAAGTCAAATTGTGCATTAGGGTCGAACCCTACTCAGATTCATCAGGCTGTGTTTAAGTTATTTCTCACTTTCATTTTATACTCTCTATTGTGTTTTATTATTTTGTTGGGATTACAGGTCTCGTTTTATTTTCTTTTGTTGAAATCATATAGCGGGCTTAATAATATAATGGTTTCTTGTGCCTGTGGTTATTATCAGTATCCTATTGGGATCATGGGCTAGCTCAAATGTAAGGCGTGTGAGTTTCGTGTTTAAGGGTTGAATAACCACACAGATCCACACTCAGAAGTCATGTTCTAAGTACTTCTCTCTTCCAACCTCCATTTGAAGCACCTATAGTCTTTTTACGCTCTAGATCATTTTTTTGGGATTATTTCTTATGTTCATTTTGTTGAAATAATATATCAGGTTTTATATAAAGTTGTGTCTCTTGTGTTTAGTATAAATATCCCTTTCATGCATGTTTCCTTGGAAGATGTGGATTTTGTTGTGTATTTGTATTAGATAGATTTGTTGTTGTGATGATATTTTATTCTTGTTTCTTTTATTATTCAACCATATCTCTTTTAGGCGCCACCTGAAAAGCATTGCCTATTTCTTTTTATGGTTATGTAGTTTTCTAACTTCATATTGTTGTTTGTTTAATAGGTATAAAGAATAACTTGCATGATTCTTATAATGTTCTGTAGATTTTGGATGTTAATGTTGTAGGTCCTTGTTATGGTTACTTATTCCCAAGATGGTTATACTCTTTCTCAATTAATTCTTCTTTGTAACATAACATATAGTTTTAGTGACAACTAAAAAAAATCAATACAAATATTTTTGAATGGTTATTTGGATAGCTAAGGTAATGTATTATTGGGTTAGTCGCCATGTTAAGCATATAGTTAGGAGTTGAAAAATCTTTCATTTATTATTTTGAATTTGTAATAGTTTATTACATAAAAATAGTAGATGCATTAGCAAAAGATTTTGTTTTCTATGATTTGTGATTGCATTAGATTGAACCTTCCTAAAATGTTTTGGTGTTTGATTTATTTAGTAGACTTTTAGTTGCTTCAACTATTTCAAACTATCAATTTTCTTAATAACTCGACCTTTCTTTTAACTCCCATATATTTACTGAGTAATGATTCTTTGTTTTTGCTCCAAAAAATGCATATATGCTTCTCTAACAATTTAGAAGAAAAATAAAACAGCAAGAAAGAAACGCTGTCAGTAACTCTTCAATTTTGTTGCTTGAATTGAATTTTATGTTGCCATATGTATTGTTGTATGATAATATGCTAAAAAGTTATTTTAATCATCAGCCCTAAGACTGATTTGTTCTTCTTATTTCTTATGTGATTGGCCTAGTCTTGTATGGAGTTATTTATAAAATATCTTACTTATATCAAAGTGCTGCACAATTTTACTCTTCAAATGTTTGAAAATTCTGTAAATGATATTTGGAAGAAAGTGTCTAAACTGTCATGAGTTGCACTAACTAGTTCCTATCTCATTTTTAGTTTAAGAGCCTTTAAAGATATACGTAGGCATTTCCTGTGCCAGCGTTATTTTCATATTCTAGTTCCTATTTACTACAATATTATGGTATTAGAAGGACCTCGATTTCTTCTTTGAACAGTCTCTCATCTCCTGATTATAAATGTTTGTAGCGATCTTTCCTTCAATAATTAAAGGTTTCTTGCTTAAATTAGTTTCTACTAGAAATTTTGAGTGAAGTGTCCTCCTCTATGACTAAATTATTGCTTGACTTGTGGTCGATTTAGCCCACTTCATGCTGTTGAGTAATTGCACTTCATATTATCTTAAATATTCAATTTAATTTAATTTATTTATAGTTTTTAAATTTTAGCAAAATCAGATTTGATTTGATAAGACATCAACCTCAATCTTTTTTTATATAACTAGTAAAACACCAGTGTGATGCACGGCCTACATTTTTTTATTCTTTCTGTTTTACTCAAATTTATATTTTATAAAATATATTATATGTTAGAGAGATAGGGTAATTTTGAAATTCAAATATATTATTATGTACTACTGGTAAGCGATAATTTTATTATAATGATGTAAACTTGCGTTGGGGATAATTGAAGATAAGAGTTCAAATAGTTCATTTAAACAAACAAGGACAAAGTCTCTTGTGAAATGTTGATTATGTGAGACGATTTATGAAACTTGTTAAAGTATATTTATTATATAGATCAAGTATGTTTAATGGTTATTAAAATATATTTTCTAAGATATGATGAACTATGTATTAAAATATAATTTTAGGGTATTATTATATGAATCATTAATATTGATATACTTTAACTATAAATAAGTATATTTTACTTATATAATAAGTATGCTTTACTGATGTGCCGACCCAGCTCACAAGAGAGTATCTCACAAAGACAAATACTTCATTTAAAATAAAATAAAAAACAACTATTTTCAAAGCTTTAATTGTAAAAGCTGTGAACGTCCTTTAAAAGCTCATAAAGGGATAAAGACGTATCATGTGGTAAAAATAAATTTCAAATTGATAAACGATAATAATTTAAAATTTTAGGATTTACAGAGATTTGTCTTCAGTTATTCTTTCTCTTATCAATCCATTCAGTGCCTGCTATTCTTTATGAATCTAGCATAACACCAAGGCATAGCGCCAAACAACAGGGGATGATAAAATGGAGAACAGCTATCA
The DNA here is from genome assembly GCA_023678885.1 of Pogostemon cablin. Taxonomy (NCBI): domain Eukaryota; kingdom Viridiplantae; phylum Streptophyta; class Magnoliopsida; order Lamiales; family Lamiaceae; genus Pogostemon; species Pogostemon cablin. Next base: position 17,199,410 of record CM042982.1, on the reverse strand, counting down.
CAAAAAGAAATTGTGAACATTCTAAGTAACACATCATTTAACCGTTAGGACAACACATTTCATGTTCAAATTATATTAACATCAGAAAAAGAAAAAATGGTTCAACAAACACTATTACATGACACTCAGTACTAACACTTTTAATTGGCAGTATATATATCCTCAATTCACTAAAAAAAGGAAAAAAAGAACAGTGGGATACTCGCATCAACATTTGCTCCTGTAGCCTCATTAGAGTCAGCGTAATGTCAAAAGGGCCATGAGATGAATCTAACGTGTTATACTTTGTGTAATGCAATTTTTATGAATGACCTCATAAACTGCACCGTTTGAAGAATCTGAACTTACTTCCAGATAGCAGAGGGAGATTCTCAATCTCACGACGATAATGTTATGCATGATTTAACAATTTAAAACTTCAATGGTAATCGTGAAAAATCTGAAATCTCCCAACTAATTGCTTCACGTATCACATACTCTTTAGCAACTTCAAAATCAAACAAACGTCATGACCAAGGAATTTCGCGATGAAGAAACACTAAAAAATTAAGTTAATAACTTCCTATATCAAATTTCAAATCAGATTTGCCTAATCAAAAAACTTAATAAAACATATTAAAAGCACAATTTATTTAGTTCCATCAAATCAATAACTCACTAAGCCTGTCAACTCCATTAAAGAATCCAATGAACCAAAAATCTTAGTGTAACACATTTGATGCACCAACAAACCAAAAGTACAATACCAGGTGGAAGATAGTCCTCAATTTGGGCGATCCAAATCTAATTCGAAGCTTGACTTATTAAGCTTTACTCATTTTCTTCTTCACCTTGTTCTCTGTATTGTTGCAATTGCAAAAATACACATCAATATGTGTGCTTTTCTCACCCTCCCTACCTTAATTTGCAAGGCGGGACTGCCTAATTACAGTTGCATCAGATGAAAACACATACTGATTTATCGTGTGGCTGAAAGCCACAAACAGAAATATATCGCTTCTAAGCAGCTTTTCTGCAACTTACAACTTTTGGCTTCGTTCACTACATCTCCTGGTTTAGGCTAAAAGCAAAACATTTGCAAAGAAATATAAATCCATTTAATAATAACGTTAACAATAAATATGACAAAGAAGATTATAATCGACAAATTGATAGCATGAAAATCCTAGTCTATCAATCTTACAATAAAATAGCAGTTAAGCAACTATTAGGTAACGTAAACTCAAATTAGAGAAAGAGGGAAAATGTTATATATTGGCCCCAAAGAATTCTAGCTCGATTTCAAGTTTCTCCTTTGGTATTCCGTTGCTAAAAATTCCGTTGCTAATTTATATAAGGATTCCCTTGGTAATCCATTGGTAATTACCAACGGATTGAATTCCGTTGCTAAAATAGAGAATAAATCTGTTGGTATTCTATTGCTAATAGAAAAATATAATTTTAGTTGCTAATCCATTAGTAATTACCAACGGATTGAATTCCGTTGGTAAATTCCATTGCTAAAAAATACTTTTTGTAGTGATTCCTTTTTAGAGCCCGACCGTTTTCTCTATCTCAGAACCCATCAAGAATCGGTGATCAGAAACCCCAATGGATCAACTTCTCTGTCTTCCTCACTCATAGACACCTGATGAAAAGTTTCAGATACCAAGTGGGTAAAAAGAAAATTTGAAACTTCAGATGTACTACTTCACAAAGTTCATTAGTAAGAAGCACTAACTTCGGAAGAAAAAACTAATACAGTAGAAATGGAACAATAATCCATTAAAAAATAAGGGAAGAATAAAATAAAATTCTATCACACATTTACACACAGTTAAAACAATCGGGCTTACTAATTTTGATGTCGTTGATAAGACTTTTCCGGCAGCCACGTCGATGGAAGTTCCCATGACGGTGAGGCGGAGGTTGGCGGCGAGGGTCTTGATTTTCATGCCGAATGCTAACCTGCGCTAGAAGTCGCAGTGTTTTTGGAGGAGGAGGGAGACGGAGCAGGGCATGTGAAGAGGGAGGGCGCGGTGGGGGTGAATATGCTGGTCGGGATGGCGCCGCCGGAGAGGTTAATTAGTAGCCACGACGGCGGAAGATGGTGCAGCGGCCTGCTAATTCAACCCTTACGCTCATGCCTCTCGTTTCACATTTTGTATTTTCAATTTTTAAAATTGATAAAAACTGACCTGCTTTGAAGATTTTGAATATGGCAGTAAGTGATGGAAATTGAAACATTCATTTCATTTAAATGATGTGTATTACCAAAATAATTTAAATTCAAATTACACCTGCAAGAATATATTGGCTTTTTTCGTTTTCCTGTAAAAGTCTCTATTAATTCAAATTACTATTTATAATTGAAAAGCTGAAATAATATGGCAGCAAATCAAATTAATGATAGTTCTTGTATTAATTCTTGCACACTCACCCATAAATTTCTTTCATCACGCCTCTGCAAGGTGTACTGTAACCAAAGCTCATTTATTATTACTACTCACACTGATAATCCTTGAATATCCTTTTTCAGGCCTATTAATTAAGATTTTTATTAAATTAATAATATTCTATTTAGGGAAAGAAATTTAGGCGGGAAAACTGCTCTTACTATTTTTGGCAGACTTTTCTGCTTATATATATATATATATATATATATATATATATATATATATATATATATATATATATATATATATATATATATATATATATATATATATAGATTAGTTAATTTTAATTAACCTGCAGATCTTTTAGTTTGTATTCTAAGTTATATATTAAGGAACAGACGGTCTGTTTCTCTGGAATGAAGCAACAAAAAGCAATTGTGTTAATCTAATTGTGGAAGTTATAACAAAACACTTTAGGAAACATGTTGTTTTCCATTTTCTAAATGTAATTTCTATATTTGGTTTCATTACAACTTCTTTTAGTTTATTCTTAAGTCTCATTTCAATCATTCAGATTCAGCACTCTAAAATGTGTGTTTTCTAATATTTTTTATTTAATATATGCATGATTTTTGTTTGTCAAGTTCATATTGTTGGAGCTGCTTACTCCTCGATTATTTAGGACATTCCAAAGACATAAAAACTTAACTACTTATCAACCAACATTGAGAAGACAATATTCATCATGGATAAGTTTCTTAGCTATACAACAATATACTATATTTTTTAAAAAATATATTATGTATAAATTAAGTTCTCATTACATTATATTGGATTGGGATGGCTACCCAAAACCTAAACCCCGAGGCCACTTATTCCAAATGTAATACTAATGTGTTATGATTTTATAAAACTTTTATGGTTTACTATTGTGGAATTTTTTTATGAAATTAACACAGAGGACTCTACATCATACATTTAAAAAAGTGAGATTTCAAACATAATACATGATTTTTCATGGAATTTCATAGATTTCATTAACAACACAATGGAATAAGCTAGTAAATTCATAATAAATTGTGCAATTAATTTAAAAAATATGTTTTTAGTTGGTACCTCTCTTCCTCTTATGGTTAATTGTGCAGCTCTTTGTTAGCATACTCATTGATTCCACACTAATTTGCACGTGAAGCCTTTGTTGCTCTAAGATAAACTTTGTGCTGCCTTCTTTTACTTCCTACCAAACTGAGTTGATCTACTATTCCTGGTTCTTCATCTTCATGCTCAAAATCTGACTTACTTTATAAATGATTGCCCATAGTTGTTCATCTAAATGTTTGCTTTTATATGCTCTAAACTGAATAGTATCTTTTTGACTAATCCTCTTTAATGTTTATAGCATCATAGAAATGAATTTTTGAATATAGTCTCTAAAAGAAAGAAGCAACATTTAGAGTATGTGAACACTAAATATACATGTATATATACTTAATGCTCAAGTAGTGAATGATGTGATTGCTTGCTGCACCAAGAAAAAGGGAATGGTGTGTAGGTAGCTAGGTGAATTGACTTTATTTTTACCAGTATGTCTTTGAATCAAAAACTCTTATCATACAAAAAGGTTGTTTACATATATACATTCATATTCATATATGACATATATATGTGTGTGTCTTCTTGTATGAAATTCCACCAAATGAAAAACATGACATACATTGTTAAAGGTCAATAATTTTTCATAAGTTATTCTTAAAAAAAAACTACTAAAAGAAGTGCAAGGAAAATCAATAATTTTAAAAGTAAGATATAGTCCATTTTAAATATAGTAAAGTTTTCTAATATTAAAGGTTTGCTAGATTACTTATCATGATTAAGTTGTTATGTTATTTTATGCAAGGGAGAAAAAAATGATAAGTCCATGTACTAAATTGTACTTAATACTACTCAGTGAATTCATTTTTTTGTTGAATAATATATTTTGATAAATATTTTAGCAATAATTACTCAAGAACTATTCCACCAAAATTACAAAAAGATGTTTTTTTAATTCATTAATTATTAATCTTAAAATTTCACTCTTTTTTTCTCAAATAATAAGTAATAGGCATTTTTTTAATCATATCATAATATATTAAAAGTAGTTTAATAAGTGTTAACATTTTTTCCAACTTTGCCCTCACCTATATTCTTTTACTACATTTTTAACCTTAAAAAGTAAATCTTTAATAATTAATCAATACAATAATGTAAAATAACATCACTATCATATGGAGTATAAAAATTAAACGTCCCTACTATCAATGAGATGTATAAATATATCAGCTCCATATAGAGTACATAAATAAAAAATGTCTCTACCATCAATGAGATACAACTCATGTGTACCCAAAAGTATGTAAAAGATTGTTAACCTTAAAAATAAATACAACCCACAATAAATCAATGCCATCAATCAATCTTAAGGAACCATGTGTGAACCCAATACTCCAGCCAACACATCATCTGCTCCGCCCATCAAATCCTTCCAAGATGACATTCCATCTCTTTCCGTTAACAAGATGACTCTTCATCTACAAAACTAATAAAAAATCACAATAACAATAGTAATATAATAATTCAAAACAAAAACAATAAAACTTTCATCTTATTAATTGTCATGATAAATGTATGCCTCTTGATATACTTCTCTTAAACTCATTCAACATTCCCTATAAAATCCAATGAGCATTTAATTTGTAACATTTGCAATCACCTCAAAAACTAATAGGCAAGTTTACGTATATATTTTCAAGTAACTAGAATGATTCAATTCATTCATACTATATTTTATTTCAATTTATTTTGTGCATAACTAATTCTTTTATTCTAATGATCATTAGATCGAAACATGGAAAACAGGGTAATTCGAGAGTTGTCACCTTATGAAGTTGAATATTGCATCAAACTAAGGATTACACGGAAGGGTTCGAGAGAAGTTTATCCTAAAGTGCACCAAAGGACAGAAATTTAAAACTTGTGTTAATTGATAGTGAGGTATGAAATTCTTCTTTTTTAAACATAAATATTTACATTTCAAATTTCCAATTGTTATTGATATTTGCATGGAAGGGTTCGAGAGAAGTTTATCCTAATGTAGATTTTTTTAAAGTATACATGGTTTGAAAATTTTCAGTATCATGTCGTTTTAGTTATTATAAATATCTTAAATTTTACATTGTAGATTTGCAATTATTGTTGATATTAGTCTATATATGTGCATTTCATGGTTAATGTAGTTTTTTAAAGTATACACGCGTTGCATTAGAACAATTTCAGTATCATGCCTTTTTAGTTATTACAAATATCTAAAATAATAAAAAAAATTTGGATTCCATTGCACGACAGTAATAATTGCATAATTTTTAACCTTTATTTTTATGCATTTTGCTGAAATCGAATGATGAAGTAGGTTGAAAATATCATTTTGATAGTCTAACCTCATTCAGTCATCCCTATCTAATTAAAGTTGTTTCAACTCAAGATTTTACTAGGAAAATATGCTTACCTATGTTTTGACAAAACAAAATATGAAAATTAATTATTATTAATTGATTATTGTTGATATTGGTTTAATCTTACTACTTTCTATTTACAATCTGGGCAATTCCCTATTTTTAAGAAACCTAAATAAATGCAAACTTGTTTAATGAGATCATTGACCAATTATATGACCGGCTAGAGAAGGTTCACTCTTATGCTATCTGGAAGGCCAATATAGGGGTTGTTAATGTGAAATTTCAAAGTGTAAATGAAAAGATAGAGATGGTCATCACAAAAGCAACAACAATTGAAGAAATAGAAGAAAAAAAATTTTTACAAGAAAGTGGCAGCTACTTTTGTGATGTTCAAGGACATCCTTGTTTATTCAGATACAAACATAATGATAGGAACTTTCTAAACTTTTCTTTAAATGTAAGATCATGTCATTTACAAAGCTGTATACTCTCTTTATCAAATAAATATCATTTGCTAATATAAAATTTCTTTTAAAATATATGGAGACGTCATGGATATGGTAGTCAAAGTAAATTCTGCGTTCAATACAAATGTGAAGAAACCAATAGAACAGACAACTTAAAAGCGTGAAGTCATCCTTCTAGACCATATGTAAACACATGAGAACTTTTATATGGGAATTATTAAAATTAACATTGTGTATCTTGTGAAAACCTTTTTCTTGAAGTTCTATGTTCAAGTCCAACAAAATGCAGCTAAATTTATGGGGAGACTTAGCAAACAATGAAGGAGGAATCTTGGAACAATAGATAATGCTAAGGACAATAATAATTGTAGCGTTGAATGTTAAAGTTACCAAATATGCAGGTAAGTAATTCGTATAGTTTGTCAGAAAAATTAATTTTCGAATACATAAATTAAAAAAATTTGATAAAACATCATAAATATTTTTCCTCAAGGTAAAATTCATTTATCAACATCAAATGCTAGCATTGTTGAGATTCACCCACAATTTGAAGAAAATGAAGCTATTCAGAAAAAGTACATACTTTCATGCTCCGATTCTCTTTATATGTAGGATATTTTACCTGATTTATCTAGATATATGTATATATATTTATTAAGAATGACTTTTGACACACCTTAGTTTTGTTTACTTTTTCCAGCTCTCAGAACTTAATAAATAAGGGGGGAATTAAACCAGATTTTAGGGCCTTCAAAAAGGATGTTAGAAGCGAGTGAAGTGTCTTTAGATGACATCATTGTAAGTAGGGTTGATAAAATATTCTGTTCTTTTATTGGAAAGATTGTAAAGGTTCAGAATAAGAACAACCCATGGTATGAGACATGCGTAAAGTGCAACCCAAGAGTATATCCAGAAGATTCAAATCAAATTGCCCCATGTACAAAATTTTTAGGTGATTATAAACCATTCACACGGAAGTATCTACTAAAATTGGACACAACTGATGGAGTCCATAAAGTGAGTTCAACACTCTTTCAACAATTTTTGAAGTAGCTGAAAATATTATTGGGTGCTTTGTTACCAAATATACTGGGAGCATTTTAATGGTATATGCACATACTTAATAAAAAATTTTGAATGCATTCTAATATTATATTTTTTTTCTTTTAATTCAAATGTTTCACTTTTGCAGGCTGGAAAAAAGAAAATGTGCCCCTACTACCAAACTTTGATGTGCAGCGTAGGACAAAAGTATAAGTTCTTGGTGAAGATGGATGAAAAAAAAGAGAAGAAATCACAAGAAATAAATTGATAATAAATGAAGTTATGCTTCTTTCTAAAAAATCCTAAAAAAGAAAACTTGTAGGATTGATTAATGAAGAAGAAAGGGAAAAAATTCTACACTTCTTAGAAGACTACAAGCTATACTTATGAACCTATGATCTACCTTTAAGTTTCATAATTCTAACTGCAACACTTTATATTTCAAAATTAATATTTTGCTGTTTTCTTTTAAATTCCTTATGCCCCTAGAAAGTTCTACGCTATTGTCCCTTCAGAAATACTTTTTGTTTGGAAATTATCTTTGAGTTTTTGCTATATTTTTATGATACTCTTGATACCTATTCTCTTGAAATTAATTTAGTACATTTAATTAATTTAATGTACAACTCCGTCTCCTATTATTGATGAAACTTTGTGAGTTATACGTGCTGCCCAAACAAATACAGCCTTTAAATCTCCCTCTATGATGGATTTAGATGCGACGGGTCAAATTGGTGCTGTTTTGGATAAAACCCAAGTTGCCACTATTGATTTGGATAAAAATGATACACCCATTATGCCTCCGGTAGTTCTACAAACTTCGGATGGTCACTCGTTAAAGCTGGAGGATGCTTTTGGTTTTGATTCTAGGGAGCTGAGCACTTTAAAAAGGAAGTGGCACATATAAATTCGGTAACTCTTGACTTCCCTTCGCTATCGCAGAATGATGAGATCAGGAGATCTTTTTAACATAAAAAATCGGAACGTGCCATGGAACCTGGCAAAACTGCTTACACCTATGTCGACCCCAACCCTTTTCCATGACCTCCCTTATGTTGAAAAGTTTTCAACTCTTCAAAGTAGTAAGGTCACTCAAAAAAAGGGGGCGCAACAAGAATTTCTTTCAACCGTTATTTAAGCCAAACACTTGTCTACAAGTGAAGCTCAATATTTAAGGGACAAATCTGGTTGACATCATGAAAATAACATCTGCCATGAACTTTAGAGAAGATCAAAATGGTTAATTTTTTCTACAGGGCCGTCTATTTGGTTCATTTAAAACCGCGTGTTTTGGCTTTCTTTTCGAACATCGTTATATCTACTATATATGTACCACTCCCTTTCTCCTTTTCTTTTATCTTTTATAATAATATTTTCTAATATAATTAACTTAATGTAATCCATTTAATAAATTTAGTAGATAAAATTCGAATTCGATAAAAATAGTATATCCAGCAGTAGATACTTGAGGCTAAACTATATGGCCTTGTTATATATCATCAAACTTGATTGTTCACCATCAAGCACGAAAAGGGGCGACTACGAAACCAAAAATGGAAACCAGCACAGCAGTTTGACATCGTGCGTTGCGCCGCACACAGGTGCCCGCCAAGATGTCTGCATACACTCAACACCGAACAGCTTGCCGTGTGCTCATTTTAGCCAACGCTCGTCCAGTCGCACGCTAATGAGCGCCCTGCAAGACTACTGCTCTGTGCCACCCGTCAGGAACCGTGCACGCTACTAGGCGCCTCTCATCCGCCTACATGAGCAATCACGCGCCTGTCCACCCACCTCCAAGCACACCAACATGCACGCCACTCGTCTGTCTGCCCAAAGACACACCTGTATGCTTGGTCTCGTGCACTCCAAGAGCATCCCGACATGTCGTTCGTCAATCTGCTCGGAAAGGAGCACCACGCACACCATCGTGTGCTCGATGAGCACTCCATGCGTGCTTTCATATGCCCCAATCTGGCCATCTGTGCGCTCCAATGAGCACTGCACTCGATAGTCTGCTCGACTCAACACCTGACGTGATGTACGTCATCTGCCAGCGGGCTTCCCATCGAGTGCCCTTCGCACGTTCCCGTGTGTCAATGCTCGGCTACCCTTTCACCAATGTGCATCCCTTACCCGTCGACCTGCTCGCCTTTGTGCTCAAGTGCATGGCAGCATGCCCGTCTCTGAGCATTCCATCGTTGTCTCCAACGTGATTTCACGAACAAGTATTGTGAATTCTCCCATAGCGCCATCGACGAAATAGGATTATCCAAGCATAATTAAATTACACTAAAACCCTAATATCCTTCGCAGGACATATAAATATGATCTAGATACGTAAATTAAACCTACATAACTCTGTGTTTTAACTATTACAACCACACACCAACATAATAAAAAACAACCTTGACATGTCTGAGGATTTAATCAAACATAAACATGCATTCAGACCATAACAGTTGGTATCAAGTAATCAAAACCTGCAAGATAGGTTAACAGATACATATCCAACTATTCCTAGATCTATCCGAATAGTTTATCACATAGAGCACATAAACCGTAACCAAATATTTCATGCAGAACCAAAAAATCATCGCTCTAATACTAATTGATGGTGATCGGATCTTATGGTCTACGAAATCCATTTGGGTTCCATGCACATCTAACGCAGTGGAATTACAGAAAGTATTACCTTTCACCGAAGACAGGCGAAGAAGTCTGACCAGCTGCAGAAATGACCTCTTGATCTTCTACTGCAATCCTATGCCTTGTCTAGACATCGTGTGGGCGACGATCCTCTAGGCGATCCTCTAAGTGATCCCAATCTGCAGTCTCCCTCATATTTCTCACGTTCTCTCTTAACTGATTAGAAATATGATTTCTCATCTTAAAGTGATTTTAGGTGTGAAAAAATTACTCACTTGATTGCTGGAATGGCTTATTTATAAGCTACAGCAGGGACCGGGGGGGGGGAAATTAGTGTTGGGCTTCCCATTGTGCTTAAGCATCCAAGTTTAGCCCAAAACTTATACTTAAGCCCAATAATAATAAATCAGTCTACTAAAGAATTATTATTGCACTGCCACCCTAATCCCAAATTACGTTATGGGCTCCTTCTTATTATAAGCCCGTTTAACTCATCGTGTTTAAGATATATATAATGCCCACTCAATTAATTAATCTCTTATCGAAGAGTAGTACCACTCAACCTTATTATCATGCTAGATCAAATCCACCTGTAGGATTTACATGATAATCCTTATGAGCTTCTCAAGGGGACATCATCAACCCAATTCATTAGGACATGGATTCCTTCTACAATCAATAGCACACCATAGAGATAATATTATTTCCCAGCTCACCGAACACATTGATTTACAATTAAATCTCACCCATTGATGAATCAAAGAAATAAATACTGACTTACGTGTCGAAGCTATTGTATAGGGATTAAGAGTATGAACATCCATAATAATTGAGGTCTAGTTCTCTTATATAGTCAGTATAAATCGTACAATCTCAAGCGGTCATGCTCAATACAATCAAAGTGTACTGGTATAATTTTATAGTCAAGATAAACCAATACCAAATCACACTACAACCATCCCGATAGATTGCCCCCGTCTATCTCAGTTGTGAGCATTTGTTTATACTTTATAAGGAGCTGATAATATGATCTTCCGTGTGACGCCGTATACCATATTATCTATAGTATAAAGTATACAGACTATTGCATCGACATGCAATCATTTGATCAATGATTCTCACTTCAAATATTTCTATAACATTGTTCATACTAAAGCTAAGCTTTTAGTATTCAATCCAAAACTTATTACCCATTATATGACCTTATAACCGACATCATATATATGTGGGTCCTCTCCATTTCTTAATTTTGTAAATTACGTTAATTTTGTTTACTCTCTATCATTCAAATATATCTACGTTTATTAAAATCCCACGTCATTATACATGATGTGAGGAAAATTATTATCCAAAATTTAATTAAATAAAGCAGCTACTACAATGATGACATGTCAAGTTATGAATGGTGAATAAATATAAAGAATAACGATTACATGAAAATTGAGAGAATATGAAATGGAGAGGAACAACCATAAAATAAAACTGGTGTGTACCTTTAATGAGAGCCACAACCATAAAAATCAAGTTTTCATTAATAAGGGAATGTAATTTATGATTCAACTACCGGGTACATAATAGCTATTAAGGAAGTTTGTTTTTTCAAAACTTCTGCACTACCTAATATCACTGCAAGATTAGAATAATGAATGTCTTTGAATTGAATACATAATAAAAAATCGTCCTTGCATGATCTATTGTTTCAATGCCCTAAAACTTTTCATATATCAGAGGAAGTGATCCACCTAACATCCCATGATTAGAGAGGTAGTGCATTCATGGCAACAACCCACTAAGATGGCTTTATATTGCTCACCATGATTGAGTTCGACACCACTACAATCACGCATAGCATAAATTATTTTAGAGTTTATCAGAAAGATATGAGTGATAACCATCAAGTGGATCACATGTTTTGGCTCTATTCATGGACTACTCAGAATAAACGTGCCCTATCTAACATCATCTGTGACGTGTTTCAGGAAGGAAGATGGACAACAGAGGAAATGGACAATAGCCTGGTTAATGACATCACCGAGTTGTTGATCAACAAAAAAGGGAAGCTTTTCACCCAGACGAACCTGCGGTGTAAAATCAAGGAGTTCAAGTCCCGCTTCACCATTTTCGATGGGCTCCAGGGACTGCCAGGTATACAAGTGTGTAGCATCTCCCAAAGACTCCACACTAACGAGGCGACGTGGGCCAATATTATATAGGTATATCTCTATTTATATCTTCACAGTCAACAACCTTTTACATTAACATTTTTAGTGTTGATAATTTGCAGAAGAATCCCACTGCTGAAAGGCTGAAAAAACGAAGGTGATAGCATCTGGAATTCCTTGGATCTCACGTTTGGCCACTTCAAGAGAAACAAACCACTTCAAGAATCAAATCCATACTACAGGCAGAAGCCTGCGTATAACTTCTACCACCCAGACTGTGCATGTGGCAGGAATCCGTTTGACTTTTCGTAGTGATTAAGGAGATATTCGGAAATTTGTATAAGAGCAAATGGTTTTTCAAGTTTCTGTTTTACCCATTCCTCTTGTTAATCCCTTATAATTTTAGATGTCCTGTCTTATTAAAAATAGTATTGTACGACTAAACTAGTTAAAATGCAGTGGGGTTATGGCTCTCTTTCATTTCTTGTATTATAACCTAGCATTCTTCTTCGTAGTAATATATGCTCCATTATAATGAAGCGGGGAAAGGAGGGAGTGGCGTGTCAAGGAAGTTTCAGTGTGGGTGAGCATGTTGTGTCGAGAAAGTTTCAGCATTGGTGATAGTGTGGGTGAGCATGTGGGGGGAATGGTGTGTTGAGGAAGTTTCAGTGTAGGTGAGCATGTTATGTTAAACAAGATTCAGTGTGGGTGAGCTTGTGGGGGGAGTGGTTTGTTAAGAAAGTTTCAGTGTGGGTGAGCATGTGGGTGAGGGTGGGGGTCAAGGAAGTTTCAGTGTGGGTGACAGTGTGGCTGAACATGTGGGGGGAGTGTAGAAGAGTATAGGTCTTCACTCATCCTCATACAAAATATCATGAATGAATAATACCATCCTGCGACACCGATTCAACTAGACAATTACAAACTAATCTAACAATCAAGGTAGATAATTCAAACAAATATGTATTAACATTAATTTCTGCCTTGAAGCATATTCATACTATGCATAATTCAAAGCTTGAGCATGGAGCCCAATAAAACTATCCATTTGTCTATTTCAAAACCCCATTAAAACTGGTCATAGGAGAATCAACTTCAAAACTACACAGTTAAAGATACAAACTACCACAATCACTACTCAAGGCATGATAAAGTCTACCTTGTAAAGCTCCGTGCAAAATCGAACACGACGTCTTGCGCAAGTAGATGGATCTACTTTTTGTAGAGATCGATTCCTAATCATTTTGTCGAACAACATCACTGTCAGTGGCCCACAATCATTTCCATTCATCTGCTGTGGATGGTACTGAAACTTCTCCACTCACCAAGGTTTCTGTGAACTAACTTCTTCGACCACCTTGTACTGCTATATAATGCTTTGTATCATCTTGGAGAAGTCCTCAAACTCAGCCAAAAATTTGCGCTTTGTGGCCTTAGACCGGGTGTCATAGATGATGATGCGATGAAAAATGAATGACATATAAGACCTAGTGATTTCCACCAATAAAGGCGACTCTATAGATTGATTCGACGTTCGTCCACTTCCTCGGTGGCACCCCACTAGGGTAGTTCGCCACATATGAACTTCTTCAGGCCACGATACCTTTTGTCCCAATTCCACGGCTTGTTCTTCTTCTTTGCTGCCAAGAACTCAATCCGCACACCCATAACTTTGTTCTACATTTAACAAACACACATGCATGTCAATTTTCCAAAACAATAGAGCATGTACAAATGATATAAGGTAGGTTTAACATTACCCAAAAATTGATGTCTACCACTGTCCAATTATACACAAACTGCTTTGGCCATTTAGCAGATTTATAAACTATAAGATGGATGAGAGCTTCCATATTCTGCCATTCAAATTAAATGCAATTAATGTCAACCATAAAATGATAACTCATGTTTCAGCAGTTAGAATTTGTTGAAAAAGAAGATATAACCTAATTGGTTAACCATTTCTCCGGCACATAAATGTTGCTCAGAAAGGGTGCAGTGTAGGATCACCAGTGGGCTCGATGAATAAATAAAAACTGCTTCTTGTCCTTTGTACGTGATCAAACCACACTTTGAATTTCCAAATAAAATCAGGTGGGTATATCCCACCAACCGATTCCTCAGGGCACTCTATCTCAACCTTTGACGAAGCCTTTCTTTTATTCTTTTGTTTATTCTTTGGGCGATTGGGATCTGTCCATGGAGAATTTGTATGTCGTCTAGGCAGTCGGCTATGCTTCGATGGATCATTGTAAATGACAGCCAGTACCTAGTGGATAAATAGAGGGATTAATTATGAAGAAATAGTGTCGAATACTTTGAACTATATTTCACTTCTAAGAACACATACCAGTTCATTATTGCTCCTCTTATCACACTGCAAACCCTCATTATCAACTTGATGTTGAATTTATTTGGGAACTCCGATATCTCCTTGCTTGGCATGCTCAACTTCTTTTGTAATTCCCTTGCACTTTTTAAACGGTTGCTCTTCATTTCCTTGTAGATCCGGTTGCTCTTCATTAAATCCTTGATTCGGTTGCTCTTCATTATCTTCTTCATGTTAATTGTCTTTTCCATCTGTCTACTTCTCATTATCCTCAACATGTTGTTGCTCTTAAATCTCTTCTTGTGCTGGTTGCTTTTCATTATCTTCTTTGTTGGAATTTTTCTCTTCGTTCTCTTCTTCTGCAAGTTGATGTTCTTGCTCTTCGTTCTCTTCTTCTTCTAGTTGATGTTCTTGCTCTTCATTCACTTCTTTATCTGCATGTTGTTCTTACCTTTGATTATATTCTTCAACTTCATCAGCCAAATCTTTCACCTGTGGTTTATCATGTTCATGTATTCTTCTTGATCTGGATGAAGAAGGAGAATTCACTGGGAATCGATCATCAAAATATCGAGTAAGAGCTTCAATGCTTTGCAAAAGTTGCGTTTGAGTACTTTTCACCATCTCCATACTGCTAGTCTGCGCATCACTTTTCCTTTTCAATGCCCCATAACGAGTCATTGGTGGAGAAGGTGCGGCTGGAGGGGAATCTTCTCGAATGCATCTTGAAGACTCTCGGGGCCTACGTAGACTAGAGGAAGACTGAGCAAGGGTGAGCTTGTTCTCCCAACTAACAGCACTAAGATAGGATTCAAATTGAAGCTCCTCTACAGATGGCTTAAGTGTGTGCTTCACTTCCACCTAGTAAAAATAACAACAGGTTATACAGAGATTCAATTGATCAAGCCATATAACTTACTAAATAACTTACGTGTTGGGCACTTTTGTCAGACCCACGCAGCTTCTTGAACAACATCTTCCTTAGATCTGAAAAACTAGGGGTGCAATTCGGTGATCATCTCATCAAACGTGGATATATATCAATTGCATTGGGCCTCAAACGACTACATAACTTTCCAAAACTGGGATTGCTTCATACGACCACGCCAACAACGCATAGCGAATAGCCTGAATCTGTAGGCTTCATAATATTATATATGTCTTTAACCACCTCTTGACTGTTTCCTGTACATCCTTAAGTTCCTGAACTCATTCAATAGGTGGCAGAACACAACACGGCCTCATGGATATACGTTAAATAGATGTAGGTCATCCACAAGGTGTATGTATTCAGGGTTCACAACACCACGATTGGAACCTTGAGGGATAAGCAAGTACATAATAATCATCAACATGACAAGTCTTAGAGAATCATCATCGTCACTACTCTCGATAAACTTCCTTCAAATTTCGGGCGGTGTAATTGTAGGTAGTGGACCAAACCACAAACTAGTCACTAGAGCAAATTCACTAGGCCCAAACTTTGCTACAACTTTATTCACTTTGAATATGAATGATTTTTCGGATGATTCGTAATCAAAGGTGGACAGGAGATGGAGGTACAACTGACACTGGAACTGAAAATCAATTGATCCTCATAAATGTCCAAAATAGCTCGCACGAAACCTATCTAAGTTAGTAGAATTGAGTTTTCCTTGATTTCCCCGAAACTCCCAAGTTCAGATTAATTGGATACGCTGGCTGGATTGGGGGTTGTAGATGAGCTTGCCATTTCTTTTTTCCTGGAATGTGATTCATATAAACAAGTCAAGATTAAACACATGATTTGAACTCATAGCATGACATCTAAGAATCACTGATGAGCCATAAAATTAGGATCCCAAAACAACAAATTAACAATACTCAATCATGACATTTAAACTTTATTCACTTAGCTAATGAATTTTTTTTACCGAATCTAAAAGTACCAACTATAATAATCATATAAAACAAACTTAATACTCACTAGAATCATTCATCATGAGTCAAAATATCAGCAATCCAATGTTCAATAATAGTTCTTAAGCATTTTACAAGGCTGCCCACTATGGAAAAAAACCAATATTTGCACTATCACCTCAACATTCAACTCAAGAATTAACCACAGGTTGGGATTACATTATACACATTCAATCAATTCAACAGGTTTTAAAAGCAAGTAGTTCAACAAAAACAAGAACAATAATCTAACAACACAGTATGGAGAGAGAAAATCAACAGAACCAAGTATAAATTCATATGAAAAAATTTATTTTGTGAAAGAATGGATTCAACTCGATGGAACCCCTCTTGCTCTATTCGAAACTTTTTGATAGAATCACAAAAAACAACATGCTTTCTATTGTGAATGCTTAATGTGGTGACAATCAAAGTGAATATGCTTAATTAAACTTTCAAACCTCAACATTTTCCATTAATAAAAGGGAATTAATAAGAGTAAACATCTTCACACTACAGTCAAGTTTTGACATTAACTTTTCTTAATAGTCGCGTTGCGTTGGTGGATGATTAGGGTTGTTAATTCCGTCGGTTTTGATAAGAGTGAAAATAAGCGTGTTTTAGTGTCCAATTTAACACCTTTTTTATAGATATTGTTGTCATATATTAGCACAAGTGTTTTATATTCAAAATATTTAAGAAAAATGTGTGTTTGAGATGTTTTATTGTGTTTTAGGTGGAAAAAAGGTCAAAAGTGCAAAGTTGGAGAAAAGATGCAACTTGTGTATGAATGCTGAAAAACGCATGTCCAACTTGTGTAATTTTTCAGTCTTCATGTGGAGCTCTGAACTGGAAGTGTGATACATGATTGGAAAGCCACAGAAGCGAGAAACGGGACAGTGAAGGCTCACGAAATAGACAGCAAGAAGTGTATCCACAGCTTCTTGTACTAATTTCTCCTGACCTCTCCGACCTTCTATTCCTTCATAAGGAATTGAGTAAGGCCGATTTTTCCTCCTCTCTGTGGATTAGAGAAAACGAGAAGAAGTTGGTATGGTGAGGTTCAATCTATCGTTTTGGCATAAGAAACACTTCAATCGGAGTCCAGATAAGAAAGTTACAATTAAAATGGTGACGTCGCGCAAGCTGTTTCTACTCAGCACGACTCTTTCAATTTTTATGGCTTGTTACACTTTCAAATACTGGAGTTTCGTGAGTTCTTTATATGGATAGAAAGATAAGAAAGAGAGGATGAGTGTAAGAATCACTCAAATCAAAGCTCAGATGTGGAAGTTATGCGCGGAACGGTGAGACTGCGTACTGCAGTTCGACCAGTAGTTCGACCAAGGCCTTCTAGTTCGACCAAGTTCAGTCTGGTCAAACTGATATACGCAGATCTGTTTTCGACGGGATTTTCAACACCTGTGCATGTATTTTCATATTTTTCAAGAAAAAGCTCATCCAAGGTCCATAAGGAGAGCTTACAATTATAAAAGGGGATGTAGATCATCATTATTCATTGGAGAAAACCACAACACAATACTACACCCCACAAGGGGGTGATCATCCCCCAACCATCATCCACATCCTTTTCTCCATCCATCCATCACTTTGAAGATTCGTTTGTGGAATCAAGAAGAGAACCAAGAGGAGGATTCAAGACGAAGAAGGACGCGACGACGCCCACATCTAATGTTTTATTCGTTTCCTAATTTATCTTGTATTTTCGGACATATGGGTAAGATCTATCTAACCCCTATGATTTTTCTTCGCAGTATCATGGGCTAGAACTATTTTGGTAGATCTAGGATTTATGAAGGTTTTTCAAGTTAATTGAACTTTCGTGTGTATACTCCATACAACACTACTTGTGGATTTATTTTATATAAGACTATGCATTTTTAATTCATACTCAGAGTCGTTTTGAGCATCATTAACTGTATATAGAGTCTGAATACATATCTTGATTATTGATTGAGTATGTTCACTGCTGAGCAGGATTCCATGTTATAATTCTAAGTGAGGGGACTCCAAAACTTCATTAGAACTATCTTATATAAATACTTGTCAATTTAATTGATTTCGGGTTAATAAGTAGGATAAAGAGGATAATTTTATAGTACCTATAAAGGGAGATATATCGGGTTAGAGTACCAATCCTACGGGGAAATAATTGATACTGATAGTACCTAGAAAGAGAGGTGAAATTATATCTCTTGCTCCGAGGTTATTCACACGTATTACACACATATTTACTTGTGTCTATAGAATAAATTTGCATGGTTTAGTAATGCGTCCATATTCCACAAGGCAGAGTTGGACATTGATACACGAAAGAGAGATTAATGAGTGAAACATGATTACCCTAGGGTTACCTATTCTCTCTCTTGAGTCACTTTCGTATTTTTCTAGTATTAAGTTATTTTATTTGCTATTTTAATTAATTGTTTGGTAGTTAATAATTAAATCCCAACTTTTATTGACTTTCATCTTAATTAATTTGCTAATAATTATATTGATAATATACCGTCCTTTGGGTTCGATATTTAACTTTGTCGCTTGCTTAAGCTGCAACTAATATCTTTAATACTTGGGGATTAATTTTGTGTGCAAAGAAAATGCGCATCAGGTTCATTGAAGCATGGGTTTACAGACGGGGGCCAGAGTCGTCGGGGTAGTATCACGACCTCCAAAGAGCGCTGACGGAAAAACCTGCTTGTTGGAGGATTTCGCACTACAAAAGTCAACGAAATTGTGTTGTTGTATTTGGCTAGTCATCGACGAAAGGGGACAGGGGTTGTGGGTGACCGATAGGTTGGGGATGGAGGGAATCGAAATGGTAGGCAGGGAAGAAATAAAAATTTTGAAAATTTTTGTTTCAAGGTCTGTCGGTGAGGTTCTCACATATGCGTAGGGGGCTGGGGTGGTGGGGGGTTTGAGGTGGGTTTAGGGTTTGACACATGTGGTTTTGAGTGAGGGTTTAGTAGGGTGGGGTGGTTAAATTAAACATGGGTGGGAGGGTATAGGAGAGGGGTAATAGTGTCATAAAAAGTGCAAATGTGTAGAAATGATAACAAATAAATTGAAGTATTGGTAAAAATTTTGTATAATGAATTTAGTATATTATTTCAATTTTTCATATATATATATATATATATATATATATATATATATATATATATATATATATATATATATATATATATATATATATCAACAGACATAGATTTTTATGAGATTGGTCTTTAAAATAATATAAAATAGAAGATAAATATAATGAAGAGTTAAAAAACATTAAAAGATTAAACAAAATAATAAATAAATGAGTCTCGAGATTACGGACTCGTTAACAACCATTTGCGCTTTGCTAAATGGATAATATTTGGAATCCGGCTCACACCTATTTTTGGAGATTTTTATTTTAATTAAGTTATACTTTACATTCCAATTAGAATTAAAATTAGGGCTCTCCCAACTCCCTTGCTCATCGCCACTCTCTCTCATCATCCACAAGAATATAATTATAATTTTATTCTTATTGTTAATGATATATTTTGTGTTAGGGTTTAATATTTATTTTTAGACTTTAGTATTAATTTTAAATGTATATTATAATTAGCATTACTTAATTAATAAAAGAATAAAAAATAAAAGAAATAAAATTTTATAGAAATTTAAGATTAATTAAAGGTAGAGGTGATGTGACCAACTATGGCAAACACTTGTGAGAGAGCGTCTCACGAATGACTCTTGTGAGAAGGATAAATGTGATAACATTTTAATGAAAAAATTATACTTGAATGATGAAAAGTCATAATGCTGTAGTTAGGGATGACAACGAGTAGGGTAGCTGCTTATTTGGGTACCCATACCCTGTATCCGATTAAAAGAACAATTATGCATATCTGTCCCGTTTAAAAACATTATTATTGTACCTGTACCTGTCTCATACTCATTTATCAATTCTCGCGTAATAAAGTTTCTTGTAAGACGTTATTAATGTGATATAGTTTGTGAGACGGTTTGTCAGACGAGTTAAAGTATGTCTATTATATAGATAAAGTATGTTTAATGATTGTTAAAATATATTTTTTAAAGTATGATTAATGATGAATTAAAGTATGATTTTATGGTGTTATAATATGATTAATTATTTACATACTTTAAATATACATAAACATACTTTACCCTATATAACAAGTATACATTAGTAATATGGGTTGACCCGTCTCACAAAAGAAAAGTGATTATAATTTTTAAGAAAAAATTATAACATTTTAAAAGCAAAGACTTGTATGAGACCGTCTCATAGTTCTTTCTCTGTAAGACATATCACAAAATACCCGTGTAGAACCCCGCGGTAATTTTGAAAGCTAATTAGCAACAATCACCGACCACCACTGCATTGTTGGCTTGTATACTAAAAGTCTAGTTTTTTGTATGAACAATGTTATAACAATTCATTTGAAATGAGAATTATATGATCAGATGATTGCGTCTTATAATTTATTTATATGTCAATGCAATAGTCCACTTACTTTATACTATAGATAATATATTGTGCGACAACACGTGGAAAATTATATTATCGGTTTCCTTATAAAGTATAAATAGATGCTCACAACCGAGATAGACGAGGACTCTCTAGCGGGATGGTTGTAGTATGATTTGATATTAGTTTGTCTTGACTATAGAATCACATTAGTGCACTTTGTGTGTATTGAGCAGGACCGCTTGAGATCGTTCGATTTATACTGACTATATAGGAGAACTTGATCTCAGTTATTATGGATGTTCATGCTCTTAATCCCTATACAATAACCTCGACACGTAAGATAATATGTATTTGTTTGGTTCATCAATGAGTGAGATTTACATGTAATTAAATCAATAAACTCGGTGAGTTGAGAAATAGTGCTATCTCTATAGTGTGATGTTGATTGTAGAAGGAATCCGTGTCCGATAAAATAGGTTGATGATGTCCCCTTGAGGAGCTCATAAGGATTATCATGCAAACCCAACTGGTGGATTTATTCCGACATGATAATGAGATTGAGTGGTACTACTCTCGGATAAAATATTAATTAATGGAGTTATCAGTAACTTAATTAATTAATAGACATTGTATATCTTAAACGCGGGGAGACTAATGAGCTCATAATAAGAATGAACCCATAATGTAATTATGGGATTAGAGCGGTAGTGTAATAATAATATTTTAATATAATATATTATTATTATTGGACTTAAGTATAAGTTTTGGACTAAACTAGGATACTTAAGCCCAACGGAGGTCCAACTCTAATTTTTGCTCCTGGTTCCTATTGTAGCCAATATGTAAGTCATCTAAATTGTCCGAAAACCCTAATGACACACGCCTAACCATAAGTAGGTTAGAGAGAACAGTAGATTGGGAGGATCTTGAAGATCGTCTCCCACATGACGTCAAGATTAGACAACAGAAGATCAAGAGGTCATTTGTTGCTGCTGTTTGTCAACTTCCACAATTTTTATAAAATCTTATGTAACTCCAAACTATTTGTGTGGCATACTGTTGGAAAGTCACGGAAGAGAGGATCATTTTGGCGTAAAAATCACTCAAATCGAAGATCGGATAAGGAAGTTATGCCCAAAATCGTGAGGCTGCGCATGTTGTCGGCGAGAATTCATTCTCTTCTTCAACATACACTGGTGAAAGATAATATGATTTTATTTTCTTGCTTCCGCTGATATAGAATCGTATGGAACCCTAACGGTTCACGTTAACTAAATGATCAAACGCCAACACGCATATATTTCAACCTTCAATTCCTTTTACCTACTCCCTTTGTCCCCTTGAAACGTAACTGTTTGTGTTTCGCATGTGGATTAAGGAGTATAATAATTTAATGTATTTTGAGATGAGAGAAATAATATTTTAAAGTGTAGTGGGTAGTTGTATTAGTGTTGAGTGTGGGGCCATGTGTGGTCACATCAATCTAAAAAAAGAAATGAATACTTTGTAATGGAACGGACCAAAATAGCAAAATGGATACGTTTCAAGGGGACGAAAGGAGTATATAGTATTTATGTTTTCTTAATATATTATTTATGTTTTTTTTATTATTAAAAAATATAACATTTGTCATTTTTAATTTAATTTTTAATTTAAATATTATAAATTTATAAAAAGTTATAATTTCTTTTAAAAAATAGTATATCATTTTTAATAAAAATGATACTCAAATTAAAGAAAAGTGATACTTGAATTGTTACGTAAGTATAAAGAGTGACATTTAAATAAGGAGAGGTGATTAAAAGGATATAAAAAAGTAATAACATTCTTAATAAAATGTGATATCTAATAAAGAAAATGTGATATTCCTCTAATTTGACTATTTAATGAATAATTTATATATGATAGATTAAAAAGTGATAGAATTTTGAATAAAAAGTGATATTCAGTCGAGAAAGTGGTAACCGAGCAACTGAATAAAAAGTGATAATATTATAAATTAACTTGAAAAATAAAAAGTGATAATATTTTTAATTAAAAGTGATAACTAATCAATAAAAAATAATAACCATGTAATCGAATTATATTATGAGTAATTCGTAAATAAATAGAAAGTTATAACATTTTAAATAAAAATATTAAATTAGGAATAAATGATATAAAAAATACATATTACTTTTAATAATAAAAAATAATTAATACTACTAAAATAATCTATGTTAAAATTTAAAAACAAAACTAAAAGAATATTAATTAACTAAGATATATAATTGCTTAACAGATCATAGCGAACTCCACGCATTACCACATAGCCGACCCCCTTTTTATTTGAACGATAAAATGAATAATCCGTCTCATAGAATAAGATCCGCGAGACGATCTAACACAAGACTCATCCAATTTTTAATTAAAAATGATAATTAATTAAGAAAGCGTAAAATGATCTCACCATAAGACGATCTTATACAAGATTGCTCCACCAATTATTAGCTATAGATTTAATTAAGATTTTTTTATTATTTATTTTACTTTTTTTTAAGAGAAAGACAAACTTAGAAAATTTGAAGAGATTTAGAAATTTAATTACTCCCTCCATCAATTTCAGGTGATACATTTTTCATTTTGAGTTCTCCCATAAAATTTATACATCCCTAAAAAAGCAAAAAGTCAAATACAATCCTCTTTAAACTTTTGTTGGACGGGTTATCAAACTTTTGTTGGACGGTTATCACTTTTATTAATCTGCATTCTAGAAGGACTGAGGTGATAACCAAATGAAATAATTGGCTAGATTTGAGGAAATGAAATTCACAATCTCTTCGTATTCCCCCTTCCTACACACGGTAGTAATTGTTAGTAAAAGAAAAATCAACGAAGCGAGTAGTTCTTCAGTAAACTTGCGCTACGAAAAAATAAATTAAGAACACAGATTCCACGCCACTGGATTCTAGATGTCGTCGTTATGATGTGTAGAATATTTTATTATTTTAAATAGCAATGATGTCTTCCAACTCCGATAAAGTTCGCCTCGCTCTTTCTCTACTCGTTGGTCTCTTCTTTCTGGTAAGACGCCAATTTATGTGTCTGCATTCCGTACTTTCATGTTATCCAGCTATCAAGCTTGTTGCTGCTGTTCTTGGTTTCTAAAATCTGATGAGTTCCTTTTATTTGTTTTTTTTTTCTCCCTGAATACTAAAAATAGGACCCTCTTTTATTTTATTTTATTTTATTATATTAATGTGGGCATTGTAAAGAATAGGGATGATGAGGGCAAAAATGCCGAATGGAAAAGTAGAGGAGGATTGGCAGGCTGAATATTAGAGGAATTTGTAATAATGGATCTGTTACTATAGATTTAGAATTGCAAGCGTTGGTTTTTTGGCTTATTATTGTTGTTTTTTCTTTTACTGATGCTTATATGGTTTCTTCATTTAGACATTGGGAGATGAGGTTAAGAATGCAAAGAATGTACCCCTAGTTGTGAGCACATGGCCCTTCTTGGAAGCAGTTAGAGCAGCATGGAGGGTTGCAGATAGTGGACTCCCTGCAGTGGATGCAGTTGTTGAAGGTTGCTCTGCCTGTGAGGAACTGAGATGCGACGGTACAGGTACACATCCACTGCTCTTGAACATTTCCTTTCTCTGGCAATTAGATTGTTTCCAACTACATTCCAAATTTTGGCAAGTTGGCGGAGATATATGTATTCATGTACTTTCTCACATGGAAAGGTGTGTGCAAGTATTATGTAACTAATTCCAGAATACTGACTCCCAGTTTGTTGTTAGAAGCAGGAGAGAGCCCACTCGAAATAGTATGCGAGTGTTACTCATGTAACTTTTGAGTCCCAGACTCTTGAGTCTTGACTCGTATTTTGTTGTTCGAAGAGGAGAGGGGGAGAAAGAGGGTTGAGTAGGCAAGCAAATGTTTAACTCTTATGAGCCGTTAGAATCAGGGAGGGGGCGGGGTGGGTGGTGGTGGTGGTAAGGTAGGGGGATGGAAAAAGAAGGATCTTCGTTTCTGGATGTGTGAAATGTTTAAGAGAAACCTGCCTTCTTGTAGCTTCTTCTCTCTCTCTCTCTTTTTTTTTTTTTGTGCAATCAGACTGCTTATTTTTGTGTTTTACCTGAAAGCTTTTTAACTTTTCATAGGTTGATGTTACTTAAGCTTTGCTTCTTTATTATTAGAATGTGATGGTGTGGAATTAGTTGATTACTGCAAGTTTTCTCAATAGTAGATAAAACTCATGGATGCCATTTGTGTATGTTTAATTTTTCTTGTTTCATGCGCTTGCTAGATTGGGGTTGGATATTGCTGAAGGAGCTGTAACTTAACTGAATCCCAACTTCCAAATAGGAATTTCCAAGGAATTTCATGTATTACCAAATCCCTAAACATTTGTTTGTTTTACATTTGTTGCAAGAGTATGACTTAAAGTGAAACTAATGCTCTCTTTGACAAACACCTGCCATATGTTGTTTTGAATTGTCCCAAAATTTTCTATTCCGTCTTATGCTCTGTGCAAACTTCTTTCATAAAGTTAAGTTTAGAAGTTTAAAACCTTGTTTTTATGGCAATAGCCTTCACTCTCTATTGTTAATTAGCAGATGTAAACCAATGCTTGACAGCCACGTTAGAATAATTTGCAATAAGTTAAAAACAATGAACATTAAATGTTCAAGATGATCCACTTGTATCATATTTTTTGCTGGTTATTGTATTTCTGGTTCCATCCTCTCAAATTTGGAGCTAACACCTATTGTTGGTTTGCTAAGTGCAACTAACATTATTACTTGCGTGGCTGCGCCTTCAAGTTTGTTCAAATGAAAATGAAACAAAATTACATGTTTTCCAATAGTACGAGGAATGCATTTGATTTGCGGATGGTGGAAGCAGCAGTGTTATATATAACCCTGCTATTACTTAGCAGGATTATATATAACACCCTTTTCTAAAAGTTTACAAGAGTAGGTCATGTAGAAGCACCAATGAGAACGGAATTACAACTACTCTATGCTTTGATCATGAACAGGAATATGTTTGTCTTAGATTTGTTGAATTTTTTTTAGCTAACCATACTTCTACTTTGGCAATTTAGAGCTAAATAATAACTGCAATTAAGATAATACACGTCTTCTGAGCTGGTGAAACTTAGCTTATTAAATAACCAAACTTTTCTTTGTCAATCCTTCACATAGGCCTTAATTTAATCACCAATGTTAGCTTAGTGATTGAACACTCAATTTTAACCCACTTGTGGTGCTGTGTTCGATTACATTTTCTTTTAGTATCTTCGTTTAAAATCCCTTTGGTGTCAAGTGTTAAAACAGAGAGCTTGTGGTTATGCATTTGTTAAATATAAAAATATCAACCAAACCTCTACTCTTTTGATGTCCGAGTGATAAGCAGAGAGCCAGAGACTCTTGTGACGATGCGGTGTTTAAATCCAAATTTTGAAATGCTTTGAAGTACTAGAATATCAAACTAATTTTATTGTCCTTACAGACTCTACCAAGTCTTGTGGGGATATGGTGTTCGAGTTCCAACTTTGAAATGCTTTGAAAAATTGTTAGCACTCAAAATAATCAAACGATAAACGTTTGCCAAATTAGCCAAAGCGGCTACCAAAATCCAATAATGTTCAATGATAAATCCAAAAGGCACATCACGATATATATATATATATAGAGTAAATAATGAAACCCTAAGGCCTGCTACACAAGGCCCAACTAATTAACAGCAATAATAAGTAATAGTTATATAAGGAAATTTCTAATCATAATAGTTATATAAGAAAATCTCTAATCATGATCAATCCGTTCATTTCCTGCGGCGATAGACCATCAAGGGTTTCGGCCCTTGTGGCTCCTCCACACCACGAGTCGTATCAATTTCCTCCCCCTAAAAAATGACCTTGTCCCCAAGGTCGAACCAAGGAAATTGACATCGGAACTCCTCCTGATTCATCCACCTTGCATCATCCTCCGGCAGCACGTTCCATTTCACCAAGAGTTGTTCCACCCCTTCTCGCCTTCTTGCACAACTCGACGAGCCATCACTCTCTCCGGCTCGAACACCGCCGACGTAGGTAGCTTAATTGAATCCGGTAAGATGGCCTCAACTGGGTGATCGCCTATGACTCGCTTGAGGAGTGAGACATGAAAGACTGGGTGGATGGGACTGCTGGAAGGAAGCTCGAGCCGATAACCAGCCGGCCCGACTCTGGCAGTGATCTCGAACGGCCCGTAGAACTTGGCAGATAGCTTATGATGTCCTCCACTTGCCAAGGACAGCTGCCTGTGAGCCCGAACCTTAAGAAAAACCTTATCCCCTACATGAAAATTAACGTCACGACGGTGACGATTGGCCGAACTAACCATGCGATCACGTGCTATACCCAAATTTTCCTTCAACCTTGCTAGCATTACGGCCCTGTTTTCAAGAACCTCCGCCACCGCTGGCACCTTGCACTCACCAGGGAGATATCGCCGGAGGGATGGCGGTGGTCGACCATACACCGCCTCGAACGGAGTGGTTTGGGTGGCCGATTGGTAGGATGTGTTATACCAATATTCCGCCTAAGGAAGCCAAATCACCCATTTCCGCGGTTGCTCGCCTGCAAAAAACCGTAAATAGGTCTCCAAAACACGATTCAGTACATCCGTTTGACCATCCGTCTCCGGATGGTAGGCGGTGCTGTACTTCAACTGAGTTCCAGCCAGTTGAAAGAGCTCCTTCCAGGACTGACTCACGAATACAGGATCACGATCACTAACAATCGTTGTCGGGATTCCATGGAGGCGTACCACCTCGCGAATAAAAACCTCGGCCACCCCTCGAGCCGACAATTTCCCTTTCAAGGCGATTAAGTGCCCGTACTTTGAGAGTCGATCCACAACCACCATAATGGTCGTGAAGCCATGATAATTGGGCAATGAGGTGATGAAATCCATGGACAGGTCCTCCTAGACTTGAGCCGGAATGGGCAGCAACTGGAACAGCCACGTGGGGGACATAGCCTCATACTTGGCCCTCTGGCAAACTAAGCATTGGGCGACAGCGTCGGTAGGTACACAAGGCGCCAGCATGACCGCCAGTGGGCGTGCTGTGAAACTCACTGAGCAGCTTAGGTATCCACTCTGAATCAGCCGCCAACACGATCCGCCCTCTATAGTAAAGCTTCCCATCCACCAAGGAAAACCCCACACGGCTGGTAGAATCTCTCTGCAAATCTCTCACCACACTTTGGATGAACTGGTCCCGCGACTGTTCGGACATTACATCCGCCAACTCACCCCAATATGGCGCACTGAGTGCTAACAAGTCGCCTCCCTTCTCTCGACGCGACAGTGCGTCTGCAGCTGAATTAGTCACGCCGGACTTGTATTCGATCACAAAATCATAGCCGAGCAGTTTAGCAATCCAAAGTTGTTGTGAAGGGGTCGCGATTTTCTGAGACAACAAATGCTTCAAGCTACTGTGATTCATGCGGCAGTGAACTGTCGCCCCACCAAATATGGCCTCCAATGCTGAACTGCTAGAACTAGCCCCATCAATTCCCTTTCATATGCTGATTTAGAAATCGTCCGGTCTACCAACGACTTACTAAAATAAGCAATTGGTCGACCTTCCCACGGCACACCCTGCGACTGATCCGACACCCTCGGAGGGCCAGCTTCCAAAACTAATACACACAGCTCCCAATCCTGGATCTGCACTATCTCTCGAACACCAATGGGACAGCGACACAACTCCGGGTCCCCTGACAACCTTACCCTACCTCTTTTGGACTGAAAGGACATAGTCATTTCTGCCCAATTAGTTGTCACCTCTCCTAATGTGGCTAACCAAGCAACGCCCAAGATAACATCTACGCTCCCCAACGGGAATACGTGATAATCAACCACTATAGGGAAGTTCCCGACTAAGGCCTCCACACCGCGGCAAAGCCCCTCCGACTCTTGTCGTCGACCATCCCCCAATTGCACACCAAAGCGAGTGGACCTGTCAGGCAACAATTTAACTCTGTTAATAATGGAGTTAGAGATGAAATTGTGGCTGGCTCCACTGTCCACGAGTATGGATATTGGTTGATCCCCCAGTTTCCCACAAAAACGCATGGTGCGTGGACTTGAAATTCCAGCCATAGAGTAAATAGGTAAGACCACATCGTCTTTCTCCGCTCCATCAGTGGTCACGACCGGATCACCTTCTCCCTGCCCCCCAATCTCTTCGTTAACCTCAAGGCACTTCATGTCGACTGCCTCGTCCTCCTCGGCTATAACCACGTTCAGCTGCCGAAGCATGGGGCACTGATGCCCCGGAGCCCATGTCTTCTTGCAGCGATCGCAAAGGCCTCTAGCACGGAGGTCATTCATCTCCTGGGGGGTCATTCTAGGGAACCGGGAAGGACCCGTCGGCTGACCCGACGAAGCAGCCCTCACGGGCAGCTCGTGACTCGCCGATCTCGGCGTCGATGAGGCTGAGGATATTGCTGGGGGTTGCTGAACCCGCCCGGCGAGCTGCTGTACCGAGGGCCGGGCGTGAACGCCGAAGCTGCTGGAAGTGAGGCTCGACTGGGTGGTGGCATGCGGCCCAGCGAACCACCCGGCTGTCTCGCCGGACTTTCCAAACGCAGTCCATAAAGGCTGATTTCTACGAGTCTTGCCAACTCCAATGCCTTGTCCAAAGTTAATTCGGTCGGTTTATGGAGGCGCAAGGAATTGCGCACCTCATCAGTTAGCCCCGCCATGAAGTATCCAAGGCACTGCTGATCGCTTAGGCCAGGCGCTTGGCTCGCCAATTGCATGAAAATCGACACGAACTCCTCCACCGACCCCATTTGTCGAAGTGCTGACAGCCGTTCAGAGGGACTGCCGGTGAAACGGCCGTCATAGCGGTTCACTAATGCCTCTGAAAACTTCTCCCAAGTCTTCTCTTGATTCCTGGATTGCCACCATGTAAACCAATAGAGGGTGGAATCCTCCATCGCATTAATGGCAGCCTCCAATTTGATTTCAGACGGCGTGTGGCAGATCTTGAATTGTTGGTTGGCCCTAGCCAACCAACAAATGTGGTCAGATCCATCAAAAGAAGGAAGAACCGGTGGTGCAGGGGACCGGTCCATCTCTGGAGCGGTGGCCACGACCGCCGCTGGAGGATCCGCTACGTATCATCGGCAGCCTGCTGTTCAGCCGCCTTCCTCGTTGTGCGCGTCGCGATCGGCGCCTGGTGGATCACCGACGTTGCGTCGTCAGTCGGCTGCTGTCCACCGGCACCCTTCGCCGCGTTCGCAGCGCTGCTCTCAGCGTGCATCGTAATGGCGGCGGCGCGGGGCCACGGAAGCGGTGAGACTGGCGATCGATTTAGTGATCTCCTGCAACTGGGCCATGATGCTGGCCTGATCGGCCTTCATCTGCGTAAAATCCTCAGCCATGGCAGCCTTCTTGCCTTCGATCTCATCAACTCGTTGCTCGCGGGTCATCGTCATCACGGTTGAGTTTCCACGTTCACCGAACCAAATTGTTAGCACTCAAAATAACCAAACGATAAACGTTTGCCAAATTAGCCAAAGCGGCTACCAAAATCCAATAATGTTCAATGATAAATCCAATAGGTACATCGCGATATATGTATAGAGTAAATAATGAAACCCTAAGGCCTGCTGCACCAGGCCCAACTAATTAACAGCAATAATAAGTAATAGTTATATAAGGAAATCTCTAATCATAATAGTTATATAAGAAAATCTCTAATCATGATCAATCCGTTCGTTTCCTACGGCGATAGACCATCAAGGGTTTCGGCCCTTGTGGCTCCTCCACACCACGAGTCGTATCAAAAACTTTTGAGTGTGGCATAGTTGTCTGGTTCCACTATTTCTTTACATGAGGAGCTAGGTTTGGGTCTTGCCGGAAGCTGTTTATTTTCATTTGTTATTCATCCCTTTGGATCCATTCCATTGTTGTACTTTCCTTTAGTGTCCAAGTGGTAAGCAGGAAACTTGTGGCTTAAAAAGGTCATGAGTTCAAACCCCTGCAAATGCATCCTTAAAAATAAAATACAAATAAAATTTTGAACACCTTTTTGATGTCCAAGTGGTAAAACAGGGAGATTGTGGCTTAAAAGGTTATGTGTTCCATGCAGATGCATCTTTAAAAATAATAATATTAGCTATTACTATTAGATAAACATTCCTGCCTTCTTCGTCATCTCCTTACGCGACTATCCTTCCACATTTGGTAGTGAAAGAAAGGCAATGACTTCCAGCAGATGCACATTGTTTCCCAAAAAAAAAAAATGGACCAAGTAGTGCTGGCATATACTGATGGCTTAGACACCTCTGCAGTTGTACTTTGGCGTAGGAGAATTATGTTTGTGAGGTTGTTTTCTTCATTGCAGATGTTGGCCAAGGGGTACAATAATTAGAAGGTTTGTAACAAAAGGTGAAGGCTAGTGGAGCATGTCAATTTGAATATAGAATTTGTCAGAGATTTTATATTTCCATGCTTGTGAGCTGGTGCTAATGAGAGAGAGTATTTGCTTGGGACTTAAGTGGCTCGTCCAATATTCTGCTGGCCTTGCCGATTTTATGAAGCCGAAGAGGATAGAGCTGATGCTGTCACTCATGGTTTTATGGATGTACAAAGGAAATTATCAGGTTC
The DNA here is from genome assembly GCA_023678885.1 of Pogostemon cablin. Lineage (NCBI taxonomy): Eukaryota > Viridiplantae > Streptophyta > Magnoliopsida > Lamiales > Lamiaceae > Pogostemon > Pogostemon cablin. The sequence goes on along the minus strand of CM042982.1, from coordinate 17,167,796 downwards.
TCTTTGAGCTCACATTCTTTGCTCTGAATCCTGAACTCTCTGTTGTTTCATGGAGGGAAAGGGATTACTGGAAGAATTGATGCTATTGAATATGCTACTATAAAGCATAATGTGCCTATTCTTTTGACAAAGAAATCAATCTGTAGCAGAGATAGGAATCTGTGGCATCTCAGTTGTGTGGGCTGTGGCATCTCAGTCACGCGGGGGATATCTTGGAGGACCCAACATGTGAAGGAGGATATGTACATGATGAGTGACCTTTAAGATGCACTTGATGAACCATGGTATGTGGAAATTGGTATAGTTGAGGGTCTCCCCATTTCAATAAATGAAAAAAAAAGTTTCTCATACAACTCTACTCTCAAAGCTTATTAATATTCATGAGAAGCATGGGGAGTGCCATGGATATGGTAGAAAATTGGCTCGGGCATGAAAATTCTTGGGGTGTATGAAACTCCTGGTGGGTCTGTAGTCTGTACTCTTTTTGCTGCACAAAAAGTTGAATCTGTAATACTTGATCGTGAAACCATCCAGGCTAAACATTTTCAAGAGTTGAAGTACATGGATTTAGTATACGCTGGCTGGTTACTCGATCCACTTCACAAGTCAATAGATGCATTCATGTAGGAAATCACGAAGACAACTACTAGATCAGTGACTCTCAAACTCAACAAAGGATTGGTTAATATAACCGAAGAGTAAGTCCCAACAGTTCGAGAGCGGTGATATCTACTATCAAGCAGATGCTGCTGGTTCATCCGGCTCTATGGATTGTGTTATACCCCCGAAATTAATTTTTTCATTATTATACTTGTATTAATTAGGATGTTTGGCTTACCTAGGATTTTAACTTTTTTTGTAATACTTTTTAACTCTTAGCCTTAAAAGCCCCATCTTTACAATCCCAAACTTTAGAAAATCAAGTTAAGAAACTTTTTAGAGTAATTACTCCACCTTAAGTTCTACCCAAAATAGATTCTTCCATGTTTAAATATACTTTGGAAAGCTACTAGCCTTATATGAGCTCAAAGATGCTATAATCTTCCTTGGTGCACATGATACCCTAAATTTCCTATACCATAACCTCCAATGTCCTATTATAGGGCCAAACACCCGGACATTTCTATAATTCTATTCTTAAACTCTGCACTGATTTTTCATTCAACATTAATAAATTACCAGCCTTCTTTAATTAATTCTAAGCTCTAACTAACCCTCTTTCTTAACCTATCTTTCTCAACCTAGCATCTGCTAAAGTCAAGGTGGTGATTCTTTATTATTTTTTTTTTTTTTATCATTTGTCTTTAGTTAATTTTTACTTGTGTTTTACGTATTCTTGCCCAAGTTCACAAAATACTACATGAAGGGTTCCAAATACTGCGTGCATTTGTTAAGTGGATCCAAAATATGTTATTTTCATGTATAACATGCTGCATGGTCATATTTAAAATTCTTATGCTTAAATATTGACAAAGACATCCCCACTGAGGCCTCATTGCTCATCCAAATCTATTTTATTTTTCGGGTGGCACACAAGTCAAGATTTATAATGAACTATTAACCTATTTTGAACTTACATTGTAGGTTTGGAGACAATGTCATTTATGCTTCATGTTTTTGACTTAATTGATTTAAAGTATTATGCAAAGCTTTGCTAACACTGATAACAATTGATTCACATCAAAGTGTTGATTAATGTTCAGTGCTGTCCCTTAAATCATGATCACATACTTTTCTTGAACTATTGTTCTCATGAATTTCATTATTCTAAGTATTGAGTTCTAGTTTATAAAAATTCGGATGCGACTGATTGTGCATCAGGGTCTGTTCTATGCTTGAGAAATGCCTCTGAAATTGTCATCTGTATCTCCCTTGTGGCTTGTTCATATCCTCATTATACTGAAACAGCAGTTTTCCAGTTACCAAACTTCAGATTGTCAATTATTTTACTTATTTCAATCATTGTTGTGATTTTAATGTGTGCAATATTTGTTTGGCAAATTGCCTTCTAGACTTGTGAAATGCAGAAGAAACAGAACTATGTGTGCAAATTTATGGTTCATTCCTTGGTTGCTAACAGTATACTTCAATAGGGAATATTTATGTAATGGTGCTACTTAATCAGGATTGTATTTAACATGGTTATTATACTCACTTTTTTTTTGTGTGTGTGTGTGTGTGTTGTATTTACAACAGTTGGTCCTGGTGGAAGCCCTGATGAGAATGGAGAAACAACAATTGATGCTATGATCATGAACGGGGTAAGACTATCTGAAATCCCTCGTATCATCAAGAAAACTTATGATAGAAAAAGCTTCCAAGAAGTTGGATTATTTATAATTTTCATTGCTAAGACATGAATAGGTGACAATGGAAGTTGGAGCTGTTGCTGGGATGAGGTATGTTAGTGATGGCATCAAAGCTGCAAGATTAGTAATGCAACATACGGATCACACTTTGCTTGTTGGGGATCAGGCATCTATATTTGCCATGTCTATGGGTCTTCCCGGCCCCACTAACCTAAGCTCTGAAGACTCTATAGGGAAGTGGATAAACTGGAAAAAGAACAAGTGCCAACCAAATTTTAGGAAGCATGTTTTGCCAATTGATGATTGTGGTCCTTATCATCCAATAAGTAGCACAAACCTTCGCGAGAAAACATGTTTGAACTCTGAGAGCCAAGCTGGCCTTGGTGAAACTGCATTATGCTATTTCAATCTTCATAATCATGATACAATATCAATGGCTGTTATTGACAGAGTGAGTTGCCCAATTTCAATTTCACTTTGTTGATTTTCTTTGGTTTACACAGACACATTTGTAATGTTGCTTTTGCAGATGGGACACATAGCTGTTGGCACATCAACTAATGGGGCCACTTTCAAGATTCCGGGCAGGTAAAACAGTGTTGTTTTATGCTACAACTCTGTTATAATTATTGGCATTGCAGTCGATATGGTAGCCATCTCTTTCAGATATGACTATAAGAATGATAAATTGCAAGCCTAACTTGGGAGATTAAAGAACTATTCTCAACCTGTTTCAACATGTCTGATAATGAGAAGAAGAAAATTAGCTGACCTGTTTAGATATCATTAGCTCCTGCATAGTGACTCGAAGGAAACCCCAAAATAAATACAGATGCTTGAAACAAATGAAGTCAAACTTTTGTTTTTGCATCTTGCTTGCTTCCCTTTTCAGGCAAATGTACATTTTTCCATGAGTAAAATAACACCAATAGTGTGGGTATTGAACATTATAACATATATCTATTATTACTACTTAAATTTCTGCACCTCAATGTATCTGGATATCTCTTCACTTCAAGTAGCTGCACGAGTCTTCTACACTATGTTTAGAAATATCAAAAGTCAGTAGTAAACAAGTTGCAAATTAAGTGTCTCATATAAATATTACAAAAAAACAATGATGCAACTACTTCATTACCAAATGTACATGCCTTATAAATAAATGGCAAAAACTGCGAGAGGCGTCTCACAATATGGCTTGGTGAGATGGATATTAATTTTCATTGGTAGGGTATAGTAGCATTATATAAAATATGTTACTTTTTATTTGTCATTGTCCATGAGGCAACCTCATACTAGACTTGCTATAAATTTTTTGGCTTGCAGGGTCGGTGATGGACCTATTGTTGGATCTGCAGCGTATGCTGATTCAGACGTTGGAGCTTGTGGGGCAACTGGGGATGGGGACATCATGATGCGCTTTCTTCCTTGGTACAACAGAAACTCTTATTTGTTACATGTTCCGAGTTTGTACAACTCAAGTAAACTTTTGAACATTGCGAGTTTGGACTTGAATATCTCTTTTGTGGGAGTTAGGTTACATGGTTGAGGTGAGTTTTGCTTTCTTGGTTAATTTTCCCAGCTATCAAGTTGTTGAGAGTATGAGGTTAGGCATGGAACCTAAGGTTGCCGCCCATGATGCGATTTCAAGAATTGCAAGGAAATTCCCGAATTTCGTTGGAGCTGTTTTTGCTGTCAATAAAACTGGTGTCCATGCTGGTGCAGCCCATGGATGGACTTTCCAGTACTCAGTCAGGAGCTCCGATATGGCTAATGTCGAAGTTTATACGGTCTATCCTTAGACAAAAACTTATGTGACACAATTTCACGGATTTAATTTATAGAACTGTTAAAGCCTGCGAGAATGACTGCTGCTTTTGGCTCATTTACTGGATTTGTTTGTGGATATGAACTTGATAATAGTATTTCATTGTCTTGCTAAATTGTGAACAATTCTAGTAAAAGCACTCAAGCCAGCAACTTCTTAATATGGGGTCGATTTTTTGTACTCCCCAAATTTACCTAACGTACTCTATAAATTTTTATATTAAAATATCTTTAATAGCAAATGCATACTACCAGGAAAACCTCTTTCTCTCACTAACTTTTTTCTCTCATCTCTCTCTAGAATTTCAAATCTCCTACCCCTCCAACTCTCCATCCCAACCACCCTCACCTCCCCTCCCCTCCCCTCCCCTTCCCTCCCTCTGCCCACGAGTCATTCCATGGGAGCATCGGTAATCACCTCTTTCTCCCTTTTGTCCTAATCTTGGTTTCTTCACCAGAGGATGCCGATGAAGTTTCAAATTTGGGTTATGATGGGTGAAGAGAAAGAGTGCAATGTAGTACAGATGGTGTGGAAGAGGTGGTGGTGGCTGGATGGAAAGGAGGCTCATTTTCTAGTTAGTTTATGTAGTACAGATGGTGTGGAAGAGGTGGTGGTGGCTGGATGGAAAAGAGGCTCATTTTCTAGTTAGTTTTCTTAGATCTGTTAGTATAGTCTGATTTGGTGTTTATTTCAGTGTTCTTTTCTCATTGTTGTGTGATTGGAGGTTTCATAACAGTTTGTATTTGTTAGTCATGATGTTTCTCTTATTTTACACGACTGTTTGAGCTTTGTTTTTATTGTTAGTTTCCTTTATGAAGTGTTGTGTCCTCTATATGAGGTTTAAAAGTCTCCTTTATAGAGTTGTAATCTCCCTCGTGGAGGGACTGCTCTCTTGGTTATTTACCGTAGAGTCCGACGTAGCCTATTGGGTTAATATATAATGAAACATATCGTTTTGATGAGAAAAAAAAGAAGACATGAATGACCTTATAAAGTCATATACTTCAATTAAAATTTCAATATGTTCGGTCACTATAATCGAATGAAAGCCCATTGTACACTCACTATAATCAAACACAATCTGATATGTTTTGGAAACTCTAGCATTGCAAGTGAAGTTTTTGAGTCGCAATGTATGTATAAGTGTCGCCCGACACCATCATGCCGTTTGTGATGCTAGCTCCGTTGGCGAGTTAAATATCAAATCTTGGGATTTGGTCAATGTTAAATTCATTGGTGAGTTGGATGAGTTTTGATTCTTTACTTATAGTGGAAAAGGAAATCGTCTTTTTACATGTGATTAGAAATAAGGCTCTTGAAAGAACTAAAGAGATCATTGGAGGTGATGCTAAATACTTCCTCTATCTCACACTTATTTCACACTTTTCATTTTCTTTCGTCCCACACTTATTTTCACCACCAAAAAAAAGGAAATTTCACATTAACCAACAACTCAAAAGTTATTCTAATTTCAAAAATCACTCTCACTTAACACATATACCATACTTTGTAAAAATACCACAATACCCCTAAAAAGTCAATTAAGTTGGTCAAAAAGTAATTTTTCTTAAACTTTGTATCTACAATATTGGTGCAGATAAGTTCGGGACGGAGGAAGTACATTGGATTTTTTTTAAAAAAAAAATCCTTTTCATGGCCTGCATTTCTAGATGAATCAAAATATTCCAATGCAGAAACACATCTTCAATTTACATTCAATTCTATATGCATGTGGATATACATACCAGATCCATTAATTTGAAACCAATTTTTTTTTTTTTTCACATAACATTTCGTGAAAAATCAACACACGCTAGTTCACATTTTGCTCAAAGGGTGCAATGGTAGTGAAAGGCAAGAGGGCAATGGTTTCAGCTGAGAGTGGTAGAGGCGCAAAGAGTGCTCCATTCATTGACGAACTATTATAAAAACATTAAATCAGTGTCGTCCTCCGACGCCTTATTATGACTTCTAGATCTAGCACTGTGTGATCGGAATTGCAGAACTATTATAAAATATAAATTAAACATATCAGATTGCATTCGGTTGTAGTAAATGAACGGTGGGCTTTCGTTCGATTATAATGACTGAACAATTTGAGTTAGTTTGATTGTATGTTATCAAATGTTGTAACTTTTATAAATCTATAAATCCAATTAAAGAAATTAAGATTCATGAAAGAAATACTTATCTTTAACATCTTGGATTTTATTGATCATTCTGTTTCTTGATGATTTTTTCCTCGATTAAGGAGTTAAGAATTAAAATTGAATTATGACATAGTGTTTACTTATTAGAGTTTATGGGGTTTGTTTAACAAATTTGGATGAGAATAGTTGAAATCTTAATTAATAATTTTTATACGGGTATTTATTTTTTGTTAATTAAGGATATTTTAATTTTGTTTAAGAATATTTTATTTTTGTTTATTTATGGGTGCGTCCTATAAGATTATGGGTACAATAGCTGTCTCAATATATTTTAATTTTATAATTGCTATTTATTTTTAACAACATAATATTCTTTGCATTTTATTTATAAGTACTTTATTGCTATTTTCTTCTTATAAAATTAATAAAGTTGGTCTAATGGTTTGTTAAAAAGTAACGAGCAATATGGTTGGGTAAACCCATATTAATTTCCATTATTGATACTTATTATGTGTGATGGGAATAAAAAATTCCTTAATCTTTGACACAATAATTACTCCATATCTTTTAATTGTTTTTAATCTCATTCTAATTAACTTCTTTAATAAAACTCATTTTCATTTAGAATTTGTATCAAGTGGATACACAGTTTAGAGGGACGGAAAATAGTTTTTAATTGGATTTGTCTCAAATGATTACGATTGTCCAAGTGCACCCTAATCGGACTCTTAATTAAATCATATTAATCATAATTTGACACAACTTTTTTAATAGACAAAATATATTATAAGACAATGTTTATATGAGACGAAATATGATAAAGTATTAAGTGTTATAAGTATAATATGTTTATTGATTGTTAAAAGATTTTTTTTTAAGTATGATAAATAATACATTAAAGAATTATTATTGGATATTATAATATGATTAACTATAAACATACTTTAAATATCAATAAGTTTACTTTAGGTATATAATAAACATACTTTAATAATAAATGAGAGCAACTAGGTATCACCTGTCCATGAAATATTCATGGAACCGGATTCTTCCATTTTTCCTCAATACATATCGTGTTCTGTCTTCCCACCTTCGTCGCCATTTTTCCCATCTCTTTCTTCCTCGTCCCTTCACCTGATTTTTCGAAAAGTTTCCACATTCCAATCGCCCCCACCGCTGGCAACGGAATGAACTTCCCCAAACAGAAATCAGCGCCGGCCGATTACAATTCTCCACCGCGATTTCTCGAAAATCAGCGCACCGTGACTCCACTCCTAATCCAAAATCGTTCTGTAATCTCCATTTTACACTGTTCGTCGACGCCTGCGAACATATGGTTCTGATATTCGAGGAACTGGGAATGTTGCGTTAGGTTCACGAAATGGTAGTTTAGGCATTAACGGTGGGTGCTCGCTGGATTGTAGCAACCGGTAGTCTCGCAGTGGAGCCGGCGACGGCAGGAGCGAGCTCGATGTCGAAGCCAATGATAAGGCGGTGGCGATAGTCGGTGTGGTCGCACTCCACCTTGTCGATCCACTGATCGACGGAATTCGAGATGTTGGTGACGGTGGTAACGATTTTGGGGAGATTTTTGTGTAGGTGGAAATTCAAGAATCAAGAATTTGAGGGGGAAGAACCAGAATTCTCTGTCGTTCCTGTTCCTTACACCACTGCTCGAATCTCTCGTTCCCAATTTTCATACACTTTTCAGCTCCATCCAAGTCAGAAAATTATCATACTTCATTTTAATACCGATTTATACTATGGTTTTCAGAGGTTCAACGACTTTTTCACCGTTGAAGCTGGTCCCTTTACCCTACTTGCTAACTTCAGCACTTCGATACTTGATGTTGCTCTTGCTGTGAATACTGTTGTAAAGGAGTTCTGTGTAATCACGCAAGAGAATCAACCCTTGAAACTAGTTTTTACTCCTTCAATTTCTCCATCGAATTAAAATTATGCTTTAATCAATGGTATCGAGATTATCTCTGTACCTTCAAACCTTAATTATTGTGACGGTGGGGATATTGGAGTCTTAAGTGGTTGGGAGTAAATTGTGAATTACATGGATAATAATACAGCCCTTGAAATGGTTCATCGACACAACATAACATGGGTTATGTGAAATCTGGGAATGATATCAAAGAGTAATCTATTTAATTTTAAAAAGTAATCGAGTCTCAAATTAAAGAGTGATTCAATAAATTTAAGAGTAACATAATTAATTCAAAAGAGTGACCTAATTAATTCCAAAGAATAACCTATGTATATTAAAAATCTCAAATCAAATAGTGGTCCAATCAATTTAAGAGTGACCTAATTAATTTCAAAGAGTGACCTAAGAGTAACCTATGTATATTAAGAGTGTTAAATTAAAGAGTGGTCCAATAAATTTAAGAGAGACCTAATTAATTTCAAAGAGTAATCTATGCATATTAAGAGTTTCAAATCAAATAGTGATTCAATAAATTTAAGAATAATCTTATTAATTTCAAAGAGTGACCTAATTAATTTTAAAGAGTAACCTAATTATTTTAATAAAGTGATAAGAACGTATAATAAGTGGAAGTGCCATTAGTACTCCAAACATCATGCTGTTCATTCCGACTAGAAGACCCACTCCAAGACTTGTGGGACTAGGTAGTACAAGTGTGATTGTGGCACCATTTTTTCTAAGCATCTACATTCGAATTCCCATCTTCATCTTCTAACACCACTAGCTAATAAATATTTGTTTTGGTTTTGTTAATTACAATGTTTCTTCATTTATTTCCTCAAAAGTACTCAGCAATACATATTATACCTAGCTAATTGATCATATTATAAACTTGTATATATGTCATATACACTACACTAATTACTTGAGTGAGATATATAAGTATTATTATTACATATAATTCACCCTGAATAAATAAAGAAAGAAAAAATCCATCTCCTGCAATTTCTCAAAATTCTTCTACAAAAACATGCCTATTATCATAGACAATAATGGTGCATCATAATCAAAGCAAACTATACACCCATAGTCATAAGAAACAAAAATACTTGCACATGTAATGATAGAATGACATGATGATAACAAAGATCACTACAAAATTGATTCAAACAAATGTGGACTCAAAGCGTAGAAGAAATCCAACATATTGTTAAATAGCTATATTTCAAACTCAGTAAAAAATATTTCAAGTAACTCATTCAATACATAAAAACTAATTAGCATCTCTATGTCACTAGCTATCCATAAAAATTCCAAATAACCAATATCAACCCTAAACTAGAAAATTTTTATCATTTTATGTTTCCTTTGTTCCATAGTTACAGCTGCTGCAGGACCATCACCTCCAACCCTCCCCATGAATAATCACTTCCAAACCCTACAATGGCATAACAATCCCAATCAGGAGAACAAACAATAGGATCAATTGGCTTCATTAAGGAATAGTAAAACGGCAACCACATCAGGAGGATACAACAGCAGAGCCCCACGACATAAATCAAGCAACCCAAATACTTAGGGTGTAGTTCAAAATCCCAACTCAGCCCCAATAAGTATAGCAAAGAGTTTGGAACAGTTGGGGCCAAGTCAATCAGCAAGAAGATCGACATCCATCAGGAGTTAGACGAAATTAAAAGATTGTATAAACCGGACCAAAAATCAAATTTTAATAATCCAAAGCAAATACTAGCCACACCATGGAGTATGAAGAAGGATAAACAGGGGCGCAGCTATTGTGAGCAAAAGCAAGTGCTCTTTTACCCCAATCCAATCAAGAGTAGAAATCCCAGAACAATGGCAATTGCTCCAAGAGAAAACTCAAATAAAAAAAATCAGGATGGATCAGAAAGAAATTCATCACTTCTCGACGATCCATTAGGGGAATCAATTACCAACGCAATAATTTGAAAAAAAATCAGAATTGAAAAATTGAAGACCATCAAAACTCCTACTACTAAAATCATAAAACAGCAGATTCTCAAGCATTGGGAAATACGAGTTGGAAATAATCTTCACGAACTGGAGGGCGGACGCTGTCGCCAGCGAGCACCGGCGGCGATGGAATTAATGAGTGTGAATGTTATAGAATTAAATGTAGTGATTTTTTTTGTCTTTAAACATACATAGAGTGTTATTGTTAAAAATAAAAAATTTTGTTCTCTCAAAAGAGTAATTGTATGTTAAAACTATAATAACAGTAATCTTAATAAAGAAGAACAATCCTCCATCATTGTTCCACAATAAATTTTCATGTAATTGTTCCATATAACTTTTTGGCATAAATTATTGACAAAATTTGTGTGAGACCGTCTCACATAAACCCTTACGTAAAATAGATAAAAAGTGATGATATCATTATCAATTTTCTTATAAAATGTTAACACTTTTTATTTATACTATAAATTGTTCATAAAATAATTTATAACACTAGAGCACAGTCTGAAAAACATGTCGTTCAACAAAAGAAATATGATGGAGAGTTGCCCAAAATGGGCACTAAAATTTTTTTGAGAGATCTCCTCCAAATCACTGGTATGAATATCAAAATCGTGAGCATCAGCATGTATGATTCCACATCCATGTGGTAGTATCAGGCCCTTTTGCTATTGTTCTTGAGAAATGACCAGGTTTTGCCCATTCCTAAGGTCGTGTAGGAAAAAGGTTCAAGTCTACCGGTATGTTAGGATGCCTCAACTGCATACATCACTGCACTTCTTCTTGACACTTATCGTAATGAAAATAGACTTGTACCTTCTCTTCAATTCTAAAAACTTATCACTTTTAATCGATTAAGTATCACTTTTATTAATGATGTTATCATTTTTTATCCGTCTCACATAAGGTCTTATGTGAGACGGTCTCACACAAGACTTACCCAATAATTTTTTATAAGAATAAATTAATTAATATTAATAAATTATTAAGAATCTTTAAAAAATTATTGAAAAATAAGTTATAGATAAAAAGTTAACTAACTAACCTATAAAGGTAAGAATAAATTAAATATTCCATAAATCTTTACGACAACTTAGTAAAAATATAATTTTAAATAATTCAATTAATAATGTTTTATTGAAAATTATATGCTAAAAAGAAAAAGATATAATAAATATTTAAAACACAAGTAGCAAGAAAAATAATACTCCATCGTATTATATATATAATTAAATATGGATAGGTCTTGTATGAGACCGTCTCTCGGATCCCATTATGCGAGATGGATCCTCCCCTACGTACCCGTTAACATAAAAAAAAGAAAGCGGTCTATTAATTTAAAAAAACCGATAGTCCCATTGTTGTGCAGTAAAAGGATAAGTGTTGATTAGTACGAGCCTCTTATAACTCAGTTATTGAATTGCATCAACTAATGGTCATAAAAATTGTTGTCCTTCGAGGGTGAGCTAGAACTCCTTTCTTCATGCTTTTATGGAGTGCTCTCATTTTGGTTTTTTTTGGTTAAAATTCCTGATGGTGTGATTCAACAAATGGAAGGGATAATTCAATATTTCCTTTAAGAGCTAATCGGAGCTATTTTTACCTAGATTTTAGTTTTTTATCTGTATTTTAGTATAATTTTATCCGGTTTGGATAGCATTTGGTGGTATTTTACGTTCATATTGAGATTTGTGTTTGGAATTGTGGAATGTGTGAAAATAAGCTTAAATATGTTAAAAACGGGTGAAAATTGGAACAAAATGGAGTTGGAAGCTTAAACAGAAAATTGGCCAGAAGTCGAGCTGGCTCGACTCAACTTCCAAGCTCGAGTCGAGTCCGTGCTCCAGGCCCGAGTCGAGTTGCGCAAGTCAACCTCCGATGGTCGACTGTACACATGACGCAAGTACTCGGCCTCCCCTGTGCCCGAGCTCTGAAGCTTGTGTTAACTCCGTCAACCATGCAAATCTACCGAGGAAATGTGACTGACTTGAGTCGAGCTATAGAGCTCGAGTCGAGTTCGGCATTTTCATAAAATTAAATCAGCGAGATTCTAGAAGATTCCTGGGCTATAAATACATGATTAATGCTGATTTTATGGGGGAATTCATTTTGGAACAATAGTTACACATACTTTTCACCTTAGAACACACACACATCTCTCCTTTCCATTCTTAGATCCACAATCCATCTCTACTCCATTCACCCATCTATTCCACTTGAATTCCACAAATCCATCACCTTACTCCAATTTGAGAAGAAGCTCTACATTTGGTGAAGAAATTAGCATGATCAAAGGAGAAGAAGCATACCTTCAAAGGGAAGCATTTCAACCTTATTTTGTTAATTTTCTTCTATTCATGGCTCACATGGAAGCCTTGTATTGTAAGGACTTGACAATGTGAGGCTAGCAATATGATTGGATAGGAATTCTAAGTTTATGCACTTTAAGTGTTTGATGAAATTAACGAGTTGAATTACTCTCTATTATGAATGCATATTCTCATCATATGTTATTATTTGTGTGGTTGTGTGATCATTACATATGAAATAGAGGTAACACCTTGATTCTATGTTATGATTATATGATTGAATATTGATGGTATGAGATGACTATATTAGTATGTGTTGAGTTTGAAGTACATTTAATGCATGCTTAGAACCTCATAGTAGGACATGAAACTTAAATCTTGTGATAGGACCTTCTTTAGACTCTAGTGCCTTCTAAGGGAATAAGAATATAGTAAGACTCTTCTAGGTGCTATTTTGGGGTATCTTAGGTGATAAATGCCTACATCTATATGTTGCTTGAAAGATAGAGCATGTAGTGTTTATAGTTAGAACCTATAGTAATCAATTCATGATCTTCATCATTACTTGAGTGTGTGACCGAAGCCTTCAACGATGCTCCAACTTCAACAACTTCACCATCTTTGAAGTTGGAGCTTCGTTGAAGGCTTCGGATCCCGGAAAATTTGTTGTAATATGTGAAATTGAGAATGGGGGATCATTCAATGCTTTATGTGATTTTGGTTCAAGTGTAAATGTGATGCCATTAGAGATTTATGAGAAATTGGACATTATTAGGAGGTTGAAGGAAAGAATTGTTAACATTGAGAAAATGGATGGCTCGGTAGTGTGATGCGTGTTTTCTTTGAACGCAAAATTAATCCCCAAGTTTGAAGGATATCAGTTGCAGCTTAAGCAAGCGACCAAGTTAAATATCGAACTCAAAGGACGGCGTATTATCAATTAAATTATTTACTAAATTAATTAGGACGAAAAGCAATAAAAGTTGAGATATAAAATTATTAATCTACTAAGAAAAATATTAAATAACAATTAAAATAAAATAACCACTAGAAGAATACGGAAGTGAATCAAGTATGGAGAATAGGTAGCCCTAGGAAAATCCAGTTTCATTCATTAATCTCCCTTTCGTGTATCAATGTCTGACTCTGCCTTGTGGAATATGGACGCACTAAACCATGCAAATCTACTCTATAGATACTAGTAAATATGCATGTAACATGTGTGAATAACCTTGGAGCAAGAGATATAATTTCACCCCCCTTTCTAGGTACTATCAGTATCAATTATTTTCCCCTAGGATTGGTACTCTAACCCGATATGATCTCCCTTTATAGGTACTATAAAATTAACCTTTTTATCCTACTTACTAACCCGAATTCAATTCAATTAATAAGTATTTATATAAGATAGTTCTAATAAAGTTTCGGAGTTCCCTCACTTAGAATCATAACATGGAATCCTGCTCAGCAGTGAACGCACTCAATCGATAACCAAGATATGTAATCAGACTCTACATAACAGTTAATGATGCAAAAAACAACTCTGAGTATGAATTAAAAATGCATGGTCTTATATAAAATAAATCCATAAGTAGTGTTGTACGGAGTATACATACAAAAGTTCAATTATTTCATATAAACCTTCAAAACCCTAGATCTACTAAAATAGTTCTAGCCCTTGATGTTACGAAGAACAATCATGAGGGTTGGATAGATTTTACCCATATGTCTGGAAATCACAAGATAAATTAGGAATCGAATAAAACCCTAGATGCGGGAGTCGTCGCGTCCTTCTCCTTCTTAAATCCTCCTCTTGGTTCTCCTCTTGATTCCACAAAGGAATCTCCAAAGTGATGGATGGATGGATGAAAATATGTGGATGATGATTGGGGGTGATCCCCCCTCGTGGGGTGTAGGATGATTGTGTTGTGGTCTTATCCATAATGATGTGATCTGCATCCCCTTTTATACTTGTATGCTCCCCTTATGGACCTTGGATGGACTATTTCATGGAAAACATGAAAATACACGCTACTGGAGTTACAAAATTTTCAAAAATAGGATTCCGTGTCCCCGTTCAACCAAACTGCTCCAGGTCGAGCGGGGTCGACCCTGGTCGGGTGGTAGGTCTAGCGGCAGTGCGCAATCTCACCATTTCGCGCATATCTTCCACATCCGAGCTTCGATTTGAGTGATTCTTATGCTCACGCGATTCTCTATTCCTTAACTTTCTATCCATATACAGAAATCACTAAAATCCAACATTGGAATGTGTAACAAGTCATGCAATATGGAACAGTCAAGATGAGTATGAACAACTTGTGCGACGTACCATTTTGATCATAATTTTCTCATTTGGACTCCGATTGGGGTGTTCTTTATGCCGAAACGACCCTCTCTTCTGTGGCTTTCCAATAATGTATCATACTTTCAATTCAGAGCTCCACAATAATACAGAAATATTACACAAGTTGGACGTGTGTTTTTCAGCATCATTGCACGAATTGCACCTTTTCTCCAGCTTTGCACTTTTGATCCCTTTTCCACCTAAAACACTATAAAACACCTTAAGTGCACATTTTTCTCACGTATATCAAATATAAGACATTTGTGCTAATATATAACAACAATTCCTATAAAAAGGTGTTAAATTGGACACTAAAACTCGCTTATTTCACTCTCATCAAACCCCCAAACTTACCCGTTGCTCATCCCGAGGCAACAAAATAAAAATAAAGAGAAAGAGGAAGAAAATTAGTAGGGAAATAAGGACTATGACAAATACCCCATTCAAAATACAATTGTCCTCAAATTAGGTAATGCAACTCTCATTACATGTAATAATCAATTCATAGCATACAAGATAAGACAATCACCACAAATCAAAGCTCCATTCACATGTTCTCACGGGAAGAATATATCACTTGCACTCACGTGTAAAAGATGTACACTTATGAGTTAAGGTGTTTACGCTCAAATTTAATTCGAGTGCATGCGTAACCATAAGCTTGCCAAATATCTCAAATTCTCCACCACTAAAAAGTATGACTCGATAAGGGGATAAAAAAAGACTTTTATTTTGGATGTGATGTTGGCTCTTTGTTCAGGTAGGAAATATATGGATAATGTGACTAAATAGTGGAGAACTACAGCTGATTGATCACTTCAACTTTTATCGTCTCTTTCTTTTCAATGCAGACGCTTTTCACTCCTTCACCTTCAAGCACAACATATTTTCTTTCTTTTCTTGATTTTTTCTCTCCCTTTTTTTCCTCTCGAGGTACTAGTTCGGGAACTACCTCATGCATCCTCCATAGGGTACTAGATTTAAGCACTACACTAGGGTATTTAGTTCAATGTAGTACTAGATTTAAGCACTACTCCATGATTTTTCTTAGATGCATTTTCAAGCTCAATCACTATTTCAACACCAATTTCATTCCTTCCCAAGCTGTTATCAAACTCCATCAAAACACTTTGAAAAGTCATTAATTCTCGTCATGATAGAATCAAAGCTCAAAAAAATTCGAATGCTCAAAGTGGTTATTTCTCGTAGGCTGCCAAAGAATTAGATTTTTAGGCTCAACGGGGCTAACTACGGATAAACATCATTTGGTAGGGAATTATTTGGCTAAGTGACTCATAAATTCAAGGTTGGCCTATAATCATCTCCCATCATCTAACACACATGTAGTTTCAAGTAAGACAAGATGTAAGTACTAGAATACACACACAAGAATGATACTCACCAGAAAAGAAATATTATGTGATTACGTAACATGATCAATGAGGCTCAAAATCTCAAATGAATTTTTAACAAGTAATAATAGAGCACTTTTCATGGTAAGTAATATCCCACAAGTACATATAGAACTTCATATTACAATATAACTCAAGTATACTTCCTTCATCAATTTCAAAAGCATTTGAATTTCAGCACAATTTAAACAATTTAAACTCACATGGATCTCCAAAACCAAAAACTCAATCCTTTCACTTCCATGAATTAAAAGCACACATAAAAATTAGAATAAGGAAACGAGGGCACCTGATTTTCATCCTTCAAAATGATCATGTGCTCCTTGAGTTGTTCAACTCGGTCATCTCAAAGCCTCAACGTAGAACTCGTCTTGCTACTTTTTTACCTTTTCTATCATCAAAACTTAAAAACACCTCATAATCACAGGATTCATCATTAATAATATAGGAGAACTATAAGAAAGACTCAATTGACTATCTAATCGACTCCACACACTAGAAACACCAACATGACATACTAAACATTAGGTAAGTTTCAAAAATCGACATATCAGCACCGGCTAAAATGTTAATATGCCGCAAAAAATCAACCTCCTAACAAACAAACAACCAATAAAAGGAAAAATTATACCCTTAGTGCTCATAAGACGATGCTCAGAAGAGGAGGTAAGTACATCACACCCCCAAACTTAGTAAAAACGTAAGTCAAAACTAAGTTTGAAAAGAGATGTAATTGTCGAAGCATGACCACCTAAAATATAATAACTCCTCACTCACATAAAAGAAATAATAAAACAATAAAATAGAAGGGACAAGCCCCCAACAGATGCTCATGTTTAACGTCGGAGAGTCATGATGGAATACCTCTTTGTAGACTACTGGATCGGAGGGCGGTCTTCTCGCATCCTCACCTTCAAGTACTTTTTTTCCCTCTTCTTGTCTACACTCAGCACCTCACCTTTCTTGGTCATAAGTATATGATCCTTTGAATTTCATTCCTCACATGGCTGTCTAGACTCCTCCTTGTCAATCTTCCATTCAAATTCAGAATCATCTGTCTTAATAAAATCAAGATTAAACAAGTTATAAACCACATCTATGCTCTTGCATGATTGAGTCTTCATGGGCTAGTCTTAGACTTGATTTGGATTAAGATTGTTGGATTGGATTGTACTTCATTTGTTTTGTATTTTGGGAAGTTTATTTTGGGTTTTATTTTAGTTTTATGTGATTTATTTCCCTTTATTTTTGTTATTTTAGTTTGTTTTTTTCTAGTTTGAATGTGATGGGATTATTGAGCTTATTTGTTATGGATATTGAATTAATGTGCTTTCATTTCTTGGGATGGATGATTTTTGGTCATGTATGTTATATGTTTTTGTTATGTTTCTTGTTTGGTGAGTTTTTGTTTATTTGTTACGTTTGTGATTTTAATTTTTGTGTAGGTTGGTTTGGTGGTATGTTTTGGGAATGTGTTAAATGTTTTTGAATATGAGCTATGATGCATTATTTGTGATAGGTGATGACAAGCATGTTAAGAATTTTTACTAGTTGAAATTGTGACATGAATTATATAATTTGTTCAATTTTGAGAAGTATGAAAGTGTATTAGGTTCTTGATGGTCCGAGCAAAAGCTTGTGAGAATTGAGTCTCAACCATGCCTCCATGGTTAGTTTTCTTTATGAGAGGACCGGGTAAACTTAGACAAACTAGAATTTGCTCATGGACTATAGGAACGAAACCCGAATGGTGGATATTTGTGAAATGATTTTAGGTCATCCTTGTTAAATGAATCATAGCCATATATTTCCTTGCCCAAACATCATCCTTAGTAAGCCAAGTTGAGTCTATATGCCTATTCTTTGTGGTTTTAATCACATTACAAGCCTTGAATACCCACTTAAGCTTTATATATAAACTTTTGTGTGGGTGATTGAGGAGATGATATTGGTAAGGACTGGTGTGAGAAATGTGCAAGAAAAAGAAGGAAATGGTGAATCAAGAAAAGGATGAAAGAGCTCAAGCTAAATGCATATGCAACTTCAACAAAAGAAATAGGAGCAAAGTCATAAAAATATGCTCAAGGAGATCAAAAGTCAAGAAAGGTAGTATCCAATTCAAAAGAAGCTCAATGAATCTATGGTATGATGATGTTAGTATTTATGAATATTTGAAAAAGAGAGGAAGATTGAAAGTAAAGATGTTGGAGAAAAGAATCATCTCTTCGTTTATCTACACTTGAATAATCACTATTATCCAAATTGTCCTACCCTACCAAAGAGCCTAACATTACATCCAAAGATAAAAACCTATTTGATCACTTATTGAAATTAGGGTGGCTTGTGAATATAGTCCATGAGCAAGCCTATGGTGAGTCGGTCTTGACCGGTTGATGAGAGTTGTTTTACCTTACTTCATAGAGTGTTGAGTGCATTTGATATCCTATGTGAGGCTTGGATCAGAAAGAACTTGATTACCTTTTTATTTTCTTAAAATTGAACTTGTTAATCTTTTATGTTATGAATTTGATGTTGTAAGAATACTTAATGTGATTTTGTAATCCTTGTTACTTGTGATGTGTTGTGGCGTATGTTTGTTAGGTATTTTTCTAGGTGAAAATTACTCTTGAGATTATCAATTTTCATTGTTCGGGGACGAACTACACTTTAAGTTTAGGGGGTTGATCGTCGTTGTTTTCACCTAAATTTTAGTGTTTTTATTTGTGGATTTTTGGATGTTTTTATCCATATTTGTGTAACTTTTGGTGGAGTTTTATGTTAATTAGGAGAGATGTGTATAGATTGATAAATGTATGGAAATGAGCTTAAATGTATATAAAATAGGTAAAATATGGAACAAAATGGAGTCGGGAGCTGAAACGAAGAAGGTGGACAAAACTCGACCACACTCGAGTCGAGCTCTGAAGCTCGATTCGAGTCCATGATCGAGCATGAGTCGAGCGCCGCACACGGGCCTGTACAGAAGGCCGTGTGCGAGCATCAGAACCAGCTACACGCCCATGCCGAGGCCGTACGCAGTACACGGGTCGAGCTCCGTAAACACACAGTAACACGTCGAGAAATGCGCAGCTACTCGAGTCGAGCTCCTCAGCTCAGTCGAGACAGACAAGATTCCAATACAAGTTCTACACGTGTTCTAGAAGATTTCAAGGGGTATAAATACCCAATTTTAGCGTGATTTACGGGAGAGAGTCCCATTTGAGCAGTTACCAAGATTAAACACACACTACCATACCACATTTACACACACTCTCTCTCCTACATCCAAATTCATCAAATTCATCCATTTCCACCATTTTTAATCCATAATTCACTTCATACATCTTTCACCCACATTATCCTTAGAGAGTTTTGAGGCTTATTTGCTTGGAATGCTTATAAAGTAAGGAGATCAACTCTCAATTGCAAGGGAAGAACTTCTACTTACATTTTGTATTTCTTTTGATTTGAAGTTAACAATGGAATTTTATGAACTTTGTAAGGTTTGAAATATAATCATTGGTGGCTAGACCTCTTATGAGGCTAGCCACATGATGAGTTAAGGGTAAATATAGATTTGTGAGACTTTTAGTGGTTAATTGAATTGATTATGAACTTTTTCTTATAAATTGTATTACATGCTTCTTTCCATTACTTGTGTGATTGAACTCTATTCATAAAATGTTAGGATGGCCATTCCATTGTTTTATGTTAGATTTTAATTGAATCAATAGTGAAATGAGCATGCATGTTAGTATAAGGAGAGGTAAGCCACACCCTTTGAATGCTTAGAACACTTATAAAAAAATATTTGAGTAATTGAATGAGAAGAACTAAACTTAGAGTCATAGTACCTTCATGGGAATTGATAATAAGACAATCCTAGGAGATTTAAACTTGTAAAAGAGTTGAGAATCTAATTGTCTTGGCCATAGTGATTAGGGGTACATTAGTGATTGTTTCTAGTTCATTCATTGTCAATGATGTTTGCCACTAGAGTCTTGCATATCTAGATTGCTTCCTTAACCTGGATTGTAGTTAGCCTTGCACTCATTTTAAGATTTTCTACATCCGTTCCATTTCATCCTTGTTCTTTGATAATTGTTAGTTATTACTTGCTTTAATCTAGTTAAGTGTTTAGCATAATTGTTAGTCTAAAACAAAAATTCAAAGTCTATCACTTTTACAAAGCATGATTGAAGGCAAATCTGGATACACCTTGATTTTACTTTTCCCTTGGGACGATATTCTATAAATTTTGTTACTTGGTCACTGCGTTTACAACAACGATAGAGTACACTTGCTCTAATCAATTTATACCAAAATTAAAACCAAGAACAGGCATTCTTTATGAAGTTAACGACGTTGTAATATGTTGAGCAACCTTCTTCACTGGAAATATTTAAGGATCAACTTTTAATTCGAATAAAAGCGTAGCCTCCGGATTAATGTTATAAATCCTCAAATCCAAGTTTGGACAAGCTTCATCCGAAGATCATGCTCAACCACTTTTTTGTGTTTATTTTATTATAAATACAAAATTTATTATATATATATATTATGTTTAATAATAAAAATACTAATTTTTAAAAATTTTATTAAAAAAAGGATTAAAAAATGGCAAGTGATGAAGCTAAGTGCATGCTTTGTTTATAAGGAAAATTATTATGAATAGTTGTCATAAGCATAATGATGTTGTCAAGCCCCGACCCCAGATATAACGCGACAATCGCCACGTTAACCATAAATTTCGCGGAATGGGTGCATTCCACTCCACAAAGTTTATAGAAAACGTAAGGCTTGCTATCAAGTACCTGTAGAACTGAACAACTGATAACAACGGGTACAACCCGATGACATCATCTCATAAAGTATCAACAAGGATTTACAAAGGTACAAAATTCAACGATGTAACTTAGTTTAAAGAAAATATACATGAACTATATAATATCGCGAAGGCACAAAAAGAACATCAAGGGGGTCACCAAATATAAACTATACAATCTCGCCAATGAATCCGTCAATTTACATAAAAGAGAAAGTACCCAAAATATTGATTGGATGACGAGCAAAGGATAGGCAAACCTCCAACCAAAACGATATCAACAGCCTGAAAAGGAAAGAATGATGGGGGTGAGCAAAACCACTAGCTCAATGAGGTGATAAGCCGGTCACCCCGACCCTTATACAAAGCATGTATTCCCACTCGCGGTTCATAACATAAAATCCAACATTTCGTCCCACAATAACAATTTCTCACTCAGTATACATATTAATGAAAATAAAAACCTTAGTGCACATTTATGAATAACACAATTAGTTCAAACAACATGTTATCACATAAAAGAAGCGTGGGTAGTCAATATCCTCCTCGAACTGAGCTCTTCGTCGAGAGACAGTCCAAGCCCGTCACCGTTACTCTAGATAAAATGCACATTAATATTCTTTCTCAACACGCCAAATGCTAAAGTTCACAATTCAATATCGATGTGAATACTTGAAATGATCAATCATATAAACATATATGACATGCATGTCCCACACCGGTGATGTTGACTGAGCCTATAATAGACTGATCCATCTAACGATTACCCTCCAGAGTATCAGTATTTGGCAAATGGACAGGTGCCCCGTTAGATCTAACTCACCCGGGTTTGCCAAGCAATGGGCAACTTGGTTGTCACTCTAACTCACCCGAACCGCGACAATTCGGGCTACTTAATCAATGTCGCTCCAACTCACCCAAACCGTGACCAATTCGGGCTACTTAACCTTGGTACCAGACATACATATGCATATCATCATAAGATGAATAACGACTCAAGTTAGAGTCTTAATTGGCACACAAGAATAACCAGAAATCAATTCTCAAATAATTCACAATAAATGCTATCAGATATCGAGCCGACAAGACTCTTCAACATAAGTTAAAATCAATAATACTCATAAAATGGCTAACAGGACTATAACCAGAGCAATCGAGCCAATCAGGCTCTTTACTACATAACACAATACCCAATAATTTTCTTATCAATTAACTAAAACAAAAATAAATGCACATTTATCGAGGGTCCACACTTCCCAAAGAGAAGGCGTTCCCAAATTATCAACTCACAAGGAAGTGATTAACTCTCTCCGGAATCTGATGTCGGTCCCTTGCCCTTAGTCGATAGTTCTTTACCTAGAAAGGAGATGAGCATTTAAAGACAAATCAAATATAACTAACTATTAGCGGTAACATCACCTTTCATTGCTAAAAATAAATCCTAATCGAGTTTGAACGAGTCGATATTAAATAAAAATGGCATGTAACTCCTTAACATCAGTTCCCAATCCCACATAACCCGTTTTAATACGTTCACTAAACGAAACGATAGAAAATAAATTTGAATTCGACATAAAAATTTTGAAATTTTCCAACTAGCGGCAGTTTACGAGAAAAATCATAACTAATTATAGAATAATTGGATTGAGGCGTTTCAAGTGGCTACGGAAAGCTAACGAGTTTAGCTACGTACAGAAATTAAGTTTGCAAACTTTCGAGGGCAATAGCTATGTCAAAATCAGTTCGAACAGTCTGCAAATTACCCACATACCCAAAAGAAAAACCCCACAAAATTACAAAACCATGGAAGAAGGAAGCTTAATTCACACATCACTTACCTCAAAACAACTTAGAAACCACCTAGGATGAGGGTTGTAAGGGAGAATTTGATCAACAAGGGTTTCTCCTCTTCACTCTCTTCTTTCCCCTCTTTTGTTTTTCTTCTCCCGTTCTTCTTTCTTTTCTTTTCTTTTTTTTAACTTTAGCCTTAATAATTATATATCAGGCCATTTAAGTGAGCTGAAACTTTGGGCCACAAAATAAATAAATAAATAAGTTTGGGTTTTCTAAAAAAAATCTAATTGGGCTAAGATATTCTAAAGTATCACCTCCTCTAAAAAATTTTCGTCATCGAAACATAAACGTACCTAGAGATGAAAAGAGATTTGGATGTTGTTGACGCATGACTGACTCTGGTTCCCATGTTTCTTCTTCAATTTGATCACTTCTCCATAGAACTCTCACCATAGAAATGGATTTGTTACGAAGCATTTTCTCTCGGCGATCTACAATTTGAACAAGTTGTACTTCGTACGATAGATTTTCCTTTAATACAACTGGGGGATATTTGAGCACGTGCGAAGGATCTGGTTCATATTTTCTAAGCATAGAGACATGGAAGACATCGTGAATATTCGACAATTCTGATGGTAGCTCAAGTCGATACGCGACACGACCAATCCTTTGCACGATCGTAAACGGGCCAATATACCTTGGACTCAACTTTCCTCGACGGCGGAATCGCAACACGCCCTTCCATGGAGAAACTTTCAGAAAACTTTGTCTCCTTCATTAAACTCTAAATCGCGCCTCCTATTATCTGCGTAGCTTTTCTGTCGATCTTGCGCTGCCTTAAGTCTGTCACGAATAAGTTGTATTTTTGCCTTCGCATCTTCGATAAGCTCTACTTGTTCGATTTGTCTCTCGCCAACCTCATCCCAAAAGAATGGTGTTCGACACTTTCGGCCATACAGAGCTTCGTACGGGGGCATTCCAATGCTTGAATGATACCTGTTGTTATAAGCGAACTCTACCAAAGTCACGTACTTATCCCAGCTACCTCCTAAATTCAACACCGCTGCACGTAGCATGTCTTTTAGTGTCTGTATAGTTCTCTCTGACTGTCCATCAGTCTGTGGATGAAAGAGGTACTAAATAGTAATTTTGTACCTAGCGCTTTCTGCAGACTAGGCCAAAAACGGAAAGTGAATCTTGGATCACGATCAGATATGATTGACACTGGTACTCTGTACAATCTCACTATCTCATCGACATATAACTTGGTAAGTTTCTCTAAAGATTCGTTGATATATACTGGAAGGAAATGTACCGATTTTGTCAGACGATCGACAATGACCCAAATTTAGTCATGACCCTTTTGGGTTCGAGGTAAACCAGAAACAAAATCCATTGTGACGTTTTCCTATTTCCACTCAGGAATAAGTAGTGGTTGAAGCATGCCGACTGGTTTTTGGTGTTCTGCTTTAATCTGTTGGCATGATAAGAAGTCCATCATCCCGAATTTGAAATTCTGTTTCTTTTCCTTGATTTAGCTTCTCCATCTTCTGTTGTAAATAAACATTGTGTGATTGTCTTTCTTGAATTTGCTCGAACAAGGTAGGTCTAACCTCGAATTTGGCGATTAAGGCAGAATCATTAGACTTTTCACAATCGAGCGAAATGTGTAAAGATTTAAACTGCTCCAACATAGGAAGATAAAAAGATTGAATCGAAGCAAGTGAGGTAGAGGACTTTCTAGTCAGAGCATCTGCAACAACGTTTGCCTTGCCAGGATGATAATCGATGACTAAGTCATAGTCACTAATCAACTCCATCCATCGCCTTTGCCTGAGGTTGAGCTCCTTTTGCGCTGTGATATACTTTAAGCTCTTGTGATTAGTGAAAACCTGACAAGTTGCACCGTACAGATAGTGCCACCAGATCTTCAATGCAAAGACGATTGCAGCCAACTCTAAATCGTGTGTAGGATAATTTTCTTCGTTCTTCTTCAATTGCCTTGAAGCGTAGGCAATAACCTTTCCTTCTTGCATGAGAATGCATCCTAATCCTTGTCTCGAGGCGTCGTATAAATGGTAAATTCTCCAATCGCTGGGTCTGGCAAAGCAAGAATAGGAGCTGAAACGAGTCGTCTTTTCAATTCTTGAAATGCTTCCTCGCATTCTTCACTCCATTCAAATTTTACCCCTTTCCGAGTCAATTTAATCAAAGATGAAGCCAATAACGAAAAGTTTTTGATAAACCGTCGATAATATCCAGCTAATCCCAGAAAACTACGAATCTCTGTCACGTTCTTTGGACGCTCCCAATCTAGTATAACTTGAATCTTCACTAGAACGACGTAGATTCCTTCTTTAGAAATGTGATGACCCAAAAAGCTTACCTCACGAAGCCAAAATTCACACTTCTAGAATTTAGCATAAAGCTGATTTTCTCTGAGAATGTTCAGAGCAATTCTTAGATGATGAGAATGCTCATCGTCTGATTTAGAATAAATAAGAATGTCATCAATGATGATGATGACAAACTTATCTAAGTACGGCCGAAAGGCCCGATTCATAAGATCCATAAAAGCTGCAGGAGCATTTTTGAGTCCAAAAGGCATCACAAAAAATTCAAAATGACCGTATCTGTTTCGAAAAACAGACTTAGGGATATCAGATTCCCTAATCTTGAGTTGGTGATAACCAGATCGCAAATCAATTTTTGAGAACACAGTTGCTCCTTGCAATTGATCAAACAGATCATCGATTCTTGGAAGAGGATATTTGTTCTTGATTGTCACCTTGTTCAATTGACGGTAGTCGACACATAGGAGAAATGATCCATCTTTCTTCTTGACAAAAAGAACTGGAGCACTCCACGGAGATATGCTAGGTCGTATGAACACCTTCTCCAATAATTCCCCAAGTTGTGTCTGGAGTTCCTTGAGCTCACCAGGCGACATTCGATATGGAGTAATCGATATAGGTGTGATTCTAGAAAGTACGTCAATGGAAAAATCAATCTCTCGATTCGGAGGTTGTCCGGTTAAGTCTTCAGGAAAAACATCAGGAAATTCATTCACGATCGGGATGTCATCTAGTTTAGTTTCAGAAAGAGAAGTATCGATGACAAATGCCAAGAATGCCTCACAACCCTTACGCATTAATTTATGCGCAGTTAACATTGAAATAAAAAAGAGTGATCTCGTTTGAAGTTTACCTTCAAAAACAAGTTCTGAGAATCCTGGTCTACGAAAAATAACAAGCTTCTCGTGGCAGTCGAGAATTACATGATGAGAAGAAAGCCAATCCATGCCAAGAATAACATCAAGATCAATCAAAGGCAATGGTATCAATTCAGCCTCTAGAATGACATCTTTGATCTTCAATGGACAACCTAGGAATACCGAATCACGAATTAGACGCTCTCCAAGAGGGGTATGAACGATGATTCCAGGTGACAAATGAGAGATAGGATAATCTAAGATCGCAGTAAGATCATCCCGGATATAAGACCTATCAGAACCTGGGTCAAATAAAGCGTAGAACTGATGGTCTCCCACAAACACATGGCCTAAAAAAGCAATATTAGGTGAGATTGTGATTTAAAAATTCGGAAAGATAGAATTTCTTACGAATGTTTATTCGTAATCAAGTGGCATAACAAGGCGGGGTTAGATCTAGCATGTGAAAATACTCAGATTATAAATTCCCTGTCACAACCTTCGGATCTGAGCGAGCCTCTTCCTGGGAAATATGAAATACTCTAGTTTGCTTCATTCCTTGCATAGGTGATTGAGTACTAGGGCCGCTTGAGGCATCGGGCACTCTGGTAACTGCAGATCGAGTATTTCTGGGTGTAGAATATGTTAGTTTACCACGAAGCTGACCAAAACACTGACTGCTCGCTCCCATAAGCTGAGGACAAGAACTTCGCATATGCCCCGGCTTTTGATACTGAAAACATACTTGAGGAGCCTTACAGGGGCCGTCGTGATATTTTAAGCAATTCTGGCACTTGCGATTTTCACCAAACGATCCCGAGACATTGCTCCAGCCTTTACTAAACTGCTCCCGAGGTTGAGAAAAACTAATAAATACCGAACTTGGTGCGCCACGTGAAGATTCCACACCCTTATACACCTTCGATGCATTTCCTGGAAATGCGCTCCTTTGCCTTTTCTTTTGAGATCGTTCTGCAAGCTTATGTCTCGCCTGAACTAAACTTTCTACCCTCAGGGCTTCTTCTACGAGATTTTCAAGACTCTCGTACTTGTCTCCGGACTTGATGCAATCTCGAATATTTAAGTTAAGACCATCATCAAATCTCTTGCATAAGTCTCTCGTCGTATATGACTCAGGAGCGAATTCTCGCAATTTCTGAAATTTGCTTTCGTACTCCACGATCGACATAATGCCTTGAAAGAGGTTGAAGAACTCCCTTCTCTTCTGATCCTTGATGTACTGAAAGAAGTATCGATCTTTGAATCGTTCCACAAAGATAGCCCACGTAATAGTAACCGAAGATTTCTCTTTTAGATTCTACCACCATCGTCGTGTATCTGGGCCTAACAGCTTGGTCGCAATGACCACACGATAATATTCTTCAATCATGAAGGTGTCAAAGGTCTCTGTAATCTCCTTTAACCATGCCCCCGCTTTAGAAGCATCTCTTGCACCGTCAAATTTCGAAGTTCCCATATTTTCAAATGCTTTCACCAAATCAGGTATAAAAAGTGCACCTCGAGAAGTAGAACCTCCTAAAGTCATTTTTGGAGTAAAACTGGTACATTAGTTGTAGGTCGAATCGGTTCATTAGCACGATGAACCTCTTCAGTGACAGTCGTAGTCGTATGAGCTGTTGTAGGCGGTGGAACACCATGTAATCGAATGTGATCATAATACAATTAGTACTGCTCGGGTGTCATCATGTGCTCAACCCGCAACTGGGACCATGGTTGTTCTACCTGGAAAACCGGTACCCTATGATCAGAATTGATAGGGTCCGTAACCGTCGGAGGAACGACATGATCAGAAGTAACATGTCCTCGAGGTCCACGAGGAACAGAAGAGAGTAGAGGACTCGGAGGATCACGAAGAGCGTGTCCTCGACCTCGATGACGAACTGGAGGTTCCATAATGACTGAAAGGAAGAAAGGAAAGAAAATGCAAGGTCAACATCAAGGCAATACGATACCTTAGGATGACATAGAAATAAAGTTGGACCCATTGGCTTGACTAAAAAAGAATGAGAATCATAAAACCAGGCTCTGATACCAAGAAAGTGTCACGTCCCGACCCCAGACAGAATGCGACAATCGCCACGTTAACCATAAATTTCACGGAATAGGTGCACTCCGCTCCACAATGTTTATAGAAAACTTAAGGCTTGCTATCAAGTACCCGTAGAACTGAACAACTGATAACAACGGGTACAACCCGAGGACATCATCTCCTAAAGTATCAACAAGGATTTACAAAGGTACAAAATACAAACTTAGTTTAAAGAAAATATACATGAACGATATAACATCGCGAAGGTACAAAAAGAACATCAAGCGGGTCACCAAATATAAACTATACAATCTCGCTAATGAATCCGTCAATTTACATAAAAGAGAAAGTACCCAAAATACTGATTGGATGACGAGCAAACGATAGGCAAACCTCCAACCAAAACGATATCAACAGCCTGAAAAGGAAAAAATGATGGGGGTGAGCAAAACCACTAGCTCAGTGAGGTGATAAGCCGGTCACCCCGACCCTTATACGAAGCATGTATTCCCACTCGCGATTCATAACATAAAATCCAACATTTCGTCCCACAATAATAATTTCTCACTCAGTATACATATTAATGAAAATAAAAACCTTACTGCACATTTATGAATAACACAATTAGTTCAAACAACATGTTATCACATAAAAGACGCGTGGGTAGTCAATATCATCCTCGAACTGAGCTCTCCATTGAGAGACAGTCCAAGCCTGTCACCGTTACTCTAGATAAAATACACATTAATATTCTTTCTCAACACACCAAGTGCTAAAGTTCACAATTAGATATCGACGTGAATACTTGAAATGATCAAACATATAAACATATATGACATGCATGTCCCACACCGGTGACGTTGACTGAGCCTATAATAGACTGATCAATCTAACGATCACCCTCCAGAGTATCAGTATTTGGTAAATGGACAGGTGCCCCGTTAGATCTAACTCACCCGGGTTTGCCAAGCAATGGGCAACTTGGTTGTCACTCTAACTCACCTGAACCGCGATAATTCGGGCTGCTTAATCAATGTCGCTCCAACTCACCCAAACCGTGACCAATTCGGGCTACTTAACCTTGGTAACAGGCATACATATGCATATGCATCATAAGATGAATAACGACTCAAGTTAGAGTCTTAATTGGCACACAAGAATAACTAGAAATCAATTCTCAAATAATTCACAATAAATGCTATCAGATATCGAGCCGGCAAGGCTCTTCAACATAAGTTAAAATTAATAATACTCATAAAATGGCTAACAGGACTCTAACCAGAGCAATCGAGCCAATCAAGCTCTTTACCATATAACACAATACCAAATAATTTCTTATCAATTAACTAAAACTAAAATAAATGCACATTTATCTAGGGTCCACACTTCCCACAAGAGAAGGCGTTCCCGAATTATCAACTCACAAGGAAGTGATTAACTCTCTCCGAAATCTGAAGTCGGTCCCTTGCCCTTCGTTGATAGTTCTTTACCTAGAAAGGAGATGAGCAATTAAAGACAAATCAAATATAACTAACTATTAGCGGTAACATCACCTTTCATTGCTAAAAACAAATCCTAATAGAGTTCGAACGAGTCAATATTAAATAAAAATGGCATGTAACCCCTTAAAATCAGTTCCCAATCCCATATAACCCATTTCAATACGTTAACTAAACGAAACGATAGAAAATAAATTTGAATTCGACATAAAACTTCTGAAATTTTCCAACTAGCGGCAGTTTACGAGAAAAATCATAACTAATTATAGAATAATTGAATTGAGACATTTCAAGTGGCTACAGAAAGCTAACGAGCTTAGCTACGTACAGAAATTAAGTTTGCAAACTTTCGAGGGAAATAGCTATATCAAAATCAGTTCGAACAGTCTGCGAATTACCCACATACCAAAAAGAAAAACCCCACAAAATTACAAAACCATGGAAGAAGGAAGCTTAATTCACACATCACTTATCTCAAAACAACTTAGAAACCACCTAGGATGAGGGTTGTAAGGGAAAATTTGATCAACAAGAGTTTCTCCTCTTCACTCTCTTCTTTCCCCTCTTTTGTTTTTCTTCTCCCGTTCTTCTTTCTTTTTTTTTTTTTTTAACTTTAGCCTTAATAATTATATATCAGGCCATTTAAGTGGGCTGAAACTTTTGGCCACAAAATAAATAAATAAATAAATTTGGGCTTTCTAAAAAAAATCTAGTTGGGCTAAGATATTATAGCTGTTACGAGCAGCAATGAATTATTAAAGGATAGTCTGTCTCACGGAATGAAATCCAATCCATGAGATGGTATTACGCAAGTCTCTTTTTTTAGTAGATCTACTGTGCATAAGTGCACCTTAAAAACAAAAAAATGGGTCAAACATAAAAGGAAAAAAAATCAATTATCGTCATTTCTTCTTACGTTCATTCACTCCTCTCTCTCTCTTCTCTCCTAATCTGCAGTCTCATTTCTCTTCTCTCTCAATATGCTCTCTCTCTCTTATTTCCAATCTTATTTCTCTTTCTCTTAATTATTTTCGGTGGCCAAGGCTATTGGGATGGCGACTGGTCTCAACTTTGGCATTGACTGTTGACGAATCAGATTTGCCAGGGAAAGTAGATCTGGCGATGGTTCGAACAAAGCTGACGGCAATGGTGGCATCAATTCATCCTCCAACTCTTTATCTCTGAATAATTTCTGGAGGCAAAGGCGATGGGGATGGCGACTAGTCTCGCGTTGGCAATGATTGCCGATGAATCAAATCTACAGTGGAAAATAGATCCGATGGTGATTCGAACAAAGTTGACGAGTGGCGGTGGCATCAATTCCTCCTCCAACACAGACGTCTTCTCCGACGGCTCTACAACAATGGGCAGTGGACTTTTCAGTGAGCCCGTGGAGGATCGCTGTTGAGAAGGATACTAGAAGAGTTCATTTTTTAATCTCGTTGTTAAACACTAATGTAATATTAAATTATATTACTTTTTTTTAATAGTACTGTATTATTTATTATTAATTAATGTATATGTATTAAAGTGGTAGAGATGAGAGAAAGAATAATCAAGGAAAAACGTTTGTTACGAAATTTACATTGAAAAAGTACTCTTGGTGAATTTGTTCACTATGCTAGTGGTGGAGATGAGAGAAAGAATAATCAAGGAAAAACGTTTGTTACGAAATTTACATTAAAAAAGTACCCCTGGTGAATTTGTTCACTATGCTGCAGATCTTTGATCCATCTGTTGCTTCAAATCTTCGTTATCAGATATTGTATTTTTTGTAATTCAATAGTGTACAAGTTTTTCTTAATAAATATTTTTTTTTATATTTTTAGTTTTATACAGTACTTAAAAAATGTAATACAATTATAAATACAGTCACATCATATACATTAATACCGTCTTTCTAAACGTCAATTAATATCAATTTGAATTAAATAAAAAATTAGAAATTAATTCCAAAAATATTTTGATGAGTTAGTTACTCAAGTATACAACTTATATCAAACTTACTATAAGATACACAATCTTAAAACTATAATTACTCCTAACTACACTATTTCATTATAGATTGCTAAAATTTTTTCCCCCAATTCTGAATTCCCCCCAAAAGCCTATGAACATCAATTACCACAATTATTTCCTTTCTTCCCCCAAATATCGTTGAGTGTGTGTTTCGGTTGCAGATGCTCAAGGTGAAAAACACTAACCCAAATTTAGTGTAGAACTTTTTTTCATTTCGTGCAGTTTATTTAGATTTTTTTACGCATTTCGTGCATAATGTGAACGGATCTTTTATGCATTTCGTGCAGAATTTGGAATGATTTTTTGGTGAATTTATTACCAAAGTTGTGATTCAGATTGTAACGTGTCTATGAGAATTTATGTCTTAGTCATTGGAGGGTCCGTACCGAGTTTCTGTACATTTCTTAGAAATTATAGGTTGATATTTTGTGCATGTCGTGCATATTTTGAATTTTTTTTCACTTCGTGCAGAAATTTATGATTGAAAGTGGAAAAGTAATGTGATAATTTATTTCTCGAAGTGCATTATTTGAGGAAACTTTTCATCTCAAATCACGTGGAAATATCCTCATGGGTTAAGGAAAGTAGAGAAATCTAAAACTGCAGATGCGGGGGTATTCGAAATGGGGTTTATTTTGATTAAGGCTAAAGTGGGTATTTTAACCTTAAATATTGTACGTACAAGCAATCTATTTTTAATAATGTATCTTAAAATAATTATATATAAAAATTATATATCTAATAGTAATAATTCTATTGAAAATTAGGAGAAAGTCTTGTAAACTATTTGATAAGAACAATAAGAGAATCATAAGGAAAAAGAAGAATAAATAATTCGGGAGAAAGAGAGATTTCATTAGCGGTATAAATGTATACAAAACCCTGATATTCTCACTCTTTATATAGAGAAGAGAAATTGTACAATGGTAAATAATCTCCGTTCCTATTCTAATGATATAAGGAGTAATATCCATATAAAATATTGGAAAATTAGGTGTAATGGGTCAATCTAGTAAATTTTTTGTCTAAATAGCCTTTGACCAAAATGGTGTATAATTTTAATTTTAAAAAAAGGAAAAATAAAAATTTGCATTTACAATTGAGACTCCAAATTTTCTTTAATTAAAATTTGCCCCACCTCTTCAAAATCACTCTTCCAAAATCAAGAGGGCCAAGGAAGCAGTCGTCCATTCACGCATCGATTCTGAATATGTTTGCTTAGATTGTACCTATATTTGATAATATGTGTTGTTTGTTGCATTGTGAGAACTTAAGGAATGATGAAGAAAATCTTACTGTTTTAAGTTGTTAAACCATTAACAGTAGGTTATTTCTCTAAAAAAAACTTTAAAAACTTATTTCGTGCACGATCTTATCTTTTTTTATGTTTGCTTAGAATTACCAAAATCCAAACCAACAAATTTGAAGAGGTTTCAGACCCAGCAAATCTTGTCTACATCCAAAATTACTACTCCCTCCGTCCCACCGAAAGGGTATCTTTTTTCTACTTTAGGAGTCCCACCAAAAGAGTTCCCTTTCCTTTTTTATACACATGGGGCCCTCACACACCCACTAATACAATGAAAATATGGGACCCACATTCTCACTAATACAACTAACTACTATGCATTAAGTAATACTCCTTAATCCACGTGCAAAAAGTAAACACTACCCTTTAGGCAGGACGGAGGGAGTATTGTTTAGTTTACTATAAAACATTATAAATCATTTATATGTTCTGCATATATATTTAAGAGCTGAGTATATGAGTTTCTTAGTTTCGCTAGACTTGGGAAAAAAATTCTGTATATATCTACTTGTGCCTTTGTGACCATGTTTTACAAAACTTAATCATCATACTCAGTGGTTTTTAAGTTATTGCAATACATAGTTTCATTGATGTGATTACTTTTCCAACAAGAGCAATACATAGTCTGATCATTAAATTTGGTGAACATATATGCTTATATGCATTTGTGGATTCTTTATCTCTACAACTTGTGCCTCACACCAACCATAATTTCCTATAAATTTGATTTTCCTTTCATTGTCGAGGCAAATTATAAATTTTCACTCTTCAATTTCATCTTCAATGCTTAATCCCTTTTTCTTGTTCCTTTGTTCTTGAATTTTTTTGATATTAGATTCCATTAATATCTTCAATAATTCATCCTAGAAAATTTCTTCCCTTTCATTGCATTTTCTCGTTGGTTGATGATACCCTTTAGCAAGGATTGAATTTCACTTCTAATTGCTTTCATCCTTCATATTTAAATCACTCTTTTGACCACTAAACTCCAATCAACACTATTACTATGATTAATACAGTAAATGTAATGAATTGAATAGAGAAATAGTTGGAAAGACACAAAATATTTCAAATTCATGAATTTGGCATATTCTCGGATGCATCTGCCACCTTTTAGAAAAATGAACATAAATCCTTGTAGAAAATTCCAAACAACTCTTTATTTGTTGTGTTAGAAACTGACTGATAGGGCTTTCCATCCGTATATTATTCATTGTCTAACTCTCTTCTGATTAGTACCATTTTTTTTCAAAGGTACCCTATGTGCTGAAATATTTTCTTCATCATCTATGCTCTCAGATACCTAAGTATTTGTCTTTCTCACATGTCCCCCTATCTCTTGAAGATGATTGCCTATCTCATATGTCTCCATATCTTTTGAAGATGAGCCATATACTTTTGTCAATAATTATAGGATCATGACTTTGGAGTTTGCTTATAAAAAAGAGGTTGTGGGTCGAGCGAAGATTTGATAAGGATTGTTCTACAAATTATTTTAATTTTGAGAAAGTTATGAGCCTCAGCAAGAAAATGGGTAATCATGTTTAGTTTAAGTTTTCATTTTCCCTTAAATAATTTGATTTTAATTCTAATACAAAATATAAATGCAGATATGATTGTAGTATGTTCATTGTTAAAATTGTAGAATTTTTACTAGCTGAAAAGGATGTAAGTTTCATTCGTCTTGATCACATGTCAGACTGGAGAGAAATTAGCAGCAGAGATTTATGGAAAACATTTTGGATTCATAAGTAATTTTAGTTTTACAAATATTTTTAGTTTTGGAAATTAGTTTTGTGTTAATATTTTGTTGAGATATTATAATTGAATCTGTTTGTTTTTAATATTTAGGTGAAAAAATGATGGAGAAAAAGACTATAAGGTAGATGTTTTGTTGGAGGAAAAAAAAAGAAAAAACTTATTTTGTTCTTTTGAATAAATGTAAAACAATGGTGTTATATATATGTTAACCACTAATTTTATGATTTCTTATTATTTAATGTTTTTTATCTGCTCTTTTGCTTATTTTTAATAACAACTTTTAAAACGTTATAATCAAATAATGAAAAGTGCTAAATTTTGGAACCAACCATCGCTCAATTTTTTAAGAAATAGCGTGAAAGTAGTTATAGCGGAATGGTTCCGCTGTGACGATGTATAATGCTAAATTGGTTATTAACTAGAGAAATTAGTTAAATGGTATGCAATAATGGTAACAGTGATAATTTTTTGCTATGAGACTAAAAAATCACTCAAATTTGAAATAATGTCGTGGAAGTCGTTATAACGGAATTATAACGTTATGTGGTCAGACAATGATAAATTGGCCACCCACTAGAGAAACCACTTAAATGGTGTACAATAAAGTTAAAAGGGAGAAATTTTCATTGAGATGACCACGGGATAACTCAAATTTTGAATCACGGCGTGTAAGTCGTTATAATGAAAATTATTCCATTATGTGACCTAACAATGCTAAGTCAGCTATCCTCTAGAGAAATCACTCAAATGGTGTAAAATTAAGTTAAAAGTGAGAAATTTTGACTGAGAGAACCCCAGGATAACTCGAATTTTGAATAACCGCGTGCAAGTCGATATAATAGAAATGATTCCGTAATGCTCATAAACGCACATATTTTCGAACATAAAAATAAAGTAGTGAATTTGGGCCTCATATTAAATACCTACTTTGATTTCATGACATTTCTATAAGCTCATTCGAAAATACAAATTGTTACTAATCATTTGTAATAGTTTGCATCCAAACTTATCACATGCTACTTAGAACATTTATTAGGTATTCTATAAATGAGTTAATATTAGCATTATTTTGTTACATTTAGATAAAATTAGTCTTTACAACTACATATGAAAATTAGAGCAAATCCAAGGCCCCTAAAATCACTCGAATTTCGAATAACATTGTCCGAGTCGTTATAACGAAAATTATTCCGTTATATGGCCAGACAATGCTAAGTTGGCTATCCACTGGATAAATTACTCAAATGCTATATAATAAAGTTAAAAGTGAGAAAATTTGACTATGACGACCATTGGATAACTCGAATTTTGAATAACAGCATGCAAGTCGTTATAACAGAAATGATTCTGTTATGGGTATAAACGCATATATTTTCGTATGTACCAGTCAAGTAGTGATTTTGGACCTCATATTAAACACCTACGTTGATTTTATCATATTGCTTCAAGCTCATTCGAAAACACAAGTGGATACTTATCATTTGTAATGGTTCGCATCCAAACTTATCACATGATACTTAGAACAATTATGATATATTTCATAAGTGAGTCAATATCAATATTCTTTTGTTACCTTATTATAATATTAGGCTTTACAGCTGTATATGGAGATCCGAGCTGATCTAAGGACCCTAAAATCACTCAAATTTAGAATAACAGGGTGCAAGTCGTGTTAATAGAATGGTTCCGTTATGTGGCCAGATAATCTTAAATCATTTATTTACTAGAGAAATCAATCAAACGGTGTACAATGAAGTTAAAATTGAGAAATTTTGACTGAGATGACCTCGAGATAACTCAAATTTTGAATAACCAGCGAGCAAGTCGTTATAACGGAAATGATTCTGTTATGTGTATAAACACATATATTATCGTACGTACCAATCATGTAGTGATTCTGGACCTCATATTAAACAACTACTTTGATTTCATCATATTGCTACAAGCTCATTCGAAAATACAAGTGATACTTATGATTTGTAATGGTTCGCACCCAAACTTATAACATGATAATTAGAACATTTATGAGATATTTCATAAGTGAATCAATATTAACATTATTTTGTTACCTTATTATAATATTAGATTTTACAGCTATATATAGTGATCCGAGCTAATCTAAGACCCCTAAAATTGCTCGAATCTCCAATAATAAAGTGTAAGTGGTTATAACTGAATGATTCTGTTATGGGGTCAGACAATGCTAAATTTGCAATCCACTAGAGAAATCAGACAAATAGTATACAATGATGGTGAAAGTGATAAATTTTGACTGAGACGACCCTGAGATAACTTGAATTTTGAATAACTACGAGCAAGTCGTTATAACGAAAATGATTCTGTTATGGGTATAAACATATATTTTCGTACGTAGCAATCAAATAGTGATTTTGGAACTAATATTAAACACCTACTTTGATTTCATCAGATTGCTACAAGCTCATTTGAAAATACAAGTGATAATATTTCATAAGTGAGTCAATATCAACATTATTTTGTTAACTTATTATAATATTAGGATTTACAGTTGTATATAGTGATTCGAGCTGATCTAATGCCCCTAAAATCGCTCGAATCTCAAATAACGACGTGCAAGTCATTATAACAGAATGATTCCATTGTGGGGTCAGACAATGCTAAATTTGCTATCCACTAGAGAAATCAGACAAATAGAATACAATGATGGTAAAAGTGATAAATTTTGACTGAGACGACCCCGGGATAACTCAAATTTTGAATAATGACATACAAGTTGGTATAACGGAATGAGTCCGTTATGGTCAGAAACACGCATATTTTCGTACATGACAATTAAGTTATGCGTTTAGACCTCATATTAAACACTTGTCTTGATTTTGTAATATTGCTACAAGCACAATCGAAAATTTAACTGGGATACTTCCTATTTATAATGCTTCGCATCCAAAAGTTTATACTTTATACACTTGTTTTATTTGACATGCATAAGATACTTCATATGTGACGGAATATCAACATCCGTTTATTAGTTTATTGAATATTATGTTTTGACATTGTATTTGAAGATTCAAGAGAATGAAAGGCCCCTTAAATCGCTCGAATTTTTAATAACGACATATAAGTTGTTTTAATGAAATGATTCTATTATTGGGTCAGACGATGCTAAATTGGCTATTCACTAAAAAAATTACTTGAATGGGAGAAATTTTGACTGAGACAACTTAGGGATAACTCAAAATTTGAATAACGACATTCAAGTGGGTATAACGAAATGATTCTGTTATTGACATAAACACTATTTTTTCAAAAGTTCATACAATATTAATAATTAAGTAAAACCCCCCATTTTTTATTTACAAAAAGTCCCAAATTTTTATTATTTTTTTCAAAAGTCCATAAAGCATTAATAATTAAGTAAAAACCCAATTTTTTAAAGGGAGACCATTTACACAAAATTTTATAAACTTAGGCCTTTTAAATGAGATTTAATATTGACTAGACCTTTTAAATGAAGATCCCTAAAATATTTCACAACACTCCCCCTTGGATATTACGACGTCATATGCATGTCTCGTTAAAAATCTCGTTAGAATACCCTTTGGGAAAAATAAGTCGAGGAAAAGAGTACATATCTTATCATTTTAATAATTCATAATAGCTGCCTCATTAAAAAAACTTTCAACTAAGGAAACCTCGTAGGAAAAAAACTTAGTTAAAGAAAAAGTATACAGCTTGGTCTTCAGGACCCAATCTTCAGGATTATTTAAAAGTTGTT
The DNA here is from genome assembly GCA_023678885.1 of Pogostemon cablin. Taxonomy (NCBI): domain Eukaryota; kingdom Viridiplantae; phylum Streptophyta; class Magnoliopsida; order Lamiales; family Lamiaceae; genus Pogostemon; species Pogostemon cablin. The sequence goes on along the minus strand of CM042982.1, from coordinate 17,129,288 downwards.
TCTCCCCTGTTGGCGTTCGATCGTTTGGTAAATATGAACTGTTAGGGTTCCATACGTTTCTAAATCAGCGGAAGCAAGACACATAGAAACATATTACCTTTCACCAGGGTAAGTTGAAGAAAAACATGAATTCTCGCAGTCAGCATGAGCAGCCTCACTATTTTTGGCATAACTCTCTGATCCGATCTCGGATTTGAGTGATCTATATGCCAGAACGATTCTCTCTTCAGTGGCTTTCCAAAGGCGTATCACACATTTAGTTTGCAGTTCCACACGATTTTATAAAAATAGTGGAAGTTGACGAACAACAGCAGCAAACAACCTTCCGATCTTCTGCTGTATTCCTAAGTCCAATCTTGACGTCGTGTGGGCGAGGTTCCTCAAGATCTTCTCAATCTGATGTTCCCTCACCCTCCTCACAGTGTTAGGTGTGAATAACAATCATTAGGATTTTCGAACAGTTAAGATGATTTATATATAGGCTACAATAGGGACCAGGAGGAGAAATTAGAGTTGGGCCTCCATTGGGATTAAATATCCAAGCTTAGCTCAAAGCTTATACTTAAGTCCAATAATAATAATAATAATATATACCACTAAAATATTATTACTGCACTACCGTTCTAATCTCATAATTACGTTATGGGCTCCTTCTTATTATGAGCCCGACAGTCTCCCCATGTTTAAGATATATAATTCCCATTAATTAATTAAGTTACTGACAACTCCATTAATTAATATCTCATCCTATAGTAGTACCAGTCAACCTCATTATCATGCCAGAATAAATCCACCTACAGGGTTTACATGATAATCCTTATAAGCTCCTCAAAGGGACATCATCAGCCTATTTAATAGGACACGGATTCCTTCTACAATCAACTGTACACCATAGATGCAGCACTATTTCCCAACTCATCGAGTTTATTGATTTAATTACATGTAAATCTCACTCATTAATGAATCAAAGAAATACATACTGCCTTACGTGTCGAGGTTATTGTATAGGGATTAAGAGTACAAACATTCATAATAATTGAGATCAAGTTCTCTATATAGTCAGTATAAATCGAATGATCTCGAGCGGTCAAACTCAATACACACAAAGTGCACTAATGTGATTCTATAGTCAAGACAAACTAATATCAAATCAGACTACAACCATCCCGATAGAGAGTCCCCGTCTATCTCGGTTGTGAGCATCTATTTATACTTTATAGGAAAACCTATAATATGATCTTCCGCGTGTTGTCGCACAACATATTATGTACAATATAAAGTAAGTGGACTATTGCATCGGACATATAATTAAATTATAAGACGCAATCATTTGATCAATAATTCTCATTTCAAATATTGTTACAACATTGTTCATACTAAAGCTAGACTTTTAGTATACAATCCAACAATCTCCCACTTATACTAAATGACTACGCTGTCATGTCAACTGCGATACATCTGATTCCAAGTCCCACTACATGACCATCAAAACTTTCGCCTTAAGGTCCATGTAAAAGGATTTACTAGGTTATCATCCGATGCAATCTAGGCAACAACAATCTTTCCCTCATCATACGATTTCTTGTAAAAGGTAGTACTCGAGCTCCATGTGTTAAATTGCTTATGGACTTGTGATTCCTTCAAGTTCGTAATTGCACCATTATTATCATAATAAATTGTGATAATCTCAGGCAAACTTAGAATCATATCTAACTCCATTACGAAGTTTCTAAAGTCATACATATACTTTGGCTGCCTCAGAGGCTCCAATTTATCATCTTACCATGGTGGAGTCCGAAATATATTTCTATAAGACACTCCTCCATATTATGGCTCTACTTCCAAAATAAACACATAACCTTTGAGGTGGATTTACTGTCGTCCCTATCTAATTTGAAAAATCCGAATCTATGTAACCCATAAGAAGCAGTGAATTTGTCTGGTAAGTCAACATATAATTACTAGTCCTTTTCAGGTGTTGGCATTTGGATCTTAAGGCTAACGTGAACCGTTAGGGCTTCAAATAATTCTACTGCAGCGAAAGTAAAAGAATAGAATTTCCTTTCACCGGGTTTGATGTAGAGGATGAACAGTGAACGACCTTTCGGTCTTCTGTTGTATTTCTAAGCCTCTCCTTGACATTGTGTGGGCAACGATCACCAAGGAGAACTCAATCTGCAGTCCCTCACACTCTTACGACTCTTGTCGTGTGTTGTGTGTGTTGTAATATGTTTAGCTGTTGAGGTTGGCTATTTATAGACTACAACTGGGACCAGGAGGAGAAATTAGGGTTTGAGCCTCCCATTGGGATTAAGCATCCAAGTTTAGCTCAAAACTTATGCTTAAGTCCAATAATAATAAATCATTCCACTAAAGAAATATTATTGCACTGCCACCCTAATCCCAAATTGCGTTTATGGGCTCCTTCTTATTATGAGCCCGTTAATCTCCCCGTGTTTAAGATTCAATGCCCATTAATTAATTAAGTTACTGACAACTCAATTAATTAATATATTTACCGAGAGTAGTACCACTCAACCTTATTATCATGTCGGAATAAATGCACATGCAGGGTTTACATGATAATCATTATGAGCTCCTCAAGGGAACATCATCAACCAGTTCCATTAGGACACAGATTCCTTCTACAATAAACAGCACACCATAGAGACAATATCATCTCCCAACTCACCAAGCATATTGATTTAATAATTAAATCTCACCCATTGATGAATCAAAAAAATAAACACTGGCCTACATGTCGAGGTTATCGTATAGGGATTAAGAGTACAAACATCCATAATAACAGAGATCGAGTTTTATTATATAGTTAGTATAAACCGAACGATCTCAAACAGTGGCCCTATTCAATACACACAAAGGGCACTAGTGTAATTTTACAAGTTTATAGTTTCCACTTCCAATAAACCTAAAGGTCTATCGGCCATCAACGTTCGAATTATACTTAAGAAAAATGATCTAGTCTTAGATGCCAAAAGTATATTTACTTCATTGTCGAAGGTTCCTTTCTCTTACCTAGATTAGAAGATGCATCATTAATTAATATTTGTTGCATCCATGGAATAAACATGATTTAAGAATATAAAAATTGTCACCAACGTACCATAACAGATTATAGCTCCATTCTTCATTATAATGACTATGTAATTTAAATGCAATAGAGTATCCTTCCGTAAAGCATAGAAACCGAAATAAAATTCTTTCTATGAAAATGTGCGCAAAGACAATTTCTCAAAATCAAATGTTTATTCATATCACAAGATAAATAAACAACTCTCACTGCAACAATCACTACTCTCGTAGTTTACCCATGTACTTAATTATCTTATCATCACTATGTTGAAAACATTTAATGATTCCGGTATCTACACACAACGTGTCAGTAGATGTCATCACTAATCATGGTTCAACAACTAGTGAATAAGAAATTAACCTTGTTCACACCTTGATGAAATTGGTTTTTCTTTGTCATACGTTTTGTCAGAAGTTTTCCACCATCTACAATTACTTGTAATTCAAGTGAAACTTGCCCAAAATGTTAAGGCAAACTATGAAAAATAAATTGAAGTAGGTTTCCCTTTCAATTTCTATTCCAAGTATTTCCAATTCATTCATCAAGCTAATCATGACCTCTTGCCTTTCTAACTTTCTCAAGTATCTGAAGGATCGCGTGAGACCATCATATTTCTATAAACCTCTCACCTCTTCACTAGAGAGTTTAAATAGGCATCAGAGGATACCCTTAGTGAGAACATATATTTTTTTTAAGTAGTAATAATTAAAATCAAGATTCTTTTCTAATGAAATAATTATGGACCAATAAATATGTTTTCCTTTAGTCAACAATAAGCAAATAAATTATTCAAAAATTTAGAGAATCAAGTAAATTAATACGACGATCAAACTCTTTGAATTTAAATTTTATATTGATTCCCTCAATAAACAATATAAAATAAATTCACTGACTTCTCAAGCACCGTAAATTTGCAAGCCACGTTAGTGTGGACGTTTACAAACCCGAACATTCACAAGAGAAGGTTTTACCTATTAATTCCATACGTCATAATTAACCTTATGACTCAATGATTAATAGTCGGTTATTCTTTAGCCATGCAATTTAATAGCAGTGACTCCGTTGGGAAGGATACATATTAATTGCATCTAAGTGTATACCATTATTTGATATTAAGTACGTTACCCAAGTTTGTGTGTCTTACAGTTAGAGAAGTCCACACGCCCTCAAATAATTTCCTACAATCATCAATTATTAATTTATACCAGTGATCCGCAAATAAAACTCATCCGTTGGGGAGGAAGGCACTATAGCCGACTCATAAGCTTACTTGCATCACATTACAAATAATAATTATTTAATAAAATTTATTCCAGTGATCCACAAATAAAACTGATCCGTTGGGGAGGAAGGGACTATAGCCGACTCATAAGCTTACTTGCATCACTTAATAAATCAATAATGGAGGCTGCAGGATCATGACCAATCACTCTCCCACTTAGTTATTTAACAAGAATGTTTTTGCACGCATACAGTTTATATATAAAATATAAAATATGCAAATAAGCATGCTATTATTACGGCAAGTAAGACAGTAAATCAAATAGCACTTAATTCCAAATATATAACAATAATTGACAAATAAAATAATTATTGTAATTATATATAAGGAAATAAATAAAATGCGAAGGACTTGGTAAATACTCCAACCAATTAGGAAAAGATCGCACAACTAGTTTGAAAAACAAAATTTGGGCCCCAAGCTTTCAAAACCAATCACCCCACACACGATTTTTGTAAGCAAGTGGAACTTGGGCCTTAAGAATCCAACCTCTTTCTTCACGGTTTCACAACCATTAGAAATAACCTCCACTATACTTTGTCTATCATGCATACATCCAACAATTAATTAGCGATATGGTATATAATAATGTAAATGAAGCAAGCATTAGAACAAATCATGCATGCCTCCAGTATCATCCACTCCTGCCCATTATCAACCTCTTTTTCAATCCACTTTCTCTTGTGCATGCATCCACCATATGTCCTTTCAACATTTGTCAATGCATCATTCATGCACTATCTCCACTACATTTGCTATCAATAATTCAAGGATTAGTGCATGTCTTTATCCCACTATCCTCCATCTCTCACCGACGCAACTTCACCCAAATGCCTGCAGGAAAAAAAATTAGCTCGCCGGAACGTCGCTGCTCAATCAACGGTGCCATCACATTCAGCCCAGCCGCTTTAAAACGGAAGTCCCATAGCTCTGCCACCGATCTTTTCTCGATCAGCACCGTCCACTGCCGGCTGACTCACCTGCAGCAGCTACCGGTCACCACTGACACCATACTTTCCAATCGCTGAATACGCCTCCAGGCTGCCGCTGAAACCTCTACTACCAGCACGATTCAATTTCTTTTCCATGGCAATTGTGCCGTCGGGTATAAGGGATAGAGAAGTCGTGAACCATTGTGCTTGTCGACATCAGACGTGCCCCACCCAACACGATCACCGCCTTGAACCGAAGCTACGGCAAGCTCGTCCACCTAATCAGAGTTGTGGTGACCTGATCGACTGTCGTTCGATGTCGATTCCAGGCCAGTCTCAGCCACCAATCTGCACACTACCGTACGCCGGTGGACAAGACCTAGCATGTGAGAGGACTCGTTTAGAGATTAACCAGACGCCTGCAGCAATGCCCAGCATAATTCTCGAAGACCCGATCGGATATTTGAGCAGCCTCGCTCGGAAATCCCACCGACCTGATCGAGTCTAGTGCAGACTTGGTCTGATAATCTGCAAGCTCGATCGGAATTTCTCTAGCCTGGCTAGAAAACTCACCTGGTTCGATCGGACCTTACCATCCCATCATGAAACTCTACCGGAAAACACGCCGCGGGCTTCTGAGATTCCTCGCCTGCCTGTATCGACGCCGATCGCCTGTACCCTACAAAACCCAACTCCATGTGACTGGTTGCAACATGGCAATGACCCAGCAAGCTGCACCGCTGCATCACCACCCAAGCGCCAGCCAGTCGGACTTTCCGACAGTTGTGACAACAAAGGAAGATCATCGTCGACTTTCAAGCAGGCAGCAGCGAAAACCTCCCTGCACTGCCATGTTTCTCCAGCCCCGTCCATATTGATTGGTCATTTTGTAGTCAGGATGATCAATTAAAATATTTATCGAACCATAGGGAGGAAAACACAAGAGTTTAAGTGATCTCAAGTTTATCATGATTTTATAAGGACGACAGAATGAGAGGATAAGATGCAAACAAATGCAATTAAACTAATGCAAGAAATAAATGATAAAATGAATGTAAGAATAAATGGTTCCAAATGATGCAAGGATGAGATTAACAACAATCATGACATAGATAATAATGTAATCATGCAATTAATTATAATCTATCATGGACATAGCATAGGAGCTATCACTAATTCTACCTAAACACTCTCTCGAGATGGATAGGATGTAGGCCCTCAACAAGGCTCCCAAAAGTACTTAAGATCGATACCATAGTGAAGACCTTCCACTAGGTTCTAATTACTCTACGAGTTCCCTAATTTGGTACTAAATCGTAAGCAATATTCCCTTTTAAGGTACTATGAATTCACTAATGGCTTGGTTCTCCTCACCTAATCAATTAATCTCTGATTAAGATAATCAAATGTTCTATCAAAGAGTTTTAAATCTAGAAGGATATCTCTATCTCATTCTAAATAAATGCACATGAGGTGTATGATGAAATGATTCAATGAACTATCCTAAACACACAATTGATTTCTCAATCTAATCACATGTCCATGACAATTAATCACACATATCATCATTTACATCAAGCAATCAACATTCAATGATAGAAATACACAAAGCCCATTCAAGATTAAAATCAAATTGCATAAAAACTAAATTATCCAACACCAATCATGGAGCTAATCTCACAAAGGAGATTAGCCTATCATAGTCTTAGAGAAAACAACATAGAGAATTGAATCTACAAATTCCATGATCAAACTATAAAGAAGTTTACAAAAATTAGAATTAGATTCCCCCTTTGAAGTCCTTCAATGGAGATCTCCTTCTTCTTCTTGCAATCTTCACTCTCCCTTGCTTCCTTGACCACTTGGATGGTGGATTTGATGGAGGAGATCAAGTGTGGATGGATGGATGAAGAATGGATGAAGATGATAGTGTTAAATGGAGGAAATTGTGTGTGATCTAGGTGTAGGAGTGAAACCCTTTGAAAATTCTGATCAAATGTTGAAATATTGAGTATTTATACCCCTTGGGAAGCTTCTAGAATGTTCTGGAATTTTTAGCAGCTTTTTACACAACACGAGTCGTGCTCTGCAACACGGCCATAAGGTGGCCGTGTTGGGTGAATTGATGTCGCTGCACGGCCAAGGCTTATAGGACCGTGTTACGCAACACGGCTCGTGTGCTGCAACACGGCTCGTGTGCCGTAACACGGGCACAGGGTGGTCGTGTTGGATGAATTGATGATGACACACAGCTGCCTCTTATAGGGCCGTGTTTCGTATACGGCCTGCGTTGGTGCATGCCCCTATTTTTCATATTTTATTTCGGCTCGTTCTCATTCGTTTCAACTCCGAATTGACATCCGCTTTTTCCTACATCTTCCTTACACATTTAAATATAAATACAAAACACAACCAAATAACACATAAATACAGATAAAATAATACGAAAATGGATATAAAAAGGCACTAAAATCTAGGAGAAAATATCATTCATCACATATCAGTCCTCGACTCCAGTCACCACACACGATTTCCACCGCTGAACAACTAGTCAGTCATCGTCCATCAACCATCAGGCATTTGTCGCTGGCCTTTCCTTTCACAATAGATTATTCAGTGCCACTTCCTTGCAGTACAGGACAGCCGTGCCTGCACCTCTCACCAGACATGTATCCGGCGATAGCAATAAGCCAGCCAAAGTCCATCGTCGATCACCTTGCCGGCAGTATCAGCCGTGATTGTCGTGCAGTGTTGAGCATGTGTTATTTAATAAGTTTTTACAGCCGTGAATATATCTTAGGGTTCTTACAGATATGATAAAAAATCAAAAACCTTAACTATCATGCGATCAACATACAAGAATAATTCACATAATTCACATCATACCCTAGCCCAACGTGTCACATTTAGCCTTAGAACCTACTCTCTGATACCAATTGTTCGCGTTTGGATCTTTAGGCTAACGTGAACCGGGCTTCAAATAATTCTACTGCAGCGGAAGTAAAAGAGCAGAATTACCTTTCACCAAGTTTGATGTAGATGATGAACAGTGAACGACCTTTCGGTCTTCTGTTGTATTTTGAAGCCTCTCCTTGATGTTGTGTGGGCAACAATCACCAAAGAGAACTCAATCTGCAGCCCCTCACACTCTTACGACTCTTGTCGTGTGTTGTAATGTGTTTAGCTACTGAGGTTGGCTATTTATAGACTACAACAGGGATCAGGAGAAGAAATTAGGGTTTGGGCTTCCCATTGGGATTAAGCATCCAAGTTTAGCCTAAAACTTATGCTTAAGTCCAATAATAATAAATCATTCCACTAAAGAAATATTATTGCACTGCCACCCTAATCCTAAATTACGTTTATGGGCTCCTTCTTATTATGAGCCCGTTAATCTCCCCGTGTTTAAGATTCAATGTCCATTAATTAATTAAGTTACTGACAACTCAATTAATTAATATATTTACCGAGAGTAGTACCACTCAACAATATTATCATGTCGAAATAAATCCACCTGCAGGGTTTATATGATAATCATTATGAGCTCCTCAAGGGGACATCATCAATCAGTTCCATTAGGACACAGATTCCTTCTACAATAAACAGCATACCATAGAGACAATATCATCTCCCGACTCACCAAGCATATTGATTTAATAATTAAATCTCACCCATTGATGAATCAAGGAAATAAACACTGGCCTACATTTTGAGATTATCGTATAGGGATTAAGAGTACGAACATCCATAATAATAGAGATCGAGTTCTATTATATGGTCAGTATAAACTGAACGATCTCAAAAACGGTCCTATTCAATACACACAAAGTGCACTAGTGTAATTTTATAGTCAAGACAGACTAATGTCAAATCACACTACAACCATACCGATAGATAGTCCCATTCTATCTCGGTTGTGAATATCTGTTTATACTTTACAAGGAGCCGATAATATGATCTTTTGTGTGACGCTGCACACCACATTATCTACATTATAAAGTAAATGGGCTTTTGCAACATTATTATTGTAAACGTTTGATCACATGATTCTCATTTCAAATATTATCAAAATATTATTTATACAAAAAGGAAGACTTTTAGTATACAATCTAACATCAGGTACTTATATATATATATCTTATCATAGTTCAACATTCTTATTTCGGATTACCTTGATACCCACTGTTTAAGCCTTTGGCAAAAGAGATATCCGTTCTCGTATATAGCATTTCATAGATTAGGCTTTCTTATTCGCCAAAGCATAAGGAACCGCCTTCATCACCTTTATCTTCTTTTGTGTCTCAAGACACATTTCCTTTGATAAAGTCACATGCTAAAACGAGTAAGGATTGTATCATTTCATGAAGCTCGAGATAAGCATAACACCATATCTAGTGATCACCATGATTGCAAGGATATATCTTGCTTCTCTTAAGTCCTTTATTTCATATTGTTTTATGAACCATACCCATACGCCCGACAATACTCATTCATTATCTCCAATGAGCAATATATCATCTACGCACAGTACAAGAATTACCACCACATTTTCGTCACTCTTTTCAATACACAAGACCCATCCGACATTCATTAAATCCATATCATTGGATTTCCTCATCAAAACGGATGTTCCAAGATCTTGAAGCTTGCTTTAGTCCATCGATGGACAATTTTAAGCTTACACTCAAAATACTCTTAGCCACTTGCAATGAATCACTCTGATTGCTTCACATAGATGTTTTCCTCAAGGCTTCCAATTAGGAAAGCTGTCTTGACATCTATTTGCTATTCCTCATAATCAATAGGATTAGCAATAGATAAAAGAATTCGAATCAAATTAGACATAGCTACCGGCCAAAAGGATTCCTCATAATCAAACCATTTCTTTCCAAGTATACCTTTTTCGCAACAAGCTTTGCTTCCAAGTCTTCCACCTTACAGTTTGACCCTCTTTTATTTTATATGATCACTTCCAACAGTTTTTACACCATTTAGTGGTTGTACAAGCTCCAAGATTTGATTTAGAATCCATATATCCTATTCCAGAAATCATCGCAACTTGCTAAGATATCGCAATTTTATTCTTGTAGTGCTTCGTCGTTTTCGTGGGTCAATTCCATGTTTATTAGGGATCGAGTCTCACGACTCTTCCAAAATATATATCAATCGAGTTGTAAAACAACCCTCCAACTATGACAAGGCTCTACAGAAAATTGTGTATCAGATGTGACACACGATGCAGTTTACTTGTTGTATCTCCTCTTATACAATTGGTACTATACATTTTGTGTTTTCTCTCTCACTTCCTTTAGAACAGCTTATACATAGGTTTGTGATTTATTACATAGTCCTTTTCCAAAAATCTAGTATTTGTGTTAACAATCACCCTTCGATCTTTTGGACTAAATAAATCAACCTTCATTTTTCTAGGATATCCCACAAACAGATAAACATTCATATGAAATATTGTCTCTAGGGCATATCCATAAAATGAAATTAATAATTCTAAATAACTCATCATCCATCTAATCATTTTCATAAGAGTCTTTCTCTTATTAGGATTAGAAGATGCGTTATTAATTACTATTTGTTGCATCCGTGGGATAAAGAAGATTTGTGAGTGTACAAATTGTCACCAACGTACAGCAACATATTATAACTTCATTCCTCATCACTATGACCATGTCATTTAAATGAAATGGTGTATCCATCCGTAAATGCTTAAAAACCGAAATGAAATTCTTTCTATGAAAAACGTACATAAAGACAATTTCTCAAAATTAAACGTTTATATATTCATATCATAAGATAAATAAACAACTCCCACTGTAGTAGCCACTACTCTTGTAGCATTACCCATGTTCATAGTAATAATCTCATCATCACTTAGTTGCAGACATTTAGTGATTCCAATATCTATACACAACGTTTTAGTAAACACCATCACTAATCATGCTTCAACAATTTTCTAATCTTGTTCATATCTTGATGAAATTGGATTTCCTTCGCCACAAGTTTTGTTAGAAGTTCCCCACCATATACAACCTCTCGTATTTCAGGTAGAACTTGCTTAAAACATCCAAGCAAATTATGAAGAATAAATTGATCTAGGTTTCCCCAACCATTTCTAATTCATTCATTAAGCTATCCATGATCTCTTGCCTTTCTAACTTACTCAAGTATCTGAAGAGTTGCATGAGACCATCATATTTCTATGAACCTCTCACCTCTCCACTAGAGACTTTAATAGGCATCACAAAACATCCTTAGTGAGAACACTTTTTATTTTCCTAAGCAGTAAAATTTAAAACCAAGATTCTTTTCTAATCATCTAATTTTAGACAAGTAAATATGTTTCATTTAGTAAATAATAAGCGAGATAAAACCATTTTGAAAATTCAGAGAATCATAAATAAATACACCGATCAAATCTTCCAATTTATCAATTTATATTGATTCTCTCAAAACAATATAAAATAAAATTCACCGACATCTCAAGCACCGTGAGTCTGCATGCCACGTTAGTGTGGATGTATACAAACCTGAACATTTACAAGAGAAGGTTTTACCCATTAATTTCATTCTTCAACCTACAAAATAATTAATAGTCGTTCCTCTTTAGCCATGCAAATAACAGCAGTGACTCCGTTGGGGAGGATACTTATTATTTACATTTAAGTGTAAATCATTATTTGTTCCCAAGTCCACGGCCCAAGCTTGTGTGTCTTACAGTTGGAGAAGTACACATGCGCCCAAATAACTTCCTACAATCATCAATTATAAGTTTGTACCAGTGAACCACATATAAACTCATCCTTTAGGGAGGAAGGTCTATGCCAACATGCAAGTTCATGTGCATCAAATTACAAACAATAATAATTTAATGAAGTCTGAACCTGTGATCCGTGAATAAACTCATCCGTTAGGGAGGAAGGTATATGCCAACACCCAAGTTTACTCACATTATTTACAAACCAACAATGGAGGCCGTGGGAATTAATTACCAATCCCCTTTCCCACTTAATTATTTAACACTGAGGGTTTTTACATGGATATAATATTCAATAATAAAATACGCATCCTAGCATGCTCCTATTACGGCGCATAAGGCAGTAAATCAAATAGAATCATGCATAACATATATAACAATAATCAAATAATTAAATCAATTATAAATAGTTATATATTAGTGAATTCGATTGGTAGCCACCAAGCATGAATGCGGGCAACACAGATGGGGATCGACCTGCCTGGTCAGGTCGCGGTGCTCGGGGCAGTGCCCCAAAACCAAAACTGAATCCTGTACCAGAACTACAGCACGACTCGAGCTCTCCGTCGTGCCAACTTCCGCCAGCACGTTTGCACTCCTGGCTCCAGTACGCTTGCCACCTTTCGTGAACAACCCGCACAGTAATGTGCCCGCCAAGGCCTGACTACAAGGCAACTAGCTCAGCAGCACACTCTTCCATACAACAATCAGCTCGACAGCAAGCGCATCAGCCTTCCAGCATGCTCGGTAGCCTCCAGCAATCGTGCACCTGTTTGCCTGCTTCCGTGCGTACAACTAGGTGCCCCAGTCCATCATACGTGCGCCCAGCACTAGGAAAACATGGGCCAGAAGGTTCTTGCACGCCAGCAACCGTGCGGCCAACTAGCACGCATTCTGCCCACCATGCGTGACAAGCCACGATGAAGACTCGACCCAGCCTCATCATAGACTCTCCCGGAACATGCCGAGGACTCGCCCGGAAGCTGCTGTTGACTCGCCCAAAACCCGCCGTCGACTCACCTGGATGCAATAATCGACTCGCACTGAAGGTCGCTGCTCACGTCCAATGCTGCCCAGTACCTGCTGTCAAACTCGGCGGCTGCTTGCTACCATTCGACCCCGTGTAGCCATCATTCTACACACTACCACACGCTGTCGGACACGACCCAACAAATGGGAGGACTTGCTTAGCGTTCAACCACACTCAACCTGCAACGCCAAGCAGACTCGCCTACAATAGTCGTGAGTCATGCTTGGAAGACCCTTGGGACTCGCCTGAAATAAGTGCCAGACCCGCCAGCTTACCAGCCATGAGCAGACCCGACAAGAATCCTCGTAGACCCGCTTAGAAAGCAAGCAGACCCGGTTGAATTCCTGGTGGGACTCACCCGGAACAGTTAGAGACCCACCCGTAACCACCGACGGACTCGCCTGGATTTTTGCCTACTACCGTTCGCCATGAGCGTCTGTCGTCCTGTGCAGTCCGCTATCCAGCTATCATTTGGTGATCACCAATGCCAACAAGAGTGGACCATCAGCCCTCACCATCATGCTTCTGTCGACGATAGTCACCCTTTGTCATGCCTTCGATCATCTAACCGCCTCCTGCCGTTCGCACCCCATGAAGATCCCACGATGCAATCGCGATGTAAAGCCCTTTCATCGTGTATCACTACTAGCCATCGTCGAAAACAACAAATCGTGTGGTGTATATGTGTCGTGTCCAATTAGGGTGTTCATCAAGAAATAATTCTAAAACCATAATATCATGTTGATCATATAAACCCTAGCCTAACGTGTCACGCTTCATCACGAAACCGAAGCTCTAAACCAATTGTTGGCATTTGATCATTTGGTTAACGTGAACCGTTAGGGTCCATGCATTTCTAAATCAGCAGAAGTAAGACACATAGAAACGTGTTACCTTTCACTAGGGTATGTTGAAGAAGAACACGAATTCTCGCCGGCAGCATGTGCAACCTCACCGTTTTGGGCATAACTCTCTCATCCGATCTTGGATTTGAGTGATCTATGCGCCTAAATGATTAAATCTTCAGTGACTTTCCAACTGCGTATCACACATTCAGTTCCCAATTCCACACGATTTTATAAAAATCATGGAAGTTGACGAACAACAGCAACAAACAACCTTCTGATCTTCTGTTGTATTTCTAAGTCCAATCTTGACGTTGTGTGGGCGACGATCCTCAAGATCTTCTCAATATGATATTCCCTCACCCTTCTCACAGTGTTAGGTGTGAATAATAATCATTAGGGTTTCCGAACAACTGAGATGACTTGTATTTGGGCTACAGTAGGGAACAGGAGGAGAAATTAGAATTTGGCCTTCATTGGACTTAAGTATCCAAGCGTATCCTAAAGCTTATACTTAAGTCCAATAATAATAATATATACCACTAAAATATTATTACTGCACTACCATTCTAATCCCATAATTATGTTATGGGCTCCTTCTAATTATGAGCCCGACAGTCTCCCCATGTTTAAGATATACAATGCCCATTAATTAATTAAGTTACCGACAACTCCATTAATTAATATCTTATCCAAGATTAGTACCAGTCAACCTCATTATCATGCCAGAATAAATCCACCTGCAGGGTTTATATGATAATCCTTATGAGCTCCTCAAGGGGACATCATCAACCTATTTAATAGGACATGAATTTCTTCTACAATTAACAACACACCATATAGATAGCAGTATTTCCCAACTCACCGAGTTTATTGAATTAAGGGTTAATTGCATATAAAACCCTAAACTTTAAGTGTATTGCAAATTAATCCTTACATTTATAAAATTGTAAAAAAATACATGACCTTTATGAGCAGTGCAATTTGCACCCAATGGGCAGTCAAAAATTGCTCGACTGTTCATGTGGAATTTTATTCCATGTCATGCCTCCATGTAGGATCAAAACAACGTCCTTTTTTGCATCAGATTCTAAAAAATAAAAACCCTCAAACCCATTCAGATCTGGTAAATTACCATCGGAGCTTTACATCTTCACCTCTTTGGAGCTTTACATCTTCATTGGAGAGACCAAAGATGCTGAGTCCATCCTTTACGTTTTTCTTGAAGATGTCGTTGGCACCTTGCGTCTTGAGCCGATTGAAGAAGGCTTTGCAAGCCTTGTCGACAAGCAGCAAATCATATTGTCTCTCCTAATTTTCATATCTCTTCTCCATTCTTGAATCTTAACAATGGCGGATCAGAAAAGGTACATTGCCGAGCTGAAAACCCACAATAAGAAAGGGGATCTGTGGATCTTAATTCAGAGAAAAATGTACAATATTTCAAATTGGGTGAATCACCCGCCTGATGGCGATCTGCAACTCTTGAATCTTGTCGGCGAGAATGCCGCACATTCGTTGCTTATCATCCTGCATTGCTTGACAGCATTTTGACAAAATTCTTTAATGGGCTTCAGTTGAAAAATTACTCTATTTTCGTAGATGTCCGAAGAAGTGGAGGGAGAGGATGGCTTGACAAATTCTTCAATGGGCTTCAGTTGACAAATTATTCAACCCATAGGTTTGTTTGAGTCGCTGTCGTGGTAGTAGAGTTGGCGGTAATCTCGTGGAGCTTGTCGGAGCCTCAACTCAAAGATTAGGGTCCCTTAATCTAACTGATAGTACTGGAGAATCTTAATCTCTAAACTTCCCATTTTTCTATTCTTAGATGAGTTGCCATGTGCTCATTCATTAAGATCGTTTGCCTTTGCATATTTCTCAGTTGAGCAAGTTTATACACTTGATGTAGGTCATGTCTTGTGTGTTGGAAGCGAATGGCACTGATTCCCATCATCCTTTTTTGTTCCTGACTACATATCTGAAGTTAGATGGATAGATTATGGATTCAATGGTCTTCTTCCCCTCCCATTCAACTTTACATTAGGTGGAACATCTGCAGCTCCATCCCATTCCAACAACAAAAACCAAACATCAGATCAAACTACTATATGCCGGTGAGCACGTCACTTCTCTCTCTCTAATTTCTCAACACGAAACGACGTCGTTTCTATCCTACATGGAGGCATGATATGGAAGTAAAATTCCACGTGAGCAGTAGGGGCAGTCCCTAACTGCCCATGGGTGCGAATCGCACCACTCTTAAAGGTAATGTATTTTTTTGCAATTTTATAAAAGTTAGGATTAATTTGCAATACACTTAAAGTTTTGGGATTTTATATGAAAGTAATCCTTAATTTTAATTACATGTATATCTCACCCATTGATGAATCAAAGAAATACATAATGCCTTATGTGTTGAGGTTATTGTATAGGGATTAAGAGAACGAACATCTATAAAAACTGAGATCAAGTTCTCCTATATAGTCGTATAAATCGAATGATCTCAAGCGGTCCTACTCAATACACACAAAGTGCACTAATATGATTCTATAGTCAAGACAAACTAATACCAAATCACACTATAACCATCCCGATAGAGAGTCCCTGTCTATCTCGGTTGTGAGCATCTGTTTATACTTTATAAGGAAATCGATAATATGATCTTCCGCGTGTTGTCGCACAACTCATTATCTACAGTATAAAGTAAGTGGAATATTGCATCGGACATATAATTAAATTATAAGATGCAATTATTTGGTCAATGATTCTCATTTCAAATATTGTTACAACATTGTTCATACTAAAGCTAGACTTTTAGTATATAATCCACACCCCAAGAGTTTTAACTTGCCTGTCTCATTAAAAACCTTCAACTAAGAAAACCTCTGAGAGAAAAACTTAGTTAAGAGAAAAAGAGTACAGGTCTTACAATTTTCATATGTTGCTTTAGTTGTCTTATCAAAAACCTTAGACTAAGAAAACCTAATGGAAAAACTTGGTAAGGAAAAATAGTACAACTATCAGTCTTCATGACCTAATCTTCTGATTGTTTAGAAATTACCACTCGCCCTGAAGATAGCGGTATTTTGAAATATAATTACTGATCTACAGGATCAAAATTTCAGAATTTACTTAAAATAATTACTACCCCTGAAAACAACATTTTTTTGGGTTTACATAGTATAATACTACAAGTATATATTAAAATATAATTTAGGAGTAAATAAAACAACGATAAATAAATAGATTATTGCATGAGCAAAACACTATCTATAATATCTCACTACTCTTCTGGAGCATATAAAATAACTTTGTCATGTCATGCATAATATATTAATTGATCTTCCATGCAACACATAATTTATTGTCTTATATAGGACTGGGAAATGTATCTTTCATCATGCCCCATGAGCTATAAATTTATTATATCAACAATCTTATCTTTATACCAGTTTGAAACTTCAACATCATGGGGATCATTCAATTGACATTCAAATCAATATGCCAATGTCACGTTGGTTTCTTATAAATAAACTAATATATTTTTGTATCTACGAGATACTTGAGGACACATCTAATTTCATGTAACTTTTCTTTATTAGAGAGTTATAATATCTTGTTAGCAAGTTCATCATAAATGCATATCAGGTCTGATACAATTATTAGAAAACGTGTGCTTTATAAGTACTGAATGAAGGGATTTCTAGCCCAAAATATCCTCATTATATACCTCAAGTATATAGACATTAGTGTTCCACTTCAAGGGATAAAAATGATAATTGGCATACAAAAATGAATAGAAATATTGAAGATTCCACTAAAACCATCATCAAACAAATTAACTGATATTTAAAATTTAAAATATTCTCAACTGCAGGTTGAGGTAACTCTTTGGTTTATCCAAATTCTTTTATTCCAAAAAACCCGTCTTGGCATGAGTTAGCTTACATAAATTTCTTATACATTCCAATCTTAAACCATTCATATACACACAATTTTCATTCTTCTTCAGGAAGACATAACAAATTAAAATGTAGAATATTCATATTAATTTTTTCATGGTCATGCAATGACCAATATTGTATCTATATGTTGTGATATTTTATTCTCATCCAAATTGAGAAGATTTAATCCTTCGTGGATTTTCATGTAAATCATATAATGATGTGTATTTACTGCATATCTAAAAATATTAAAATTATCATATAAATTAAGTAGCGAAACGTAAGGTATAATGGGAGAGTATATATGTATCATTTGTTTATGGGGCCTCTACAAAAACCTTTTTAGCTATAACTGATCACCACTTTTTCGTTCATTTGTCCTTCTGGGATAAATATTTGTATCATATCAGATAACATTCAAATAAATATTTAGTAAGTTAAGCTCGACCTCAATTCTTCATTCTGTCTTACAAAATATTCAAGCTCCTGTCACTTTGATATCAAATATAAGTTCTGGATCAAGATTATTATTTAAGATAGTAAAAGCAATCAAAGAGACAAATGTGTTGTCTACAACTTTCTGTTTCAATTTATATTCTTCTCCCAACATTTATAATGATTTCTATATTTATAATTTATATAACTAGATTCTCGTCATTTCCTAATACGTTTGGATCTAGCCATTTTGCATACCTAGTATTTTTGTTATTTTGATGCACGTTCGAATTTACTGGGTATTTGTCTTCTGGACAAATCTATTAAAGGGAGTTTTTGTTTTCTAAACAAACTCTTCAAATAATTTTGGAAGTGACTATTTATTCTAAAAATTAATTTCCACGGATATTTAATTTTCAAATTATAAATACTTTCACGCTTCTAGCGTTGATAAATAATTATGTAAAGTATGATGCCTCTTAGGAACTCTACTTCCAGTAGTGCATTTATTATAAATATAAAGGACTTTGTCACTTCATTATGATAGTTTTACAGTTTATTTGCCATTGCAAACTAAAAATTTTTAACTTTTGGTTCAGTTAATGTAGTGCAAGATAATAGAATTTCTTAGCATTCACATAGATATTGGGCTTAAATCTCCCCCTAATGCCGTGAAATAATTTTCATTAAATGTGCAGCAAGCGTACTAATATATATTGATCCCCTATTTTTGGGCTTTATATAAATTGATGGATAATTATCATTAGAATGCCCATTGAAGTACGATATGGTGATGATATAAAATACTAATTGCATAATTCAAAATTTGCAAATGGGAAATGTTAATGGCTTCTGGCCATATTTGAGGAGCACTAAGTTATAAAGGGGGTATAATTATAAATGCAGGAGCCAGATTTTTGTTATGTTATTTCAAATTTCCCAAATATTAATTGCTGGAATAAAATATTCACTGCGTGTGAACATAAGACATTGCATGTTCTACTTTTTCAATATTATTAGTTGATATTCATTCCAATTGACTAACTCAAATATTCAGTATTTGAGCTCTTTCATATGTAATTTCATTTTTATTAGTGCACTTGAATAAGAATGCATTTATTCAGCGGATACATTACTAAAATATTTTGGTCATGACATTAGAAAATTTGACCAATTTTTCTCTTTGAATCTCTTGAATATAATGGGAGAAATAATTCCAACTTTGGTATGTTAATATCATATTATAAAAATTTCTACACAAAATTTCGTAAGAGTCATTTCATATTGTTGGCGTTCAATCGTTTGGTTAACGTGAACTGTTAGGGTTCCATGCATTTCTAATCCATTGGAAGCAATAAGATATAGAAATGTATTACCTTTCACCAGGGTATGTTGAAGAAGATGAATTCTCGCCGGCAGCCTACGCAGCCTCACCGTTTAGGGCATAACTCTCTCATTCGATCTCGGATTTGAGTGATATATACGCCGAAATGATTCTCTATTCAGTGGCTTTCCAACAGTGTATCACAAGTTCAGTTCTGAGTTTAACAAGATTTTATAAAAATCGTGGAAGTTAATGAATAGCAGCAGCAAACAACCCTCCGATCTTCTGCTGTATTCCCAAGTTCAATCTCGACGTTGTGTGGGCGATGATCTTCGAGATCTTCTCAATCTGTTGTTCCGTCACCCCCCTCACAGTGTTAGGTGTGAATTATTTTTCAGTTATGGTTTTCGAACAGCAGAGATTTCTTATATATGGGCTACAGTAGGGACCAGGAGGAGAAATTAGAGTTGGCCCTCCATTGGGCTTAAGTATCCAAGCTTAGCCCAAAGCTTATACTTAAGTCCAATAATAATAATATATACCACTAAATATTATTACTGTACTACCGTTCTAATTCCATAATTACGTTATGGGTTCCTTCTTATTATGGGCCCGTTAGTCTCCCCATGTTAAAGATATACAATGTCCATAATTAATTAAGTTACTGACAATTCCATTAATTAATATCTTATCCGAGAGTAGTACCACTCAACCTCATTATCATGCTGGAATAAATCCACCTGCAGGGTTTACATGATAATCCTTATGAGCTCCTCAAGGGGACATCACCAACCTATATCGGACACGGATTCCTTTTACAATCAACAGCACACCATAAAGACAACACTATTTCCCAACTCACCGAGTTTGTTGATTTAATTACATGTAAATCTCATCCATTAATGAATCAAAAAAATACATACTGTCTTACGTGTCGAGGTTATTGTATAGGGATTAAGAGCACGAACATCCACAATAACTGAGATCAAGTTCTTCTATATAGACAGTATAAGTCGAACGATCTCAAGCGGTCTTGCTCAATACACGCATAGCATACTAATGTGATTCTATAGTCAAGACAAACTAATACCAAATCACACTACAACCATCCCAATAGAGAGTCCCTGTCTATCTCGATTGTGAGCATCTGTTTATACTTTATAAGGAAACCAATACTATGATCTTTCACGTGTTGTCGCACAATATATTATTTACAGTGTAAAGTAAATGGACTATTGCATCGACATATGAATAAATTATAAGACGCAATCAGTTGATCATATGATTCTCATTTCAAATAAATTGTTATAACATTGTTCATACAAAAAGCTAGACTTTTAGTATACAATCCAATACACATCTCATGACTAAAAGAATTTAAATTATCTAGCTCATCTGTTTGCCCAAAATAACCCAATTACTCATGCCAAATTTTTAATTGTTGGGTTTCAAATATTAATATCACAAAAATATAAATATCAATTCCAAATATCAAACTTACAAAATATGTATGATTAGACAAAATCATTTTATAATATCATAAAAAATCATATTTAAACAAATATTTTTACAAATATATAAAGTTCTTATAAAAATATGCAATGTAATATAGTTAAATTGTCTAGCATTTTAAAAATCTAAAAAATTTAAATTATACTTGGTCATTATAATTTTCGAGCTTAGATCACAAATTGTCCTCATTGACTAGGTCAATATTTTTATTTGCTTCAGGCAAATAAATATTTTTATTTCACCATTATTATTCCGCATATATCCTTTTTCACATATTTTGATATTCCACAACCAAGTGATTTGGTGTGCCATATATACAAGACCAACAACCCACTCATCAATATCAATGACAAATTTGCTTCTGTTGGAGTGTTTGCTTAAATCTTCGACCTTTATCACCTTGTGGAGTCCAACTAGCACTACCTCAACCACTTTGAAAAGATCCTTAATAAGATCAATTTTAATTTTCTGACCACTACAAGGAGGCAAAATATAGTTCTTTTGGAATATACAATATGCGCTTCAGGAAAAAGTTTTGAATAAACTAGTCTAACATTATGATTTTTTATTTATTATTAATTATATTTTTCTGCAACCAATAGTGCAAAAAATAAGCTCTTAACATTTTGTAAATTTTTTTAACTCTATACTGCTGCTAGAGTACGAGGTTGCTACCATGGAAGGTGGAAAGATATTATTATCAATCAATTTAGTTTCTGTAATATTCTGCTTACTGAGTTTCAATTGTGAAACAATATGGTGTAAAGTATAATTGTACTACGTTACATATTTAAAATCCTGAAATTTTAGATTTAGCCATCAAATATTGAGGAAGATTATAACAGTTTGATGATCAAATTGATCCTTCAGGGATTGCCATAAAATTAGAGGATAATTTTCTATTAGATATTCATCTTTGTTCAGATGATGACGAATAAAGATTAGTGCTTTTGTCTACTGGGCAGCAATATATTAAGCTTTTGAAATAATTTTTCTTAAATCACGATGTGGATTTGAACATATAGAACCCATGTTAAATAGTTGTTGCCATCAAGGGCGAGATTCACAAATTCTCTCTTAGTGATGTAAGACATTTTTAATGAATTACAATTAATATAAGAATAAAATGATTTTTTTTTAATAATTAAAATACAAAATTTTGTATGCAAAGTCATGTGATGTTGGGTTTAAAAAAAATTCCAAACTTTCCAATAGAATAATTCTCTTGTTAACGAAAAATTTCGAACAAAAATTAATCAATATCTAATGTATCTATGCTTAAAAAAATATTTAACATATTCAGTCACATGTAATTAATATTGCATATATTCAATTATAGAAATTCTATAAATATCAAATACCCAAAATATTCAATCACATATGGGCATATAGGCTATATATATATATATATATATATATATATATATATATATATATATATATATATATATATATATATATATATATATATATATATATATATATATATCAAATAACTTGGCAGCATCAATCATATATCTAAATTAATTAGATTGTTTAACCATGAAGTAAAAAATAGTTAATTTACCATCAAATTCAAGAATTCATTTATTCGCTTTCCATATAAACATTAGATGTATCAAATTCAAGAATTCATTGATTCACTTTCCATATAAACATAACACGTACTAAGAAGAATTGCATAAGTTGATAAATATATTCCAAATATACTTATATTCCTCAAATTAAAATAAAGATATAATAATTGTGAAAATTGCATTTACACATAAGTCAATGTAAGATTTAAATCTAAATTTTAGAAGCTTCTTATTCAAGTGAATCTTGTAATATAATAAATAATTTCATGATTAAATTAAAATTTTTAATTCAGTTTGATTAAAATAGTCAAAATTTCTTTCAAGAAAATGAAAATAATTTAAATTTACATGACCTACCCATGTTAAATTATCTAACAAATTAATGACTCCAATTCCCATAATTAATAGGGGCACAATATATCATCAGTACAATTAAATTATTAAATTAAACTCGTGCAGATGGATTAAATTAAACGAATTAAATTAAACTAGAACAAATCATGATTTCAATAAAAGATGAAAGCAATAATCAATAGAAATCAATCAAAGTCATATATTCACAAATTAATTTATAATAAATAGAAATCAATCAAAATCATATATTCACAAATTAATTTGATTTATATCCATCTAACCCAAAAATAGCCAATTTAATACGGTATCAAATCATTCTTCAATTAAAAATATCAATCAACTAAGTTTGAGGAATACATTAATCACGTCAATATATACATTTAACTCGAACAATAATCATCAATTTGGGTAGATTCATGACTACCAAAGTTATTCGCAACAATAAAATATGAGTACTCAATAACTTTATTATTTGGGCATATTTTTATTTTTTTATTAAATTATGTGAATAGAAAAAATTCAATAGAATATTTTTAATAAAAAAAAGTATTTATTATTATCTACTACAAATTATACATTTATATTACTATTAGATACATTGCGGAATGAGATACCCGATATATCCTTCCGTAAATTTTGAATAATATAATGTAAGGATAAGTCTTTCTGAATATATTAAACATTAACATTTTTGAATACATAAGTTTTGAATAATATATAACATTATATACCAAACGTAACTGATTTAAATATATTGGCCATAAATATTTTTGAATACATATATTTTAAACAACAATAAATATCATAGATTTTAATATATTGAACATAAATATTTTTGAATACATAAAATTTGAATAAAAATAAATGTTAAATTTTTTTTTGACTCGTGAATAAGGGAGGTTTGTTGTGATGTTTAAGGGAATAAATCATGAAGATAATTTTTTTGAATACAAATATATTAAATATTAATATTTTTGAATACATAAGTTTTGAATAATACATAACATTATAACATAAAAAATTTTATTATATTGAACATAAATATTTCTGAATATATATATTTTGAACTATAATAAATGTCATAGATTTTAATTTATTGAACATAAATATGTTATCCATAAATCTTTTTGAATACAACATATTATTTGAATCTCGCGACTCTTTTTTTATCTAATCCCAACATGTTTCCTATTTTTATGGAGAGATTAATGATTAATTAATTTCTTAATACAATAAATCTTATAATAGGGTTAGAAAGTTATAATAGGGTTAAAAAGGGTATTTGATGAGTTCAATTTGTAGTGGATACTATTTTAATTTGGATAATCTAAGTAATATAGATAGATAAATTGTACCTAAAAAAATAAGTAAGCAATACTCATACATGCATATCTGCAAATATATTCAAAGGAATAAACTTCAAGTTTGAATAACAATGCAATAGTGGGTGATCAAAGTATTAAAAATATTTAATATAAGGAATAATTCGGAAAATTTTTACATGTATTCACAAGATATTATGCCAAAATAATGGTTAGATATTATTACCAAAATATAAATCATTATGGATATCGTTTGAAGATTATCTTAAAAAATAAATTTACCGATTACTTAAAATTCATATCACAAAATTCAATCTGTATCAAATTCCGTATCAAATCATTAGGATCATTGTAACGCCCCGATATTTCGCTAAGAGGTTAGAATGCTACTAGATTTACAATTCCCATTATAATAATAAAGGGGTCGAGAATGTATAGCGGAAGTAATATAATAAAAATCTCCAAAGCGATAGTATAATAAAGTAAAAGTGGCATAAAGATTATTTTGCATATTAGCATCTACTCTCCCGAGTAGAGTTGAATATCCAAAATAAGTGCATTCAGATGATATATCTGAAATAAAGTTCTGCTAAATATCTTTCAAGTTATTACAACATTTAAGGAAAAGATCTTGGGTTAACCTCACTGGCTACTTCTTCTTTCTAACATTAATCTGAAAAATCAATAAGGGTGAGTGTCTGAAATACACTCAGTGGTTAACTAAAAATGATTGCATAGTTAAAAATAAATATGTATGCCAAACATACCATATGATGTAGCATATGTCAATTTTAAGTTGTCGTTCGAAAACTCAATGAAAATATTTTAGACCGAACCGTCGTTCGATAACTTGTGTTAGTTGGTCTGTGCGAACCGGATCGTCACCCAGTATGATGTTAGCATACTTTGAAATATATTTTAATATTGAATCGACATAGCCAGTAACTTGTGTTATTAGGTCTGTGTGCACCGGGTCATCACCCAGTACGATGTTAGTAGAAAAATATTTATCATCGAACTAAAAGTACAAATGACACATAACATGACATATAAGTAACACATATTACATCTTAACATAGCAATCATGACATAAAATGTATCATTCGGTAAAGAGTGAAAGTTACCCCACCTTAAACTTTTCAGGGAATAGTCCGTTTGACTAGACTTACTCTTGGGTATCAGGTATGCCTGCAAGAATATACTAAACTAAGTTCGACTTATAATAATAATTCCTATTACTAAAACTAAATTTCTAATATTATTATATAATTAAAATAAACTAATTATTAATTTAAGAAAATATTAACAATTAATCATTAATAAAATGAGTTAAAATAAAAGAATAAAATAGAAATATATATTTTAAAATTTTAAAATAATAATTTAACGATCATAGTTACGACTCTAATCATAATCGTAATATTAAAAATATGAATACAAATTACATTAATTTTATTAAAAACGGATATTAAATAGAGATTCTATACCTAAAACAATAATAGTGGTAAAATTAATATTTAATATAAAAAGTTATATTTATAAATATATATATATATAATTTTAATTTTAATCATAATTATAATATTTAGTTAATATAAAAATAATACATATAAAAAGTTTGTCTACAGAAAAGTTGCTGACAGAATACATTTTCAAATATAAACGTTATTAATATATATATATATATATATATATATATATATTATAAATTGAAATCAAGTCTCTGCATTATATTAAATTCTCTTTTAAATTTACCCTAAACTTTAAACTTATTACAAAATGACCCAACTTGAGTTATATAACTCTGTTTGAAAATCCGAAAGCACGTATGAAGTCCTCGCAAGGTGAGGATCACATGCATACTAATTTTTCATGAAAATTATAAAGTTTATAGGGGATAAAATTTTAACACGAAGTGGGTCTCTTCTCATCTTCTTCATTTCACGTCCAAACTCAAAACTAATTATATGTTTGTGATCCTCATGGGAAGGGATTCAAATGGCTTAAAATATCAAAGTTATGTCCCAACAAAATAAAATATGCCATTAAAGGGTTAAAAACTTCGACGGAACTTATCTAACTCATATAACATCTATTTCATTAAAGAATTATATATTTGAAATCTACGCTTCGAGACGATCATTTTCGTATATAACATGATAAGTTTTGATAAAAAAATTAACAAATTCTTCAAAGCATCATAGAGTGAATATATATATGTATATGCATCTGTGAGTATATATATATATATATATATATATATATATATATATATATATATATATATATATATATATATATATACACACACATGGCACATAACATGACATATAAGTAACACATATAACATCTTAACATAGCAATCACGACATAAAATATAACACTTTGTAAAGAGTTAAAGTTACCCACCTTAAACTTTCCAGGGAATAGTCCGTTTAACTAGATTTGCTCTTGGGTATCAGGTATGCCTGCAAGGGTATACTAAACTGAGTTCTACTTATAATAATAATTTTGATTACTAAAACTAAATTTTTAATATTATTATATAATTAAAATAAACTAATTATTAATTTAAGAAAATATGAACAACTAATCGTTAATAAAAGGAGTTAAAATAATATAATAAAATAGAAACATATATTTTAACATTTTAAAATAATAATTTAACGATCATAGTTACAACTCTAATCATAAATCGTAATATTAAAAATATGAATACAATTGACATTAATTTTATTAAAAATGGATATTAAATAGTGATTCTATACCTAAAATAATAATAATGATAAAATTAATATTTAATATAAAAAGAGATTAATATATATATATAATTTTAATTATAATCATAATTATAATATTTAGTTAATATAAAAATTATTATATGTAAAAAGTTTGTCTACAGAAAAGTTGCTGACAGAATACGTTTTCAAATATAAACGTTATATATATATATATACATTTTATAAATTGAAATCAAGTCCCTGCATTATATTAAATTCTCATTTAAATTTACACTAAACTTTAAACTTATTACAAAATGACCCAACTTGAGTTATACAACTCCATTTGAAAATTCGAAAGCACGTTTGAAGTCCTCGCAAGGTGGGGATCACATGCATACTAATTTTCATGAAAATAAAGAAGTTTAAAGGTGACAAAATTTTAACATGAAGTGGGTCTTTTCCCATCTTCTTCATTTCACGTCCAAACTCAAAACTAATTATATGTTTGTGATCCTCGTGAGAAGGGCTTTAAAATGGCTTATAATATCAAAGTTATGTTCCAACGAAAAAAAATATATCATTAAAGGGTTAAAACTTCGACGGAGCTTATATATATATATATATATATATATATATATATATATATATATATATATATATATATATATATATATATATATATATATATATTATCAACTCCTTAACTGCTCCTCTTCACATTCCCCCAACCGTGAAAATAATAGGAATGATGTAGGATGTATATATATGTATAGAGGGTAAATGGGTTAATAAATGTATTTTGTTTTTTAATCTCTCAAAGTTTATCCAATACCCACGTTATCAACCTTATCTGATCATTATCACTATTGATAATCTTATCTATACATCTTATTATCTAATTATATTATATTATATATATATATATATATATAATTGAAAATATATACTACATAATTACATATTTATATATTATATAAAAATGTGGTTATTGTTGTGGGTATTACAATCATCGAATTACCTCACAGAAAAGACACGATTCTTTTCTATGCCCCTTCTCAATTATTGATTCTCCCGCAACAATGCAATTGTAGTTGGTATGTGTTAAAACATAAGCATGAATCAATAACTCAGTTGATTGAGTGGGAAAAATAGTAATTTTGACAATTTATAAGAGACGAGAACAATTACGAATTAAATGAATCAAACTGTTCACTGATGAGTATAGAGATAAGTAGAGATAGCTTGTTGTTTAGAGCGTGCTAATAACGTGTTGTAAACTATTTGATAAGAACAATAAGAGAATCATAAGGAAAAAGAAGAATATATAAGTAGGTAGAAAGAGAGATTTCATTAACGGTATGAATGTATACAAAACCCTGATATTCTCATTTTTTATATAGAGAAGAAAAATAGTACAATAGAAAATAAGCTCTCTTCCTATTCTAATGATATAAGAAGTAATGTCCTTATAAAATATTTCACAATAGAAAGAGCGTAAAGAAAAAATTGAGTGAAGAAAGTAAAGAGAGTGAGGGAATAAAAAACGAGTGTGGTATCCTAAAAACTATTGCACACTAATTTTTTTTCTTAGTAACAACATAATAAATTAAGTTAACAATTCGGCTCAAATTAGTAAACCTATAGTTTAGCAAATTATCTAAACAAAAACGTTACATCTCAAAGTTTACAAACTCCAAAATGAAAACGTTACAAGATATTTCACAGACCTATTAGACTCACAGGCAAGCGATATGGCTATTAAAATATCTGTTTACAGTGGCAATCATGTGTGATAAACGTTTAAATATAATTACAACAGTGAGATAGATGGACATGACGAAAGTTTGGAGTATAATGTAACAAATGCAGCACGAAGTACGTTGTCTAGATACTAAATCACAAATCCTCTATAGCACTCCAATGTAACAAATGCAGCACAAACTACGTTGTCTAGATACTAAATCACAAATCATCTATAGCCAATTGGGGGCCGTCCTGGTCTGTGGCGAGTCCTTTGAAGGTGGATTTTCGACGATCTTCTCTAACAAGCGATATTGCAGCTTCACACTCTCCGCATTGTCCAAAGTCTTCACAACATACCTAGCAAGGACATTTTATACGTGAAGCAGGAAAACCAATAAACAGCCCCTCGACAAAGTGATCAAAGACCAAATAAAACAACGAAAATGGGGACAAAGGCTAATATTCTATTTACAATGAAGTTTGCATACTAAATGCATGCACAAAGATAATCTTGAAACTTCTGGATGTGCAATAACTCCAATTTTACTATAACATTTGAAGATAAATTATTACAGTCTGATATGGCATACAAACATGTAACACATATCAAAGCATCATACACCAAATTCTCCACAGGATGCAAGTACATAACCAAGTACCTCCATTAGAGCTCGACTCACTAAAGCTTCATGAGATTTGTTAAAACAAATGATCAAGATCAAGCATGACTCATTGGATCAAGGTCAAATTAGGCAGTTCATAAGTACAAACTAGGAAATTGAATTTGAACTTTTTTACACTTTTAACTGTGATAAATATAGAAATATCTAAATAAACATACTTTACTACACACAACTATAGATATTCATAAGTGTATTATGCTCTTGCACAATAAAAAAATCATAATATTAATAAATTGATAGATTGTTTAATTATAATATATTTTCTTTTAGACTCAATTGCTCGAGAAAGCTCATTAGCAACAACAAATTCGTTAAAGCACGAATGCCAAAGTCAAACAATCAAATTTCAGATTGACTATAACTTATTTCCGTCTCTAATTCCCAATTCTTTAGTGAACCTTCTCCCCCTCTCCAATATTTTTTTCATTCTAAACAAAAGAAAATGAATTAATGTAGGCATTTGACCCAAATATAAGTTCTTTAAACATCATTGATATTGAAATATTTTGAAGCATATAATTAAGTTTATATAACCTTAAACGGAACTTTTAGAGAAAGTGAGAAAAGGGCCTTTATTTCAACTTCTTAATTAAACTAGTATAATAATGACTGACTTCAACATTTTCACATAGAAAGCATGCCAAGTTTCAGATAAATCCCAAGAAATGCTCAAAACCTTTTTCAAAGAGAATTAAACTTTCATAAGAATGTGGTCTCACCATCCATTTAAGCACTGAATGGTGACAATAGCTTCTCGCCCCACAAAATGTTCAGGTGCTCTCTTGTTACCCTGGTAAAATCATAGTTAGAGATTAATCGAGGCAAGCAAGTAAAATTTTATACTCTTTGCAATACCTTTATGACAACATGATTTGTAACTGAAAATGGAAACTGAACTCCTTTCCCCCTTGGCTGATCTGCATGCACAGCATCACAAAATATTCCCTTGTGCTAGACAAGAGGGTGAATGAAACTTAAGCAAACTATATTAAAGCGAAACCATTAGGCAACAAAATAGAAGATACGGTTCTTTATTACTGTGTTTTTATACGGATCTCCTTTCCTGACATTTTTGTTACAAAGGCAGAATTTAACACATGACAACTAACCAGGTCATATCTTCCCTTCTTCTTTTCGACATATTGTTAACTTGCAATTCTACCTCCCTCATGAAAGCCTGGACAGCTAGCCATAGTGCTACACACAACAAAGCCAAAGAAGTGACTAAGAAAAGATAAATATTTAGATTTTCAAAGGGAAAACTGATACTGATTGTAAGAATCAAAATCACCATTCATTCTCTTATCTCGATTGGCACTTTAGCAGTATGCTTAGTACAAGAAAATGATTCAATTCTTCAAAAAATAATTCAATTTGAAATCGTTATAAAAAAATGAAAATGATTGGATATAAACACATAAACAAGACAGAACATTTACATCTAACAGATGTTTTGTGCTCCATCACAGTTAATGAGTCAAAAACTGGCAACTAAATGTTAGTAGGTAGCAGACGAACTAATGCAGAGATTTTGATAGGTGGGGTGGGGGGGCGCATTGGCAGAAAAAATAATTCTGTAAAACAAAATATTTGCTCTATAAATGAAGAGAGCTTCAACTTACATAGATTTGGAGCAACCGAGTCCTCCAACACCTGTTGAGAGCATGTATGGCAAACTTTCTGAAAATGCAGATATAAATGAAAGATCATGCACTTAATAAATTAATAATGTCCATCTTAAATAAATTTGGAACTTGTATAAGCATTAAACTACTATGGAACCAAACAAATAAATCAGAAAAATCAATAGTTTCTACTTAGAACAAGAATTGATCAATCAAAATAAAGAAAAGAAGAAAAGGTAAGTAGGCTACTAAAAAGCACACTGCTGAGTAATATAATGTGCTAACTTGATAAGAACAGAAAAATAAGAAAAAGAAAATCAAATGATAATACCGTTAAACTCCGTTTTCCCTAAACTCCGTTTTCCCAAAAACCTCCAGGCTCCTTAATCTAATAATAATTTGATTAAAAATCCATAAACCCTAATCACAACTTAAATACTAATACTCACAAATACCAAAAGGGAAATAAACCAAAACCCTAAGAACCTAAACAAAAACATAATAAATAAGCCCATCCCACGAATAATGGGTTCAAACCCTAAACATAAAGATAATTAAAAGATCAGCCCACAGATAGTGGACCTAAACCCGCTCCCGTCGATCGTGAACCTAATTTCGCTTCCTATCATAACTCCATCATCAATATGTGCTTCTCCAAATAAATCAGATATTCCCATTGCAACAAGCAACACCATGAAGTCATGAATTGCAACATCAACATCAATAATTCATTACATCGAAGTAGCAAGGGAAGAACATTAAATTTGGTTCCATCACAATCAAAGTACTTGAAATAGAGAAAATAACTGTAGGTTAATTGCAGTGAAATATAAGATCTTTTTCTCTTTTCTCAATATAATCACAAACTTTTTTTTTAATTTTATAGATTACATGATTTTTTTTCCGTTATAATCACAAACTTATTATTTATCAATTAAATACGCAACCTTTATGCATTTTTCCAATTTAATCACGAACTATTTTATTTATTAAATGCATGAACTTCTTGTGTTTTCTTAAATTAATCACAAACTCTTTTTAACAATAAGTTCATGAGGTTTTAATTAGTGCAAATAAATACATATTACATACCAAAAATATTAAAATATTCCACTATTATAAATACTTAAAAAATTTATAGTCTTAAATTCTTAATATTTATAGATACCGCGGATATCCAAGTTATTTACATGTAATTATTCCGGTCAATAATGACAATGAATGATTATTTTTAGGTGTCTTGTCTACCCAAATTATATTGGGATATTTTACAAAAAAAAAAATATTGTGTTTCTTATATGTTTGGTATTTAATGTGTGTGTATCCATTTGAATTAATTAAAATAGTTGTATATGTAATTTATTTAAAAAATAGTGATTAAATTGGAAAACACTCAACTATTAAGTTCTGAGTGTTTAATTGGGAAAATGAAAGTGAGAAAACATATAAGGGTCATGTATTTAATTAGAGTTTATTACTGTGCCATACACACTTTAAAGGTTAATTACGTTCAACTACATTGAAAAATAGAAATAACTATGAGGTACAAAATTTCAAGGTGATATCTCCAATTTACCGTGACCAAAGAGTACAATTGCCCTGCCACTCCCACCTCCTCTTCGATTTTTTCTCGCTATTCTTCGTGGAATCCACCTTGTACGCCTCCCACATCAAATCCATTCCCTCGTCGCCGTCCACGTTGTGTCACTCCTCGAACAGGTTGCACGGTAGCGTCCTCTTCCACTCTTTCTCTCTCCTCATTGATCCCAACGACCTCTCCGATTTTAGACTCGACCTTCTCTCTCTTTCATCGCTGCCGCCGCCGATGTCATCCTGCGAATGTGATGGCGCCTTTCTTTCTCTTTCATTGGCGCCGCCGTCATCGTGCGAATGTGATTTCACTGCCTCGATTTTATTTCAATCTACTACGATTTTATTGTTGGTTGTTGCATCGGATCCATTAATGAGCTGTAGTGCAGTCGACACTGCTTCCTGATTTTCAACGACTTTATCGATTTTCGAGCGCACTTTTTCTTTACCGTCGGCCATCCACTCGAATTCATCGAATATTTTTGAAAAATTCGACGTCGTTCTCTTATCTTCCGAGCTGGAATTTTGTCGCTCGAATTCATCGAAATACGACGTCATTGTCTTATCTTCCGAGGAGGAATTATGTCTCTCTGGTCTAGCGCATAGCTCCCCTGTTTGTCGACGGCAGAAGTCTGGTTTGATTGGGTTTCCCCTCGGAGCCTGTGTT
This sequence comes from Pogostemon cablin, assembly GCA_023678885.1. NCBI lineage: Eukaryota > Viridiplantae > Streptophyta > Magnoliopsida > Lamiales > Lamiaceae > Pogostemon > Pogostemon cablin. Next base: position 17,095,837 of record CM042982.1, on the reverse strand, counting down.
TTGTACACAAATCGCTCGATAAGGTCCGTTCTTTGGTAACTCGGCCCAGCCACAACGCCTATGGTCGCTCTACGACTACCCTTTGATGCCAAATTTTCTTTAGCCGGCCTCCACACGTGAGTCCTTCCATTCTTCTCTATCGTTGGTGGATGGTTTTTGAATTCCCATCGCTGTTGTTGTTTTAATGCTGAAATCTCTGTCGGTGAGCGTTGGTGATTGTAATTATTTCACTCTTTGTGAAGGATACTCATTCCCGGATTACTCCATGATTTAATTATTTTATTTTAGTTTATAAGATTTTGATGAAATTTGATCTCATGTTCTTGGTGGAATTAAATGTGGAGGAGCACTTGCAGATTCTTGCCCTTGGTTTGTTTATGCATACCTTTTCTGGATATTACATCCTGATTCAAGCAAGTTTGGTGTATCGGTTGCCTCATGATGCGTATGGTCTTACTCTTAAGAAGGCTATGATGATGTTTCTAGTTAGCATCTTTGTTTAGAATTGTGCTTTGTTTTGTTTAGATACATTAACTCCTGCTGATAGCCCATTGAGAGATGCATTTGATCAATTTTAAAATTTTTGGTTGGTGTCTGCTCATCTTGTGTGCTTGCGTTTGGTAGCTTATTAGTTATTATTATTTAAATCTTTTTCTATCATGCTATATGACGCATTAATTTTATGAACTTATTCTGCAGCTGATTTTATGAACTTAGTTGCTGGTGTTGATTTTTGCTTATTAGATAAGTCTGATTTGCTTTGAATGTTATGAAATGAAATGTATTGTGTTAGTCATCTTAGGACTCTAATTATATTGGGTAAGACCGTTGTTAATCGTGAACTGTTGGTATTCGTATAGCTTCCCGGTGTTCTTTGGGTGTTGCTGGATTTATATCTTGACGTTCCTAATAAGGACAATGTTGGTTAGTGAATAAATATATCATGCTCCATTTTGCTCTCAATTTGAACTTGATAACAATTGAAGTCTCGCACTTACATCCATGGCTGTCTTTCTAGTACTTGTGGATGCTATTTGTGAATTTATGACTAACTTTTTCTTGGTAAGGCTAAGGGATTCACACAAGGTATTTGATGCTGATTCTGGAATTGCTGCGATTTTGTGTTGCAAATGTGAAGCAATAGATCAATTCTTCTTGTGATATAAATCTGAGAATTGAGATATGAGACAGTTTCTTACTTAATTATTTTTTGTAATAAACTTGTCATTAGATTTGGAGGGTTATCCAGCCTAGCTCTAGAGCTCAAGATCCTAGAAGGGTAAATAAGCCATAATTTTCTAGTTGTCTGCAAGCAGTTCTAACATCTCTTTCTTAGATTTTTCATTAATATATACCATTACCTGTGAATTGATTTCTTTGTATTCCAAATTATAAGATCATTAGATGGTCATTCTACTATTTTAACGCCATTGTTAACTCCAATCATGCATTTAAATTTCAACAGTTAGAAGTGACATGTAATTATTCCAACAGTTAGGAGGTGATGGATTTATTCATTCCATCTTTGCTTATGTGTCTGTGTAATTATTCACGGTTAGGAGGTGATGGGTTAAAATATGTTGAAGTATGTTATAAGGCAAATGTACATTAAGCTAAAATGTGAAAATTAAATGTGCTGAAATATTGTGTAAGATACATCTGTAGAGAAAAAATGTGCAAAAAAATTGTGAAAATAAATTGCAAAACAAAATGTGAAGAAAAAAATGCTAAAAAAAAGTGCAAAACAAAATTATGCAAAACAAAATGTGCAAACACATAGGGGTATTTATGGTATCACAATCATAATTGTGTAGTTATGAATATTAGTTCTTTGAGTCATGTAGTTTATAGCAATTATGCATTATTTTATGTATCCCATAATAAGTGACCCTTGTTTCTCATGTTATATAATTTTCTAAAGGGTTTATTACTATAAGGTATACCCTTTACACCTTAAATACTCTTAATTACACTGAAAAAAAAATTATTATCCACTACACAAATTAACAGTAAAGAGACCAAATTACCCTTAATTAAACCAAATATTTCCCAACGCATTCTATGTAATCACCGTTTCTCTCTCCTAGATATATTCTCTGTAATCTCCTAGCCTCTCGCTTCCGCTCTGTGCGACCCGATCTGGTTTCTTCTCCGTCCATGGCTGCTGCCATATTATCTAGCCGTTTGCTGGCCCAATCGAAGTCCTCTAAGGCTTGTCTTTTAACCTAGGCCTCTCACATTGTCTCGACTATGATTGATGTCATTTTGGTCTTCACCGCCTCACCCATCCGCCTAGGGCTTGCCTTTCTAGCGGCTGCGCTGCCATCACGCCGGTTCTCTTCTCTTCCTTCCAACGGCAGGATATCCACGCTTCAATTCTTCCTATATATGGTGATAGCCAAGTCTTTCCAGCACCAGATCGTCGTTCCTTCTCGATGCCCTAAGGTTCGCTTCCCATGGCAGCCTTTATTTCACCGCTGCAGACTGACTGCGCTCAAATCGATATGGGGATCTTATTCCCAGATTCAATATATACCTTGGTTTTACTCGACTTCCAAGTTCTGCTTTTGATGAGCCTACTTCGTATGCGCTTGTTGGAATCCCAAATTCAGCCATGTGAGCACCACGTTCAACTCCATCAAGGTCTGCTCTGTTTCTCCTCGCTGATTGATGTCTTGGGCATCCTCCATGGAGTTCTTGATGGAGGAATTGGAAGCCGTCAACCACGCCGATTTGGTGAAAGAATGTGAATCATTGAAGAGAGTGTGTGGTGAGTTGTTTGGTTAAATTATAAAGTTGTGTTAGTTTTGAGGTTTCAGATTAACTGGGAAAGGAGATGCAGTTTTATGCTGTGTTCCATGTAATGGTGTTACGTTTGCTGCTAATCTAGCTAACTTATTATCTTAGCACATTCAGTTTATTTCTGCTTATGCATGTGATAATTGACTTAAATAACCTGACATATACCATCTACTGGTGTTGAACAATGCTTGAAATTGAGTAGCAAAAAAAATTATAAAGAATAAATGTGAAAAAAATAGTGCAAATATATTGTGCAAAAAATATGTAAAACAAAATGTGAAAATAAATTGTGCAAAACAAAATGTGTAAAAAAACAAAATTGTGCAAAAACAAAAATGTGCAAACAAAAATTTGCAAAGCAAAATATGCAAAAAAAAAAAATTGTGCAAAAACAAAATTGTGTAAAACAAAATGGTGCAAACCCTACCCTTCACCTACCCACCATTGCCGGACTACCACCAGACCTCCGACGGCCGGTCGCTGACCTCCGCCTGACCTTCGCCGGAACTTAAAATGTGCAAACTAAATGTGCAAAAACAAATTTGTGCAAACACTTAGGGGTATTTATGGTATCACAATCATAATTGTGTAGTTATGAGTATTAGTGCTTTGAGTCATGTAATTTATATCAATTATGCATTATTTTATGTATCCAATAGTAAGTGACCCATTTAATTAATAACAAAAAAGCTCGTGATAAAATGGAGAAAAAAGGAATAAAGTCATGAATTTTGATGCAATTATTCCAATAATATTTTAATTAAGTACAAAATTTTTTTAGAAATTTAAGTTAATTTTTTAGTTTTTAACTTTTAATAACAGGTATAAACATATGAAAGGGAACATGAACACTTGGTTATAGATGAAATACGGAATATAGATTTAAGAGTGTATAAGAATAGCCAAACAAAACATTCCAAGCATGTTATAATGTCCCACATTGATTTCACACGCAAGTGTGGAAAGGCACATGAGTGGGGGTCAACCCTTCACCTTCAGCCATGGTTTTTAGGTGAAGTTAGGGCTCTCTATCTTATGTGCCTAACAATTTAGTCCGACTTGCCGGATCTGGATGGGCCACAGGATGGGGCTACCTGATGTGTGGGCCCAAAGGTTGCCAACCCGGATATGAGCTCAAGAAAGGTTGCAACCCGGAGTTGTGGGCCTAGGTGTAGGTTGCCACCTGGAGTATGCCGTCCGTGGACATCCAGTTCAAAGGGGGATGGTTTGTAATGATATCTCACATTGATTTCACATGCAAGTGTGGAAAGGCAAATAAGTGGGGGACAACCCTTCACCTTCAGCCATGGTTTTGGGTGAAGTTAAAGCTCCCTAACTTATGTGTCTAACAATTTGGTCCAACCTCCAGGATCCGAACTAGCCACGGGATGGGGCTACCCGATGTGTGGGCCTAGAGTTTGCCACCCTGGATGTGGGCTTAAGGGGGGTTGCCACCCGGAGTTGTGGGCCTAGATGCGGGTTGCCACCCGAAGTGTGCCGTCCGTGGACGTCCGGTTCCAAGGGGGATGGATTGTTATGATGTCCCACATTAATTTCACCCGCAAGTGTTAAAAGGCATTTAAGTGGGGGTTAACCCTTCACCTTCAGCCATGGTTTTGAGTGAAGTTAGGCTCCCTAGCTTATGTGCCTAACAAAGCATCTCTGAGAAAGTAAATGTGTAACTATGAAAAAAAAAATGTCAACACCAACAACAATACAGTAGATCACCGTGATAAAACTCTTATATAATTCTGGACTTACCAATCTAAAAATTTGTTGTATTCCATCGCTACCAAAGGAGTGTCCACAAGGTAATATCATAGCATCTTCCATAAGTGTTCCTCTGTGAAGAAAAAAAACAACATTTATATGCATGTATCATTGCAAATTTAGTCACGCTAACCAAAAGGCAAAAACTACCAATCATAATTAATAAAGGGTATATAGCCAAATCTTTGGGTTTTAGCTAATTACTTCCATCCTATTTCAAAGTTAAAAAGATAGTGCATATGAAACTGAATTAAAAGCAGATAAAGTACTAGCAGGACCCTCAATAATTGTCTTGGGTTCAAATTAGCCCCAAAACAATTTTTTGGTCTAATCACACCTCATAATTTGAAAATTGAACAAATTAACCCCTCAACTAATTTAATATAATGTTGTGCACTTCCATCAAATAAACACAAACGACATTGTTAAGCAATGGAATATCAGTTGGACTGAACTTTGGCTAATGAGCTAAGGTTTTCTTCTGCTTAAGTTCCAAGGAGGAATAGCTGTTGAAGTATTGGTTAAGTACATATCTTAAGGCTTAGAGCATAAAACTAACTCTCATTAATTTGAACTAACACCTTCACCTTCTTCTACTCTGTTGTCAATATCTTCTGCTCCCCCTCCTCTGCTGCCGATCCCGCCATCTCCAAATATATATAGAAATACAGTAAACATAGGCCTGTAGTGGAGCTACTGCCGCGTTGGGCCCTGGTGGACATGATGACCTCCACCGTTTCAATGGATGTGATAATTTGTTATATGATTTTTTGCTCAATGGATATCAGAGTTGTTGTGACGAGAACATGTGGTTGCTGAAACATCTAATTATATTAGTTGAGCGATTAATTTGTTCAATTTTCAAATTGGGAACCAAATATCGTGCATTGGGGGATTTGAACTAGAGACAATTGTTGAGGGTCCTGTATGTACATTGTCCCAACAATTAATTTGTTTCAAAGTAATAAAGTGTAGTGAACAAATTTTCTTATTCAAAAAAGATTTGGGAAGAGAAAGCCTTGAATAAAGGTCTACAAACATGAGATTTCATTTCTCTTTCCCCTTGGACAGAAATGAACAAAATATAAAGGTCACTTCATCACAATTACACATCATAGCATGACCACAGTAAGAATCTTCCAGATGAATCAGGAACTCCTTATGCAGTATACTAAGCTAGCAGAGATTACCCTCATCTAAAGGAAAACACAATTCTATTCTAGACTTTAAGAAGATAGTTATCATGTAACCAATGTCCACAAAGGAAAAATTCCAATCAATTTAAGAATCCTTGAAGAGCAGACATGACAGCTACTAAAAACTACCTCGAAATCACACCTGCTTAATCGGTTATATACTGAGCAATTCCTAATACACTGCTATTTCTTCACAGTCACAGTACTGGTTAACAAGTAAATAAATCCAAATGAATATCATACTTACAGTTCAATAATGAACTACAACACAAAACCTAAACGACCCACATACAGGTTAAAGATAATGCAAATGCCCACAAGTAGAAACAAAATAAAATTAATCAGAAAGTGCTTACGTTATAGGGTCTGAGAGAATAGCCCTCAAGGACTCCCAAGATTCACTGAAATATGATCCCTCCTTAATTACATGGAATCCACAACCATTCTCCAAAGTTTAGTTATCCCTTTGCCCGGAAGAAGAGCTAGGACCCTCTACCCCGTTTAAATACTGTGAGTAGCAAATCTCTCCACTACTGGCATTTCTCAGTTCGCCACTTCTGTTACTTCCACTGGTGCCTTCATTTACATTATGTACCATGCTCATATCTTTGAAACCTAATATAGACCAAAATTGAATGAAATTACACATAAATCCACAAAGACAAACGAAGCTCCCAAGCGTGTGAAAAATCAAAGCCTTTATTTATTTATTTACCAATTACCTAATGCTGAAATGTGTTTCATATTATGACTATTACTGCAGCACTAAATCTACCTTTTTTATCACTGTCACATGTTTTAGGAACAATGGCTAAATTCTCCACATTATTTTCCATGTCATCATCCTCGTCCTCCTCATCATCACCATCGCCATCATCGTCATCCTCCACATCTTCACCCTCCGAACCATCTCCACCAGAGCTACGGCTACTGGAATTCCATTGGTGGCGAAACTGGGATGGTTGTGGTGGCGGTTGCTGGAAATATTGATCATAATGAGAGAGTGAGCACCAAAACGAAGAAAATATGCATCGAAACGTAGGAAATATTGATCATAACAAGCGAATGATAATCAAAATGAAGGAATATGCAACTAAACAAAGGAAATGTTGATCATAATGAGAGAATGAGCATCAAAATGAAGGAAATGTGCATCGAAACGAAGGAAATGTTGATCGTAATGAGAGAAAGAGCATCAAATGAAGGAATATGTATCGAAACAAAGTAAATGTTGATCGTAATGAGAGAATGAGCTTCAAAATGAAGGAAATATGAATCGAAACAAAGGAAATGTTGATCGTAACAAGATAATGAGCATCAAAATGAAGGAGTATGCATCAAAACGAAGGAAATATTTATCGTAATGAGAGAATGAGCATCAAAATGAATGAAATATGCATCGAAATGAAGAAAATGTTGATAATAACAAGCGAATGAGCATCAAAATAAAGGAATATGCATCGAAACGAAGGAAATGTTGATCGTAATGCGAGAAAGAGCATCAAATTGAAGGAATATGCATCGAAACAAAGTAAATGTTGATCGTAATGAGAGAATGAGCATCAAAATGAAGGAAATATGCATTGAAACAAAGGAAATATTGATCGTAACAAACTAATGAGCATCAAAATGAAGGAATATGCATCAAAATGAAGGATTATCGTAATGAGAGAATGAGCATCAAAATGAAGGAAACATTCATCGAAACGATAAAAATGTTGATCATAACATGCGAATGAGCATCAAAATGAAGAAATATGCATAGAAACAAAGGAAATATAATCGTAATGAGAGAATGTGCATCAAACTGAAGGAATATACATCGAATCGAAGGAAATCTTTGTTCGTAATGAGAGAATGAGCATCAAATTTAAGAAAATATGCATCGAAACGAAGGAGATGTTTATCTTAACAAGGGAATGAGCATCAAAATGAAGGAATATGCATCGAAACAAAGGAAATATTGATCGTAATGAGAGAATGAGCATCAAACTTAAGGAATATGCATCGAAACGAATGAAATGATGATCGTAATAAGAGAATGAACATCGAAATAAGGGAAATATGCATCGAAACGAAGGAAATGTTGATCATAACAAGCGAATGAGCATCAAAATGAAGGAATATGAATCAAAACTAAGGAAATATTGATTGTTATGATAGAATGAGCATCAAAATGAAGGAAATATATATGCAACGAAACGAAGGAAATGTAGATCCTAACATGCGAATGAGCATCAAAATGAAGGAATATGCATCGAAACGAAGGAAATGTTGAATATAAGGAGAGAATTAGCTTCAAAATGAAGGAAATATGCATCGAAACGAAAGAAATATTGATCATAACAAGCGAATGGGCAAAATGAAAGAATATGCATCGAAACTAAGGAAATTGTTATCATAAAAAGCGATTGAGCATAAAAATAAAAAAATATGCATCGAAACAAAGAAAATATTGATAATAACAAGGTAATGAGCATCAAAATGAAGCAATATGCATCGAAACCAAGGAAATGTTGATCATAATGAGAGAATGAGCATCAAAATGTAGGAATATGCATCAAAACGAATGAAATGTTGATCGTAATGAGAGAATGAGCGTAAAAATGAAGGAATATGCCTCGAAACGAAGAAAACGTTGATCGTAATGAGAGATTGAGCATAAAAATGTGGGAAATATGCATCGAAATGAAGGAAATGTAGATCATAACAAGCGAATGAGCATCAAAATGAAGGAAATATGAATCAAAACGAAGGAAATGCTGATCGCGTAACAAGCGAAAGAGCATTAAATTAAGAAATATGCATCGAAACGAAGGATATGCTGATCGTAATGAGAGAATGAACATCAAAATGAAGGAAATATTCATCTAAACAAAGGAAATGTTGATCATAACAAGAGAATGAGCATCAAAATAAAAGAAATATGCATTGAAACGAAGGAAATATTGATCATAACAAGCGAATGAGCATCTAATTGAAGGAAAATGCATCGAAACAAAGGAAATGTTAATCGTAATAAGAGAATGAGCATCAAAATGAAGGAATATTCATCAAAATAAAGGAAATATTGATTATAATGTGAGAATGAGCATCAAAATGAAGAAAATATGCATCGAAACGAAGGAAATGTTGATCATAACAAGATAATGAGCATCAAAATGAAGGATTATGCAACGAAACAAAGGAAATGTTGATCATAATGAGAGAATGAGCATCAAAATGGAGGAAATATGCATCGAAACGAAGAAAATATTGATCATAACAAGCGAATGGCATCAAAATGAAGTAATATACATCTTAACGAAGGAAATGTTGATCATAATGAGAGATTGAGCATCAAAATGGGGGAAATATGCATCGAAATGAATGAAATGTTGATCATAATAAGCGAATGAGCATCAAAATTAAGAAATATACATCGAAACGAAAGAAATGCTGATCGTGTAACAAGCGAATAAGCATCAAAATAAAGAATATTGCATCGAAATGAAGGAAAAGTTGATCGTAATGATAGAATGAGCATCAAAATGAAGGAAATATTCATCGAAACAAAGGAAATGTTGATCATAACAAGCGTATGAGCGTCAAAATAATGGAAATATGCATCGAAACGAAGGAAATATTGATCATAACAAGCGAATGAGCATCTAATTGAAGGAAAATGCATCGAAACAAAGGAAATGTTCATCGTAATGAGAGAATGAGCATCAAAATGAAGGAATATGCATTGAAATAAAGGAAATATTGATCATAATGAGAGAATGAGCATCAAAACGAAGAAAATATGCATCGAAACGTAGGAAATGTTGATCATAACAAGCGAATGAGCATCAAAATGAAGGAATATGCAGCGAAACAAAGGAAATGTTGATCATAATTAGAGAAAGAGCATCAAAATGAAGGAAATGTGCATTGAAACGAAGAAAATATTGATCATAACAAGCGAATGGGCATCAAATTGAAGTAATATGCATCTTAACGAAGGAAATGTTGATTGTAATGAGAGAAAAAGCATCAAAATAAGGAAATATGCGTTGAAACGAAGAAAATGTTGATCATAACAAGCGAATTAGCATCAAAATAAAGGAATATGTATCGAAACGAAGGAAATATTGATCGTAATGAGAGAATAAGCATCAAAATGAAGGAATATGCATCGAAACGAAGGAAATATTGATCGTAATGAGAGAAAAGCATCAAAATGAAGGAATATGCATCGAAACGAAGTAAATTTTGATCGTAATGAGAGAATGAGCTTCAAAATGAAGGAAATATGCATCGAAACAAAGGAAATGTTGATCGTAACAAGCTAATGAGCATCAAAATGAAGGAGCATGCATCAAAACGAAGGGAATATTTATCGTAATTAGAGAATGAGCATCAAAATGAAGGAAATATGCATCGAAACGAAGAAAATATTGATCATAACAAGCGAATGAGCATCAAAATAAAGGAATATGCATCAAAACGAAGGAAATGTTGATCGTAATGAGAGAAAGAGCATCATATTGAAGGAATATGCATCGAAACATAGTAAATGTTGATCGTAATGAGAGAATGAGCATCAAAATGAAGGAAAATGCATCGAAACGAAGGAAATATTGATCGTAACAAGCTAATGAGCATCAAAATGAAGGAATATGCATCAAAACGAAGGATTATCATAATGAGAGAATGAGCATCAAAATGAAGGAAATATTCATCGAAACGATGAAAATGTTGATCATAACATGCGAATGAGCATCAAAATGAAGAAATATGCATAAAAACAAAGGAAATATTGATCGTAATGAGAGAATGTGCATGAAACTGAAGGAATATACATCAAATCGAAGGAAATCTTGTTCGTAATGAGAGAATGAGCATCAAATTTATAGAAATATGCATCGAAACGAAGGAGATGTTTATCTTAACAAGGGAATGAGCATCAAAATGAAAGAATATGCATCGAAACAAAGGAAATATTGATCGTAATGAGAGAATGAGCATCAAACTGAAGGAATATGCATCGAAATAAAGGAAATGATGATCGTAATGAGAGAATGAACATCAAAATGAAGGAAATATACATCAAAACAAAGGAAATGTTGATCATAACAAGCGAATGAGCATCAAAATGAAGGAATATGAATAGAAACTATGGAAATATTGATTGTTATGATAGAATGAGCATCGAAATGAAGGAAATATATATGCATCGAAACGAAAGAAATGTAGATCCTAACAAGCGAATGAGCAACAAAATGAAGGAATATGTATCTAAACAAAGGAAACGTTGATCATAACAAATGAATGAGCATCGAAATGAAGGAATATGCATCGAAACTAAGGAAATTGTTATCATAAAAAGCGATTGAGCATAAAAATGAAGGAAATATGCATCGAAACAAAGAAAATATTGATAATAACAAGGTAATGAGCATCAAAATGAAGCAATATGCATCGAAACTAAGGAAATGTTGATCTTAATGAGAGAATGAGCATCAAAATGAAGGAATAAGCATCGAAACGAATAAAATGTTGATCGTAATGAGAGAATGAGCATAAAAATACAGGAATATGCCTCGAAAAGAAGAAAACATTGTTTCTTTTAAAGTAATTTTTATTCATTTTTTTCATATTTAAAAACAATAAATACATTTAAAATTTTTCCATATCAAACCCGATCAGTCCTAACCTTGTGAAGTTCATTATTTTTTAAAAGTAATTTTATTAATTTTTTTATTTAAGAATAATAAATATGAAAATGTGCTCCAAAATATAAAATGAGCAACGAAATGAAGAAAAAGTGCATAAAAATTAGAAAATGAGCATCGAAATTAAGAAATTGTGCATCAAAATAAAGGAAATGAGCATGAAATGTAGGAAATGAGTATTGAAATGAAGGAAATGAGCATCGAAATGAAGGAAACGTGAAACGAATTTATGGAAATGTGCATTGAAATGATAAAATGAGCATCAGAATCAAGGAAATGTGCATCGAAATTAGTAAATGAGCATCAAATGAAGTAAACGTAATCCAAAATGAGAAATGAGCATCGAAAATAAAGGAGACGTGCATCGAAATTAGCATAAAAATGAAGGAAATGTTCATCTGAAATGAGAAAATGAGCATCGAAACGAAGAAAATATTGATTGAAACAAGAAATAAGCATTGAAATGAAGAAAATATGCTTCTTAATCAATAAGATATTAAAAAAATAAAAAAAATATTTTCAAATTAAAACCGATAGGTTCTAACCTTTGTAAACCATTCAAAAAAATTAAACATTAAACTTGATCGGTTCTAACCATGTAAAATTTATTGTTTCTTTTAAAGTAATCTCTATTAATATCTTTTCATATATAAAAATAATAAATACATATAAAATTTTTCCATATTAAACCCGATCGGTTCTAACCTCACAAAGTTAATTTATAGTAATTTTTATTAAATTTTGTTTTCATATTTTAGAATAATATATACATGTAAAATTTTTCACTTTAAACCCGATCATTTCTAAACTTGTAAAGTTTATTATTATTTTAAAAGTAATTTTTATTAATTTTTTTCATATTTAAGAATAATAAATATGGAATGTGCATCAAATGAGAAAATGAGCAACGAAATGAAGTAAAAGTGAATCGAAATTAGAAAATGAGCATCGAAATGAATGAATTGTGTATCAAAATAAAGGAAATTAGTATCGAAATGTAGGAAATGAGAATCGAAATGAAGGAAACGTGTAACGACATGAAGGAAGCGTATATCGAAATGAAGGGAATGTGCATTGAAATGTTAAAATGAGCATCAAAATTGGAAAATGTGGATCAAAATTATAAAATGAGCATAAAAAAGTAAACGTCATCAAAATGAGAAATGAGTATCGAAATGAAAGAAACGTGCATCCAAATGAGCATCATAATGAAGAAAATGTGCATTAGAAATGAGAAAATGAGTATCGACATGAACGAAATGTTGATCAAAATAAGAAAATAAGCATCGAAATGAAGGACATATACTTCTTATTGAATGAAGATATTAAAAAAATAACAAAAATATTTTTAAATTAAAACTGATAGGTTATAACCTTTGTAAACCATTCAAAATATTTTTTACATTAAACACAATCGCTTCTAACCTTGTAAAATTCATAGTTTTTTTTTTAAGTAATTTTTATTAATTTCTTTTCATATTTAGGAATAGTAAATATATATATATATAAAATTTCCACATTAAACCCGATCGGTTCTAACTTTATAAAATTCATTGTTTTTTTAAAAATAATTTTATTAATTTTTTTCATATTAAAGATAATGAATATATATATATATACATATACATATATATATATATATATATATATATATATATATATATATATAATTTTTTCAGATTAAACCCAATTGGTTCTAACCCTGTAAAGTTCATTATTTTTTCTTATAGAATTTTTATGAATTTTTTTTTCATAATTAAGAATTATAATCACATATAAAATTTCTCTACATTAAACTCAATTAGTTCTAACCTTGTAAAGTATATTATTATTTTTAAGTAAATTTTATTAATTTTTTTAATATTTAAGAATAATAAATACATATAAAATATTTCCTGATTAAAAATGATGGCCGTCAAGTGATCGGGTATTAACTTGATAATGAGATTACTTTTCGTTGCGTCTATTTTCAAAGGCCCCCCTTTGCTATTTTTAGATTATTCGGGTAGAAATTTTACAGTAGGGTTGATCTGTTGGTCGGTCAGGTGGTCGGATATTATTTTCATTGTCTACCGACCCACATATCATCTACCGATCACTCTGTAAACTTGATAATGAGATTACTTTTTATCGCGTCTATTTTCCAAAGGTCATTATTTTCTATTTCTAGATCACTCGAGTAAGAGTTCCACAGTAGGGTCGGTCGCTTGGTCGATCAGGTGGTCGGGTATTATTTCTAGGGTATGTCATGCGTGAGACCGTCTCACGTGAGATTATTTTTTACTTTTTAAAATAGTTATCACTTTCGCTATAGATCATTATCACTTATGCTATAAAATGTTATCACTTTTTATTTATACTAAAAATTGTTCATGAAATAACATTATCACTTTTTGTTAATTTATTATCACTTTCCTATATTAAAGTTATCACTTTCTGGCCGCCTCACGTAAGCCCTTACGTGCGACGGTCTCACACAAGTCTTTGCCTTATTTTTATTGTCCTCCGACCCACATATCGTCGACTGATCACCCTGTAAAATTGATAATCAAATTACTTTTATCACGTCTATTTTCCAAAGAACCCCTTTGCTATTTCTAGACCAGTCGGATAGAAGTTCCACAGTAGGGTCGGTCGACTGGTCGGTCAGGTGGTCGGGTAGGAGTTCGACAGTTTTTCTAAAGATCCCCCTTTGCTATTTCTAGATCAGTCGAGGGTCGGTCGGTTGGTCGGTCAAGTGGTCGGGTATTAATTTCCATTGTCTACCGATCCACATATCATCGACCGATCGTCCTGTAAACTTGATAATGAGATTACTTTTTATCACGTCTATTTTCCATATAATCCTGTTTGATGATTATCAATCTGCAGGGTAAAAGTTCAACAGAAGGGTCGGTTAGGTGTTCAGGTCGTGGCCGCAATGTCTATCAACCCATATATCATCGATCGATCGCCCCTTAAACTTGATAATGAGATTACTTGTTATCGCGTCTTTTTTCTGTATGCCACCATTTGTTGATTCTCGATCAGTCGGGTAGGAGTTCTCTAATTGTGTCGGTCAGTTGGTTGGTTTAGTGGTTGGTTAATAGTATCAATGTCTACAGACCTACATATCTTCGACCGATCGCTCTGTAAACTTGATAATGAGATTACTTGTTATCGCGTCAATTTTTCCAAGGTCCCCATTTGCTATATCTCAATCAATCAGGTAGGAGTTTCACATTAGGGTCGGTCGGTTGGTCGGTCAGGTGGTCGAGTATTATTTCCATTGTCTACTGACCCACGTATCATCGACCGATCCTCCTGTAAACTTGATAATGAGATTACTTTTTATCGCGTCTATTTTCCAAAGGTCCCCTTTTGTTATTTCTAAATCAGTTGGATAACAGTTCCACAGTAGAGTCATACAGTTTGTCGGTTAGGTGGTTAGATATTATTTCCATTGTCTACCGGCCCACCTATCATCGATCGATCGCCTTGTAAACCTAATAATGAGTTTACTTTTTATCGCGTCTATTTTTCAATGGCCCCCCTTTGCTATTTCTATATTATTCGGATAGGAGTTCCACAGTAGGTTTGTTAAGTTGGTCGGTCCGGTGGTCGGTTAATAGTTCCAATGTCTATCGAACCACATATCATCGACCGATTATCTTGTAAACTTAATAGTGATTACTTTTTATTTCGTCTATTTTCCAAAGGTCCCCATTCACTACTTCTGGATCAGTTTGGTATGAGTTCCACTGTAGGGTTGTTCAGTTGGTTGGCCTGGTGGTCGGTTAATAGTTCAATTGTCTACCGACCCACATATCATCGACTGATCTTCTACCCGATTGATCTAGAAATAGCAAAAGGGGACCTTTAAAAAATAGACGCGTTAAAAATTAATCTCATTATCAAGTATACAGAGCGATTGGATAATGCTTGTTGGTTGGTAGATGTTGGAACTATTAACCGACCACCTGACTAACCAACAGACTGACCTTACTGTGGAACTCCAACCCGACTGATCTAGAATCAAGAAAGGGGGACCGTTGGAAAATAGATGCGAAAAGACATAATCTCATTAACCGACCAACCCTACTGTAGAAATCTTACCTCACAGATCTAAAAATAGCAAAGGGGGACCTTTGAAAAATAGACACGATATAAAGTAATCTCATTATAAAGATTACAGGGTAATCGATCGATGATGTGTAGGTCGATAGACATTGAAACTATTAACCGACCACCAGATCGAGCAACCGACCAACCCTATTGTAGAACTCCTACTCGACAGATCGAGAAATAGAAAAAGGGGGACCAGAACTTAGGAAAACAGACGTGATAAAATATAATCTCATTATCAAGTTTATTGAGCAATCGGTCGATGATATGTGGGTCGGTAGACATTGGAACTTTTAACCAACCACCACTCGACCAATGACCAGCCCTACTGTGGAACTCCTACCTAACTAATTTAGAAATAGCAAAGGGGGACCTTTGGAAAACTGTAGAAATCCTAATCGGCTTATCTAGAAAAAGCAATGGAGGACCTTTTAAAAATAGACGAGATAAAATGTAATCTCATTATCAATTTTACAGCGCGATCAATAGATGATATGTGGGTCGGCAGACTTTAAAACTATTAACTGACCACTAGACCGACTAACTGACCAACCCTACTGTAGAACTCTTACCCGACTGATTTAGAAATAGCGAAAAGGGACATTTGGAAAATAGACGTGATAAAAAGTAATCGCTTTATCAAGTTTATAAGATGATCGGTCGATGATATGTGTGTCGATAGACATTGGAACTATTAATCAGCCACCATACCGACCAACTAACAACCCCTATTGTAGAACCCTTACCTGACTAATCTAGAAATAGAAAAGAGGGACCTTTGGAAAATAGATGCGATAAAAAGTAATCTTATTATCAAGTTTACAGTACGATCGGTCGATGATATGTGGGTCGGCAGACGTTGGAACTAAAAACAGACCAAAAGATCGACCAACAGAAAAACACTACTATAGAACTCCTATCCTACCGATCGAGAAATAGCAATGTGGGAACTTTGGAAAATAGACGCTATAAAAAGTAATCTTATTATCAAGTTTATAGGGGGATCGATCGATGATATGTGTGTTAGTAGACATTGGAACTATTAACCGACCACCAGACTTACTAACCGACCAACCCTACTGTGGAACACCTATCCGACTAATCTAGAAATAGCAAAGGGGGATAATTGGAAAAACTATAGAACTCCTACTAGACTGATCTAGCTATAGCAAAGGGGAACCTTTGAAAAATAGACGCGGTAAAATGTAATCTCATTATCAAGTTTACAGGGCGATCAGTCGATGATATGTGGGTCGGTAAACATTGGAATATTAACCTACCACCAGACCGACCAACCGACTAACCCTTTCGTAGAAGTTCTACCCGACTAATCTAGAAATAGGAGAGGGCGATCTTCCGAAAATAGATGCATTAAAAATTTATATCATTATCAGGTTTACAATGATATCATTTATATCATTATTAGGTTTACAATGATATCAAATGATGATATGTGGGTCAGCAGATGTTGGAACAATTAACCGACAACCAGACCGACCAACCCGACTATAGAATTTCTACCTGACAGATCTAGAAATAGCAAAGGGGGATCTTTGGAAAATAAACGTGATAAAAGGTAATCTCATTATTAAGTTTACAAGGCGATCGGGCGATGATATGTGGGTCCGTAGATGTTGGAACTACTAACTGACCACCAGACCGACCAACCGTCCAACCCTATCTTAGAACTCCTATCCGACTGATCTAGCAATTGCAAAGGAGGATTGACCTTAGGAAAATAGAAGTGATAAAAAGTAATCTCAATATCAAGTTTATAGGGTGATCGATCATTGATATGTGTGTAGGTAGACATTGGGACTATTAACTGACAACCAGACTGATTAACCGGCCAATCCTACTTTGGAACTCCTACCCGACCAATCTAGAAATAGCAAAGGGGGACATTTGGAAAAACTGCAGAACTCCTACCCAACTTATCTAGAAATAGCAAAGGGGAACCTTTGAAATATAGACGCGATAAAATATAATCTCATTATCAAGTTTACATGTCGATTAGTCGATGATATGTGAGTCGGTAGACATTGAAACTATTAACCGACCACCAGACCGAGCAACCGATGAACCTTAAAGTAGAGCTGCTACCGGATTAATCTAAAAATAGCAGAGGGGGATCTCCGAAAAATAGACGCATTAAAAATTAATCTCATTATGAAGTTTACAAGGCGATAGGTCGATTATATGTGGATCAGTAGACATTAGAATTATTAACTGACCACTAGACCGACCAATTGACCAACCCTACTCTTAACTACGACCTAACTGTTATAGAAATAGCAAAGGGGGGCCTATGGAAAATAGACGTGTTAAAAAGTAATCTAATTATCAAGTGTACAAGGCTATCGGTCGATGATATGTGGATCGGTAGACATTTGAACTGCTAACCGACCACCAGACCGACCAACCAACCAACCAACCCTACTATGGAACTCCCTCCCGACTAATTTAGAAATAGCAAAGGGGTACCTTCGAAAAACTGTAGAACCGCTACTCGACTGATCTAAAAATAGGAAAGGGAGACCTTTGAGAAATAGACGCGATAAAATGTTATCTCTTTATAAGGTTTAAAGGGTAAACGATCGATGATATGTTGGTAGGTACACATAGGAACTATTAACCGACCACCAGACCGAACAACGGACCAATTCTACTACAGAATTGCTACCCAACTGATCTAGAAAAAGCAAAAGAAGACCATTGAAAAATAGACGATTTAAAAATTAATCTCATTATCAATTTTATAGAGCAATCTATCGATGATATGTGGTTTTGTAGACGATGGAACTATTAACCGACCACCTGACCGACCAACTGACCTTGAAATAGCAAAGAGTGCCTTTGGGAAATAGATGATATGTGGATCGGCAGACGTTGGAACTATTAATGACCACTTGACCTACCAACCGATCGACCCTACATTGGAAAGTAGATACGATAAAAAGTAATTTCGTAAACTGACCAACCCTAATATAGAACTTCTACCCGACCAACTGATCTAGAAATAGCAAAGGAGGATTATTGGAAAGTAGACACGATAAAAAGTAATCTCGTAAACCAACTAACCCTAATATAGAACTTCTACCTGACTGACAGATATAGAAATAGCAAAGGGAGACCTTTGGAAAATAGTTGTGATAAAAAGTAATTTCATTATCTAGTTTACATGGCGATAAGTCGATGATATGTGGGTCAGTAGACATTGGAACTATTAACTGACCACCAGACCGATCTAGAAGTAGTAAAGAGAGACCTTAAAAAAATCGATGCGATAAAATATAATCTCATTATCAAGTTTACAGGGCGATCGGTCGATGATATGTGGGTCGGTATAAATTGGAAATATTAACCAACACCAGACCGACCAAATGACCAACTCTTCTATAGAATTGCTGCCCAACTGATCAAGAAATAGATGAGGGAGACCTTCAAAAAATAGATGCGATAAAATGTAGTCTCATTATCAAGTTTACAGGGCGATCGGTCGATGATATGTGGGTAGGTAGAAATTAAAACTATTAATCAACACCAGACCGACCAAACAACCAACTCTACCATAGAATTGCTGCCCAACTGATCAAGAAATAGTCGCGTTAAAAATTTATCTCATTATCACACTTACGGGACGATCGGCCAATTATATGTCGGTCGGTAGAGGTTGAGACTATTTACCGATCACCTAACTGAGCAACCCACCGACCGTACTGTGGGACTCTTACATGACTAATTTAAAAATAGTAAAGAGTGACCTTTGGAAAATATATGCGTTAAAAAATAATCTCATTATCAAGTATATAGGGCGATCAATTGATGATATGTGGGTCGGTAGACTATGGAACTATTATTCTATTGGCTATTGGATCATTTGGCTCAGTGTGATCCGTTAGAAAACCAGTAAACAATAACGGCGGAAGCAAAATTAAAGTTTACCTTTCTTTTGGGTTGATGTAGAGGATGAACAGCAGTCAACCACCTCTCGATCTTCTGCTGTATATCCCAAGTCGAATCCTAATGTTGTGTGGGGCAACAATCTACAGGATTCTCTCAATCTGCTTCTCTCCTTTTCTCACGTCAAAACAGCGCAGAATGTAGGTTTCTAGAAGCTGAGATGACTTATTTATTGGGCTACAGCAGGGACCTGGAGGAGAAATTGGATTGGGCCTCAATTGGATTGAATTAACCAAGCTTAGCCCAAAGCTTATAATTATATTCAATAATAATAATATAGTCCACTAAAATATTATTACTACACTACCCATACAATCCCAAAATTATGTTTTGGGCTCCTTCTTATTATGAGCCCGACAGTCTCCCCATGTTTAAGATATACAATGTCTATTAATTAATTAAGTTATTGACAACTTCATTAATTAATATATCCTCCAAGAGTAGTACCACTTAACCTTATTATCATGCCGGAATTAATCCACTTGCAAGATTTACATGATAAACCTTATGAGCTCCTCAAGGGGATATCATCAACCTATTTCGGACATGGATTCCTTCTACAATCAACAGCACACCAAAGAGACAACATTATTTTCCAACTCACCGAGTTTGTTGATTTAATACATATAAATCCCACTCATTGATGAATCAAAGAAATATATACTGCATTACGTATCGAGGTTATTGTATAGGGATTAAGAGCACAAACATCCATAATAACTGATATCAAGTTATCCTATATAGACAGTACAAGTCGAGCGATCTCAAGCTGTCCTGCTCAATACACGCTAAGTGCACTAATGTGATTCTATAGTCAAGACAAACTAATACCAAACTACACTACAACCATACCGATAGATAGTTCCCATCCATCTCGATTGTGAGCATCTGTTTATACTTTATAAGGAAACTGATAATATGATCTTCCGCGTGTTGTCGCACAACATATTATCTACAGTATAAAGTAAATGGACTTTTGCACAAACATATAAATAAACAATTTATAATATGTAAAACGTTTGATCAAATTATTCTCATTTCAAATAAAATTGTTAAAACATTGTTCAATACAAAAGCAAGGCTTTTAGTATACAAATCTAACAATCTCCTACTTATACTAAAAGGCTACGCTACCATATCTGCTGACACTCATCTAATCAACATTCCTTCTACATGCCCATTGAACGCTTTCGCTGGAAGGCCCTTAGTAAAAGGATCAGCAAGGTTATCCTCAGATGCAGTCTTGGCGACAACGACTTCCCCTCTTCTAACGATGTCTCATATCAGGTGGGACTTGCGCTCAATGTGTTTACTCGCCCTATGGGCTCGTGGTTCCTTCGAGTTTGCTACTGCAACACTGTTATCACAATAAATCGTGATCGCTTTGGACAAACCAGGAATCACATCCAAGTCCATTAAGAAGTTCCTAAACCATATTGCTTCTTTAGCTGCCTCAGATGCTTCTACATATTCAGCTTCCATGGTAGAGTCTGCAGCGCATTTCTGTTGTACACTCTTCCATACTATGGCTCCTCCTCCAAGAGTATACACATAACCCGAGATGGATTTACTAGAATCCCTATCTGACTAAAAATCCGAATCAGTATAACCCAAAGGTAACAAAGTATATGCCCTATAAATCAGCACATAATCCCTAGTCCTTCGCATGTACTTCAAAATATGCTTTACCGTAGTTCAATGCCCTTGTCCTGGATTACTTTGATACCTACTGACCATGCCATGGCATAACAGATATCTGGTCTCGTACATAGCATAGCATACATGAGGCTTCCTACTGCCGAAGCATAAGGGACCAGCTTCATTGCCTCTATTTCCTGTTGTGTCTTAGGACACATATCCTTAGATAGAGGTATTCCATGTCTGAAAGGTAGAAAACCTTTCTTGGAATCTTGCATGCTAAAACGAGTCAGGATTGTATCAATATATGAGGCTTGGGATAAGCACAACATTTTTTTTCTTGCGATCCCATATTAATTTGATCCCAAGAATGTGTATGGCTTCTCCTAAGTCCTTCATCTCAAACTGCTTGGACAGCCTTACCCTTACGCCCGACAATACCTTTACATTGTTTCCAATGAGTAGAATATCATCCACGTTCAGTACAAGAAATACCACTACGTTTCCATCACACTTTTTGTACACACATGATTCATTCGGACATTGAATAAATCCATATGACTGGATTACTTCATCAAAATGGATGTTCCATGATCTTGAAGCTTGTTTCAATCTATAAATGGACCTTTTAATCTTGCACACAAAATGCTCTTCGCCCTTTGCAATGAATCCTTCTGGTTGCTTCATATAGATGTTTTCCTCAAAACTTCCATTCAGGAAAGGTGTCTTGACATCCATTTGCCATATCTCATAATCCATATGAGCAGCAATAGATGAAAGAATCCCGATTGACTTAAGCATGGATACAGGCGAGAAGGTTTCCTCATAATCGATTTCTTCTTTCTGAGTATATCATATAGCCACAAGCCTTGCTTTAAAGGTTTCCACCTTACCATCAGATCCTTTTTTTCTTTTATAGATCCACTTGCATCCAATAACTTTTACACCATCGGGTGGTTCTACAAGCTCCCAGACTTGATTAGAATACATGGATTCTATTTCAGATTTCATTGCATTTTGCCATAATTGAGCATCTTTATCTTGCAGTGCCTTGTTGTAATTCCATGGGTCAATTTCATGTTCACTAGGGACCAAGTCAGAAGACTCTCCCAATCCCATGAATCTATCTGGTTGTCTCACAACCCTCCCACTACGATGAGGCTCCACAGGCAATTGTGTATCAGGTGTGACACGCGGTGCAGTGTCCTGTGGTATATCCTCTTGTACATTTGGTATTATGTTTAGCATTTTCCCATTCATTTGGTACATAATCCTCTTCCAAAAATATGGCGTTCGTCCTAACGATCACCTTTTGGTCCTTAGGACTATAAAATAGACCACCCCTCGTTCCTTTAGGATACCCTACAAACAGACAAATATCCATACGCGATTCTAACTTATCAACATCAGCCTTCAACACATGTACCGGAGCACCCCAAATTCGAAAGTGTTTGAGACTAGGCTTTCGCTTTGTCCACAATTCGATGGGTGTGAAAGCTACAAATTTAGAAGGTACTAGATTCAGGATATAAGCTGCTGTATCCAAGGTATATCCCCAAAATGAGCTTGGTAATTCCAAATAACTCATCATTGATCTTGCCATTTCCATAAAAGTCATATTCCTTCTTTCGGCTACACTATTCTACTGGGGTGTGCCTGGTGCAGGCAATTGGGATTCAATCCCTTGCTCCAATAAATAATTTCTAAACTCTCCCAAGAGGTATTCCCCACCAATATCAGATCGTAGTGTCTTGATATATTTTCCAAGTTGCTTTTCCACATCAGTCTTGTACTCTTTGAATTTATCAAAGCACTCAGACTTACGGCGCATCAAATAAATATATCCGTATCTAGATAATCGTCAATAAAAGTGACGAAGTATTCATAACTACCTCTTGCTTGGATAGACATAGGACCACATAAATCAGAATGAACCAATTCCAACAGATCTTTGGCTCTATACCCCTTTGTCTT
The DNA here is from genome assembly GCA_023678885.1 of Pogostemon cablin. Taxonomy (NCBI): domain Eukaryota; kingdom Viridiplantae; phylum Streptophyta; class Magnoliopsida; order Lamiales; family Lamiaceae; genus Pogostemon; species Pogostemon cablin. The sequence goes on along the minus strand of CM042982.1, from coordinate 17,072,691 downwards.
GAAAGGCCTTTTGGTCATTTTTCATTCCAAGCAGGATTCGCAAGTTGGATAATTTTTCACTACTAATGAACTCAGAGGTCCATCAGCTATCAACCTTTGAATCCTACTCAAGTTAATGTGACCCAGTCTTAGATGCCAAAGATATGTTTGGTTCATTTTAGAAGGTTCTTTTCTCTTATTAGTAGATGTATCATTCATTTCAATTTGTTGCACTGTGGGAGTAATTGGATTAAGAGTATACAAATTATCTATCAATGCACCATCACAGATAAAAATTCTATTTTTCCTTAAAACAACTTTGTCATTAAAAGAAACAGAATATCCATCCATAAACAATTTAGAAACTGAAATTAAATTCTTTCTAAAATAAGGTACATAAAGACAATTCCTCAAAACAAGAGTTTTATTCTTATTAAAAGATAAATAGATGTCTCCCACTGCAACAGCTGCTACTCTTGTAGCATTTTCCATGAGTATGGTAATCTTTCCATCACTAAGTTGTCGGGCTTGATGGAACCCTGCAAAGAATTGCAGACATGGACAGTGGCTCCCGTATCTACACACCAAGTGTCAGCAGATACAGCCGCTAAACACGATTCAACAACTAGTAAAAAAGACTTACCATTCTTGTTCCCCTTCAGAAGAGGGCAGTCAACCTTGTAGTGTCCCGGCTACTTGTATTTGAAGCACTTGCCTTTAGGCTTCTTGACCGCATCAGCATTTGCTTTCACTTGGTTCACCGGTGCTGAATTTCTTTACTTTTTCTTTTCCTACCGCCTCTTGGCCTAGGATGAGCAGCATTTTCAGCAACATGAACCTGAGGATGTCTACGAAACAGTTCTTCCACCGCCACAAGTTCTGTCAGAAGTTCCGCCAATGTGTACAAATGTTTGTTCATACCATAGTTTAGGCGAAACTGTTCAAAACTCCAAGGCAAGCTTTGGAGTATGATATCGACCTGGGTTTCCCCATTGATTTCTGCTCCAAGAACTTCCAACTCATTGAGCTGGCCCATCATTCTAAGGACATGTTCCATTATGGGAGTGCCTTCAGCCATTTTGGTGTTCATTAGAACAGACATGCCCTTCGACCTAGCAGGATGACTCTGATGCCCTAAGAGTTCCCTAAGATTATGCATCATATCATAGGCGGTGTCCATAGCTTGATGCTGAGTTTGAAGTACATTTGATATAGAAGTCAAAATGTAGCACTTAGCCATCCCATCAGCTTTGACCCACCTATTATAAGCAGCTCTTTGCTCTTCGGTAGAGTCATCAGTAGGTGTCGGAGGACATTCCTCAGTGAGAAAAAAGATATAATCTTCAGCAGTTAAAACAATGTCCATGTTTCGCTTCCAGTCAACATAATTAGTGCCAGTAAGTTTATGCTCTTTAAGTATAACAGAAAATGAGTTGAGTGACATTTGAAAATCCTGAGAATCATAAATAATTAAACAGATCAAACAATTTGAATTTATCAATTTATATTGAATCCCTAAAAATAATATAAAATAAAATTCACCAACATCTCAAGCACCATGAATTTGCATGCCACATTAGGGTGGACACATACAAATCCGAACATTTACAAGAGAAGGTTTTACCCATTAATTTCATTTGTCAACCTAACTTTATGACAAAATAATTAATACTCGGTTCATTTTAAGTCATGCAAATAACAGCAGTGACTCCATTGGGGAGGATACTTATTATTTATACCTAAGTGTACACCATTATTTGATTCCAAGTCCGCTGCCCAAGCTTATGTGTCTTCAATTGGTGAAATTCACATGCTAGGATAAATTTCTACAATCATCATAAAGAAGTTTGTACCAGTGATCCGTGAATAAACTCATCCGTTAGGGAGGAAGGCTCTATTGCCAACGCGCAAGTTTACTCACATCACTTACAAACCAATAATGGAGGCCGCAAGAATTAATTAACCAATCCCCTCTCCCACTTAGTTATTTAACACCGAGAATTTTTAACATGCATATAATATTCAATAATAAAATATACATTCCAGCATGCTTCTATTATAAGTAATTAAAAAACATATAACATGCCACATATATAACAATTAATTGTCAAGTAAAACAATTAAATCAATTATATATATATTAATAAAAAATAAAGCAAATGGGCCCTGCAGGCTAAAACAACATGAAAATTGAGCAGCTCAATAGCACAAAACAAGCCCATTATTCTTGCCCTAATAATAGCCAGCCCATAAACACCACAATTAAAATTTGGCCCAACAGCCCATGAACTAATAAATTAAGCCCAGTTGGGACAGGCCACACACAAGACTACTGCCCTAAACAATAGTCGCCTCGTTTCCTGCCAGCCGTTCAGACACCGCCAGCCTTCTGCTCCAGCGGTCGCACTGACAGCGGTGTCTTGTTAGGCCAATCCTCACAACCAGATACTGCTCAGTCATGCTGGCAGCAACATCAGATCGGCCGTCGATAAAACTGAAGATGCTAAGAAAACACCGCACTACTCGGTATCGGCTACTCTCGGTGGTCATGCCGTCAGCCCACCAGAATCGTGCCTTCTGCCCACTATCCTTGCCTATTACGCGCCAGGAAGACACCGGCGATAACACCCCCGTATCCATCCTCTCCAGCCACTCCACCTCACCAGTGCGCAGCGCCTATCACTGTCGTGATGCGATGCTCTTAAGCATCGCCGCGCAGCCACCCATTTCTGACCTGCAATCCGTCGTCGTTGACGATTGCTAACAGCAGCCCACCAACCCTACTGTTTTGTAGCTAAACGACAATAGTTCCAAAGAACTCGCCCGATCAAGTGCCCTCACGCCTTGCGCCGCCATCTCCGCGTCCATCTTTTCTGCCGAGAAAAATTGCCTGGAGGATTCATGCCACTCACCAGCCGCAAACATCAACGATGGCTATCACTCCAGGCACCGTCGTGATGCCTCCGACTGGGTCGACGTGTCATGCCTTTTCACGCAATCATCCGTCATTTCTGGTGATATACAACCAGGCCTCCGACAGCGCCGCTGATCCAGCGGGTTGGCACTTTCTTCATCACACTCAGCCTTCGTTGTTTGGTATGGCTGTGAAGCCATGAATCCGCACACGACTTTCACCAGTTGTGCCTCCGTGTGTGTACAGCGTGTTCAACCATCAACAGTAACACGCCAATTCCATCGATAAAAACACATAGGATAATACACACATATACAATCTCTAAAACATGCTTTCTATCGACCATTATATTCATAGGATTTTCACAAATAATACAAAATTATTCAAACCCTAATACACATGCTATCTATACGACACGTAATACACGTATAGCACGTTAACCCTACCCAACGTCTCACGATTCACCACGAAACCTCGCTCTGATACCAATTGTTGGCTATTGGATCATTTGGCTCAGCGTGATCCATTAGGAAACCAGTAAACAATAACAGCAGAAGCAAAATTAAAGTTTACCTTTTTTCTGGGTTGATGTAGAGGATGAACAACAGTCAATCACCTCTCGATCTTCTGCTGTATATCCCAAATTGAATCCTGATATTGTGTGGGCAACAATCTGCGGGATTCTATCAATCTGCTTCTCTCCTTTTCTCACATCAAAACGGCGCAGAATGTAGGTTTCCAGAAACTTAGATGACTTATTTATTGGATTACAGTAGGGACCAGGAGGAGAAATTGGATTGGGCATCAATTGGATTTAATTAACCAAGCGTAGCCCATAGCTTATAATTAAATCCAAAAATAATAATATAGTCCATTAAAATATTATTACTGCACTACCCATCAAATCCAAAAATTATGTTTTGGGCTCCTTATTATAAGCCCGACAGTCTCCCCATGTTTAAGATATACAATGTCCATTAATTAATTAAGTTACTAACAACTCCATTAATTAATATCTCATCCGAAAGTAGTACCACTCAATCTTATTATCATGCCGAAATTAATCCACTTGCAAGATTTACATGATAAACTTTATGTGCCCCTCAAGGGGACATCATCAACCTATGTCGGACATGGATTCCTTCTACAATCAATAGCACACCATAGAGACAACACTACTTCCCAACTCACCGTGTTTGTTGATTTAATACATATAAATCTCACCCATTGATGAATCAAAGAAATTTATACTGCCTTACGTATCGAGGTTATTGTATAGGGATTAAGAGCTCGAACATCCATAATAATTGAGATCAAGTTCTCCTATATAGACAGTACAAGTCGAACGATCTCAAGCGGTCCTGCTCAATACACGCTAAATGCACTAATGTGATTCTATAGTCAAGATAAACTAATACCAAACCACACTACAACCATACCGATAGATAGTCTCGTCTATCTCGATTGTGAGCATCTGTTTATACTTTATAAGGAAACTGATAATATGATCTTCCGCGTGTTGTCGCACAACATATTATCTACAGTATAAAATAAATGGACTTTTGCACAAACTTATAAATAAACAATTTATAATATGCAAAATGTTTGATCAAATGATTCTCATTTCAAATAAAATTGTTAAAACATTCTTCAATACAAAAGCAAGGGTTTTACTATACAAATCTAACATAATCGACCGCCTGACCGACCAACCGACTGACCTTACTGTGAAACCCCTACCCGACTAATTTGGAAACAACAAAGAAGGGTCTTTGGAAAATAGACACGATAAAAACTAATCTTGTTAACCGACCAACACTACAATAGAACTCATATTCGACTGATCTAGAAATGGCAAAGGAGGATATTTGAAAAATAGACGCGATAAAATGAATCTCATTATCAAGTTTACATGGCGATCGGTCGATGATATGTGGGTCGGTAGAAATTAGAACTGTTACCCAACCACTAGACCGACCAACCGACGAACCCTACTGTAGAACTCCTACCCGACTAATCTAGAAATAGTAAAGGGGAACTTTTGAAAATAGACTTGATAAAATGTAATCTCATTATCATGTTTACATGGCGATCGGTCGATTATATGTGGGTCGGTAGACATTGGAACTATTAATCGACCACAAGACTGACCAACCCTATTGTAGAACTCCTATCCGACAGATCTAGAAATAACAATGGGTGACCTTTGGAAAACATACACGATAGAAAGTAATCTCATTATCAAGTTTACAGGGCGATCGGTCGATGATATGCTGGTACGTAGACATTGGAACTATTAACCAACCACCAGATTGACCAACCGACCATCCCTATTGTAAAACTCCTACCCAACTTATCGAGAAAATAGCAAAGGAGGACCTTTGGAAAATAGACATGATAAAAGTAATCTTACTATAAAGTTTACAAGGCGATCGGTCGATGATATGTGAATCGTTAAACATTGGAACAATTAACCGACCACCAGACTGACCAACCGACCAACAGACCAACCCTACTGTGGAATTCCTGCCCGACTGATCTAGAAATATCAAAGGGAGACCTTTGAAAAAATTGTAGAACTCCTATCTGACTGATCCAGAAATAGCATAGGGAAACCTTTAAAAAATAGACGCGATAAAATATAATCTCATTATCAAGTTTATAGGGCGATTTGTCGATGATATGTTTGTCGGTAGAAATTGGAACTATTAACTGACCACCAGATCGACCAATCGACCAACCCCACTGTAGAACTCCTACCTGACTGATCGAGAAATAGTAATGTGGGACCTTTGGAAAATGGACGTTACAAAAAGTAATATCACTAATAAGTTTACAAGGTAATCGGTCGATGATATGAGGATCGGTAGATATTGGAACTATTAACCGACTACTAGACAGACCAACCGACCAACCCTACTTTGGAACTCCAACATGACTGAATTGTAAATAAGAAAGAGGGACGTTAGGAAAAACTGTATAACTTCTACCCGATTGATTTTGAAATAGCAAAGAGAGACCTTTGAAAAATAGATGCGATAAAATGTAATCTCATTATCAAGTTTACGGGGCCTTCTTTCGATGATATGTGGGTCGGTAGAAATTAGAACAATTAACTAACAACCAGACCGACCAAACGGCAAACCCTGTAGAATTGCTACCCGACTGATCTAGAAATAGCTGAGGGAGACCTTTAGAAAGTAGACGCGTTAAAAATTGATCTCATTATCACGTTTACAGTTTGATCGATCGATCATATGTGGGTCGTTAGAGGTTGGAACTGTTAACCTACCACCTAACTAACCAACCGACCGACCGTAGTGTGGAACTCCTACCCGACTGATCTAGAAATAGTAATGGAGACCTTTGGTAAATAGACGCATTAAAAATAATTTCATTACCAAGTATATAAGGCTATCGGTCGATGATATGTGGGCTGGTAAATGTTGAAACTATTAACCAACCAGCTGACCGACCAACCGACTGACTTTACTGTGGAACTCCTACCCGACTGATCTTGAAATAGCAAAGGGGGACCTTTGGAAAATAGACGCAATAAAAATTAATCTCGTTAATTGACCAATACTACTGTAGAACTCTTATTCGACTGATCTAAAAATAGTAAAAGAGGACATTTAGAAAATAGACGCGATAAAATGTAATCTTATTATCAAGTTTACAGGGCGATCGATCGACGATATGTGGGTCGATAGAAATTGGAACTATTAACTGACACCTGACCGCCCAAATGACCAACTCTACCTCCCAAATGACCAACTCTACTATTGAATTGCTGCCTAACTGATCAAGATATAGCTGAGGGAGACCATCAAAAAATAGATGAGATAAAATGTAATCTCATTATCAAGTTTACAGGGCGATCGGTCGATGATATGTGGGTCGGTAGAAAATGGAAATATTAACCAACCAAACGACCAACTCTACTATAGAATTGCTACCCAACGATCGACCGATGATATATGGGTCGATAGAGGTTGGGACTATTTACTGACCACCTAACTGAGCATCCCACCAACCGTACTATGGAACTCTTACCTAACTGATTTAAATATATTAAAGGGAGACCTTTGGAAAATATATGCGTTAAAAATAATCTCATTATCAAGTATATAAGGCGATCAATCGATGATATGTGGTTTGATAGACTATAGAACTATTAATCGACCACTTGACCGACCAATCGAATGACCTTACTATGAAACTCCTACCCGCCTAATTTGTAAACAGCAATGGAGGGCCTTTGGAAAATAGACGCGATAAAAACTAATTTTGTTAACCGATCAACACTACTGTAGAACTCTTATTCAACTGATCTAGAAATAGGAAAGAAGGATATTTGGAAATTAGACGCGATAAAAATTAATCTCATTATCAAGTTTACATGGCGATCGTTCGATGATATGTGGGTCGGTAGATATTGGAACAGTTAACCGACCACTAGACCGACCAACCGACAAACCCTACTGTAGAACTCTTACCCGACTGATCTAGAAATAGTAAAGAGGGACTTTTAGAAAATAGACGTGATAAAATGTAATCTCATTATCATATTTACGTGGTGATCGCTCGATGATATATGGGTCGGTAGACATTGAAACTATTAATCGATGACAAGACCAACCAACTCTATTGTCGAACTCCTATCCGACATATTTAGAAACCCTTTGGAAAACAAACGCAATAGAAAGTAATCTCAATATCAAGTTTACAGGGCGATCGGTCGATGATATCTTGGTTCGTAGACATTGAAACTATTAACCAACCACCAGATTGACTAACCGACCAACCGACCAACCATACTGTAAAACTCCTACCTGACTGATCGAGAAAATAACAAAGTAGGACTTTTGGAAAATAGACATGATAAAAATTAATCTTCCTATTAAGTTTACATGGCGATCGTTCGATAATATGTGGGTCGGTAGATATTGGAACTGTTAACCGACCACTAGACCGACCAACCGACGAACCCTACTATAGAACTCTTACCCGACTGATCTAAAAATAGTAAAGGGGGACTTTTGGAAAATAGACGTGATAAAATGTAATCTCATTATCATATTTACATGGTGATCGGTCGATGATATGTGGGTCGGTAGACATTAAAACTATTAATCAATGACATGACCGACCAACCCTATTGTCGAACTCCTATCCGACAGATCTAGAAATAGTAATGGGTGACCTTTGGAAAATAGACGCGATAGAAAGTAATCTCATTATCAAGTTTACAGGGTGATCGGTCGATGATATCTTGGTTCGTAAATATTAAAACTATTAACCAACCACCATTTTGACCAACCGACCAATTATACTGTAAAACTTTTACCTGACTGATCGAGAAAATAGCAAAGTAGGACCTTTGGAAAATAGACATGATAAAAATTAATCTTCCTATCAAGTTTACAAGGCTATCGTTCGATGATATGTGGGTCGGTAAACATTGGAACTATTTACTGACCACCAGACTGACCAACCGACCAATCCTACTGTGGAACTCCTGCCCAACTGATCTAGAAATATCAAAGGGAGACGTCTGGAAAAATTATAGAACTCCTACCCGACTGATCTAGAAATAGCATAGGGAGACCTTTGAAAAATAGACGGGATATCATTATCAAGTTTATAAGGCGATCGGTCGATGATATATTTGTCAGTAGAAATTGGAACTATTAACTGACCACCAGATCGATCAACTGACCAACCCTACTGTAGAACTCCTATCGACTGATCGAGAAATAGCAATGGGGGATCTTTGGAAAACAGAAGTGACAAAAAGTAATATCACTATCAAATTTACAAGGTGATCGATCAATGATTTGAGGATCGGTAGATATTGGAACTATTAACCGACCACCAGACAGATCAACCGACCAACCCTACTGTAGAACTCCAACCTAACTGATCTGTAAATAGCAAAGAGGGACCTTTGAAAAAACTGTATAACTCCTACCCGACTAATTTAGAAATAGCAAAGAGAGACCTTTAAATAATAGACGCGATAAAATTTAATCTCATTATCAAGTTTACAAGGCCATCGGTCTATGATATGTGGGTTGGTAGAAATTAGAACTATTAACCGACAACCAGACCGACTAAACACCAACCCACTGTAGAATTGCCACCCAACTGATATAGAAAAAAGCTGGGAGAGACATTTGGAAAGTAGACGCCTTAAAAATTAATCCCATTATCACGTTTACAAGGCGATCGGTCAATGATTTGTGGGTCGTTAAAGGTTGAAAATATTAACCGACCACCTAACTGACCAACCGACCGACCGTACTGTGGAACTCCTACCCGACTGATCTAGAAATAATAATGGGAGACCTTTGGTTAATAGACTTGTTAAAAAATAATCTGATTACCAATTATATAGGGGTATCGGTCTATGATATGTGGGTTGATAAATGTTAGAACTATTAACCAACCAGCTGACTGACCAACCGACTGACCTTACAGTGGAACTCCTACCCCACTGATCTAGAAATAGCAAAGGGGGACCTTCGTAAAATAGACACGATAAAAATTAATCTCGTTAACCGACCAACATTACTGTAGAACTCTTATCTGACTGATCTATTAATAGTAAAGGAGGACATTTGGAAAATAGACGCGATAAAAAGTAATCTCACTATCAAGTTTACAGGGCGATTGGTCGATGATATGTGGGTCGGTAGGCATTGAAACTATTAACCGACCACCAGACCAACAACCAACAAACCCTAGTGAAGAACTCCCAACCGACATATATATAAATAGCAAAGGGGGACCTTTTGAAAATATATGTGATAAAAAGTAATCACATTATCAAGTTTTCAAGGCTATCGGTCGATGATATGTGGCTCGGTAGACATTAGAACATTAAACTGACCAACAGATCGATCAACCATACTATAGAACTCCTACCCAACAGATCTAGAAATAGCAATGAGTGACCTTTGGAAAATAGACACGATAAAAAGTAATCTCATTATCAAGTTTATAGGGCGATCGGTCTATGATGTATTTATCGGTAGACATAAAACTATTAAACGACCACTAGATCAACCAGTCGATCAACCCTACTGTAGAAGTCCTACCCGACTGATCGAGAAATAGTAAAGGGAGACCTTTGGAAAATAAACGTAATAAAAGTAATCTCACTATCAAGTTTCAAGGCGATCGATCGATGATATGTGGGTCGGTAGACATCTGATCTATTAACCGACCACTAGACCAACCAACCGATCAACCCTACTGTGGAAATCCTACCCAACTCATCTAGAAATTTGGAAGGGTGACCTTTGGAAAAACCGTAGAACTCCTACCCGACTAATCTAGAAAAAGCAAAGGGAGACCTTTGAAAAATAGACGCAATAAAATGTAATCTCATTATAATGTTTATAGGGCGATCGGTCGATGATATGTGGGTTGGTAGACAGTGGTACTATTAACCGACCAACTGACTAACCCTACTGTAGAACTCCTACTCGACTGATAGAGAAATAATAAAGGGGGACCTTTGGTAATTGACGTTATAAAAAGTATTATCACTATCAAGTTACAGGGCGATTGGTCGATGATATGTGGGTCGGTAGGCATTGAAACTGTTAACCGACCACAAGACCGACCAACCAACAAACCCTACTGAAGAACTCCCAACCGACAGATATAGAAATAGCAAAGGGGGACCTTTTTGAAAATATACGTGATAAAAAGTAATCACATTATCAAGTTTACAAGGCGATCGGTCAATGATATGTGGGTCGGTAGACATTAGAACTTTAAACTGACCAACAGATCGACCAACCATAATATAGAACTCCTACCCGACAGATCTAGAAATAGCAATGGGTGACCTTTGAAAAATAGACGCAATAAAAAGTAATCTCATTATCAAGTTTATAGGGCGATCGGTCGATGATGTGTTTATCGGTAGACATAAAAACTATTAACCGACCACCAGATCAACTAGTCGATCAATCCTACCGTAGAACTCCTACCCGACTGATCGAGAAATAGTAAAGGGGGAACTTTGGAAAATAGACATGATAAAAGTAATCTTAATATCAAGTTTCAAGGTGATCGATCAATGATATGTGGGTCGGAAGACATCGGATCTATTAACCGACCAACCCTACTGTGGAACTCCAACTGACTGATCTAGAAATAGCAAAGGATGACCTTTGGATAAACTGTAGAACTCCTACCCGACTAATCTAGAAATATCAAAGGGAGACCTTTGAAAAATAGACGCGATAAAATGTTATCTCATTATCATATTTATAGTCGAACGGTCGATGATATGTGGGTCAGTAGGCATTGGAACTGTTAACCGACCACTAGACAGACCAACCAACCAACCCTACTATAGAACTCTAACCCGACTGATCAAGAAATAGCAAAAGGGGGATCTTTGAAAAATATACGTAATAAAAAGTAATCTCATTATTATGTTTACAAGGTGATCGGTCGATGATATGTGGGTCGGTAGACATTGAAACTATTATCCGATCACCAGACCGACCAACCGACCAACCCTTCTGAAGAACTTCTACCCGACTGATCAGTAAACAGCAAAGAGGGACCTTTGGAAAAACTGTATAACTCCTACCCGACTGATTTAGAAATAGCAAAGGGACACATTTGAAAAAAAGTCGTGATAAAATGTAATTTCATTATCAAGTTACAGGGCGATCTGTAGATCATATGTGGTTCGGCAGAAATTAAAACTATTAACCGACCACCAGCCGACCAAACCAACAACCCTACTGTAGAATCGCTACCCAACTGATCTAGAAATAGCTGAGAGAGACCTTTGGAAAATAAACGCGTTAAAAATTAATCTCATTATCATGTTTATAGGGTGATTGATCAGTTGATGACATGTGGGTCGTTAGAGGTTGGAACTATTATCTGACCAACTAACTTACAAACCGACCTACCGTACTGTGGAACTCCTACCCGAGTAATCAAGAAATAGTAAAGAGAGACCTTTGGAAAATGGACACGTTAAAAAATAATCTCATCATGAAGTATATATTGCGATCGGTCGATGATATGTGGGTCGGTAAAAGTTGGAACTATAAACCTACCAACTGACCGACCAGCCGACTGACCTTACTATGGAACTCCTACCCGACTGATCTAGAAACAGCAAGGGGGGACCTTTGGAAAATAGACGCGATAAAAAGTAATCTCGTTAACTGACCAATACTATTGTAGAACTCTTATTCGACTGATCTAGAAATAGCAAAGGAGGACATTTGAAAAATAGACGCGATAAAAAGAAATCTCATTATCAAGTTTACAGGGCGATCTGTCGATGATATGTGGGTCGGTAGGCATTGAACTGTTAACCGACCACTAGACCGACCAACCAACCAACCCTACTGTAGAACTCCTACTCGACTGATCTAGAAATAGCAAAGGGGGGCCTTTGGAAAATATGCGTGATAAATAGTAATCTCATTACCAAGTTTATGAGGCGATCGGTCGATGATATGTGGGTCGGTTGACATTGGAACTACTAACCGACCAACAGATCAACCAACCTTACTGTAGAACTCTTACCCGATAGATCTATAAATAACAATGGGTGAGTTACCTTTGGAATACGAATGCGATAAAAAGTAATATCACTATTAAGTTTACTAGGCGATTGGTCGATGATATGTGGGTCGGTAGACATTAGAACTATTAACCAACCATTAGATCGACCAATCAATCAACCCTATTGTAGAACTCCTTCCCAACTGTTCAAGAAATAGCAAAAGGGACCTTTGGAAAATAGACGTGATAAAAAGTAATCTCACTATCAAGTTTATAGGCGATCGATCAATGATATGAGGGTCGGTAGACATTTGTTCTATTAACCGACCACAAACCGACCAACCATACTGTGTAACTCCAACCCGACTGATCTAGAAACAAGAAAGGGTGACCTTTGGATAAACTATAGAACTCCTACCCGACTAATCTAGAAATAGCAAGGGAGACCTTTGAAAAATAGACGCGATAAAATGCAATCGCATTATCATGTTTATTGGGCGATCGGTCGAGGATATGTGGGTCGGTAGATATTGGAACTATTAACCGACCACCAGACCGACCAACCGACTAACCCTACTGTAGAACTCCTACCCGACTGATTGAGAAATAGCAAAGGGGGACCTTTGGAAAATAGACGTGATAAACAGTAATGTCACTATCAAGTTTACAGGCGATCAGTCGATGATATGTGGGTCGGTAGACATTGGAACTATTAACTGATCACCAGATCGACCAACCGACGAACCTTGCTGTGGAACTCCTACCCGACTGATCTAGAAATAGTAAAGGGAGACCTTTAAAAAAACTTTACAACTCCTACCCGACTGATCTAGAAATTGCAAAGGGAGACCTTTGAAAAATATACGCGATAAAATGTAATCTCACTGTTAGTTTATAGGGCGACCAATCGATAATATGTGGGTCAGTAGACATTGAAACTATTAACCGATCACCAGACCGACTAACCGACCAACCCTACTGTGGAACTCCTACCCAACAGATTTTGTAAATAGCAAAGAGGGACCTTTGGATAAACTATATAACTTCTAACCGACTGATTAATAAATATCAAAGGGAGAAGTTAAAAAATAGACGCGATAAAATATAATCTCATTATGAGTTTATAGGGTGATCGGTCGATGATATGTGGTTTGCTAGAAATGGAAACTATTAATCGACCACCAGACTGAGCAAATGACTAACCCTACAATAGAATTGCTACACAACTGATCTAGAAATAGCTGAGGGAGACATTTGGAAAATAAAGGCGATAAAAATTAATCTCATTATCACATTTACAGGGCAATCGGTTGATGTTATGTGGGTCGATAGAGGTTGGAACTATTAACCGACCACCTAACTGACCAACCGACTGACCGTACTGTGGAACTCCTACCCGACTGATCTAGAAATAGTAAAGGGAGACCTTTGGAAAATAGACGCATTAAAAAATAATCTCATTAACAAGTATATAGGGTGATCGGTCGATGATATATGTTGGTCGGTAAATGTTAAAACTATAAATCGACCACCTGACCGACGAACCAACTGCCCTTACTATGGAACTCCTACCCGACTGATCTTGAAACAACAAAGGGTGACCTTTGGAAAATAAATGCGATAAAAAGTAATATCATTAATCGACCAACACTACTGTAGACGCTACAAAAAGTAATCTCGTTAACAAGTTTACTGGGCGATCGATAGAAGATATGTGGGTCGGTAGGCATTGGAACTGTTAACCAACCATCAGACCGACCAACAAACATACCCTACTGTAGAACTCCTACCCGACTGACCTAGAAATAGCAAAGGGGGGCCTTTGAAAAATATACTTGATAAAATGTAATCTCATTATCAAGTTTATAAGGCTATCGATTGATGATATGTGACTCGGTAGACATTGGAACTATTAACCGACCACTAGGCCGACCAACCGACAACCCTATTGTGGAACTCCTATTCGACTGATTTAGAAATAGCAATGGAGGACCTTTGGAAAACTATAGAACACCTACCCGAAAGATCTAAAAATAGCAAAGGGAGACCTTTGAAAAATAGAAGCGATAAAATGTAATCTCATTATCAAGTATATAGGGCGATCAGTCGATGATATGTGGGACGGTGGACATTGGACCTATTTGTTGGTGCTTGGATCATTTGGTTAACGTGACCCGTTAAGGATCCATATGTTTCTAATATCAGCGGAAGCAATAAATCATAGAAACGATTACCGTTCACTAAGGTATGTAGAAGATGAAGGATTCTCGCTGACAGATTGTGCAGTCCCACGAGAATGGCCATAACTTCCTCGTCTGATGTCGGAATTGAATGATCTTTGTGCTCTGACGATCCTCTCTTTAATTTTTTTCCGTCAGTATATTGATAATCGAATTCTGAGCACTGTACAATTTTATATAAATTTCTCAATTTGGCGGACAGCAGCAGCAAGCTACCTTCTGATCTTTTGCTGTATGTCCCAAGTCCGATCTCGACGTCGTGTGGGCGACGATCTACGAGACCTCCTCAATCTGCTCTCAACCCTCATCACACGTGAATAATGAATGAGATTAGGGTTGCAGATAAGCTGAGGTGACTTATATATATGGGCTACAGCAGGGACCAGGAGGAAAAATTGGGTTGGGCCTCCATTGGGCTTAAGTATCCAAGCTTAGCCCAAACCTTATACTTAAGTCCAATAATAATAATATATTCCACTAAAATATTATTACTGCACTGCATTTCCAATCCCAAAATTATGTTTTGGGCTCCTTCTTATTATGAGCCCGTTAGTCTCCCCATGTTTAAGATATACAATGTCCATTAATTAATTTAAGTTATTGACAACTCAATTAATTAGTATCTCATCCAAGAGTAGTACCACTCAATCTCATTATCATGCCGGAATAAATTCCACCTGCAGGGTTTACATGATAATCCTTATGAGCTCCTCAAGGGGACATCATCAACCTATGACGGACACTGATTCCTTCTACAATCAACAGCACACCATAGAGACAACACTACTTCCCAACTCATTGAGTTTGTTGATTTAATTACATGTAAATCTCACCCATTGATGAATCAAAGAAATACATACTGCCCTACGTGTCGAGGTTATTGTATAGGGATTAAGAGCACGAACTTCCATAATAACTGAGATCAAGTTCTCCTATAAGTCAATATAAGTCGAACGTTCTCAAGCGGTCCTGCTCAATATACACAAGTGCACTAATGTGATTCTATAGCCAAGACAAGCTAATACAAACCACACTACAACCAACCCAATAGAGAGTCCCCGTCTATCTCGGTTGTAAGCATCTATTTATACTTTATAAGGAAACCGATAATATGATCTTCCGCGTGTTGTCGCACAACATATTATCTACAGTATAAAGTAAGTGGACTATTGCATCGTGCATATAAATAAATTATAAGACGCAATCATTTGATCATATGATTCTCATTTCAAATTGATTGTTATAACATTGTTCATACAAAAAGCTAGACTTTTAGTATACAATCCAACACTATTAACCGACCACTAGACCGACCAACCGACCAATTCTACAGTAGAATTGCTACCCAACTGATCTAGAAATAGTAGAGGTACACATTTGGAAAATAGATGTGTTAAAAGTTAATCTCATTATTACGTTATAAGGTGATCGGTCGATGATATGCAGGTCGGTAGAGGTTGGAACTTTTAGCCGACCACCTCACCAACCAACTGACCGACCGTACTATGGAACTCCTACTCGACTGATCTTGAAATATCAAATGGAGACCTTTGGAAAATAGACGTGTTAAAAATTAATCTCATTATCAAGTATATTTGTCAATCGGTCGATGATATGCAGGATGACAGACATCAGAAGTATTGACCGACTACCTGACTGACCAACCGACTTACTTAACTGTGGAACTCCTACCCGACTAATCTAGAAGCAGCAAACGGGGACCTTTGGAAAATAGATGAAATAAAAAGTAATCTCGTTAACCGACCAACCATACTGTAGAACTCCTATTAGGCTGATTTAGAAATAGTAAAGGAGGACCTTTGAAAAATAGACAAAATAAATAGTAATCTCATTATCAAGTTTATAGGGCGTTCGGTCGATGAAATTTGGGTCGATAGACATTGAAACTATTAACCAACCACCAGATCGACCAACCGACCAACCCTACTGTAAATATACTACCCGACTGATTGAGAAATAGCAAAGGGAGACCTTTGGAAAATTGATGTGATAAAAATTAATCTCATTATTAGGTTTACAAGGCAATCAGTCGATGATATGTTGGTCGGTAGACATTTGAACCACCAAACCGACAAATCCCACTATAGAATTGCTACCCTACTGATCCAGAAATAGCAGAGGGAGACCTTTGGAAAATAGATGCGTTAAAAATAAATCTCATTACCACGTTTACAGGGCGATCTGTCGATGATGTGCGAGTCAGTAGAGGCTGGAACGATTAATCGACCACCATACTGACCAACCGACCGATTATCCTGTGGAACTCCTACCCGACTGATCTAGAGATAGCAAATGGATACATTTGAAAAGTAGAAACGTTAAAAATTAATTTCATTATCAAGTATATAGGGCGATTGGTAGACGTTGTAACTATTAACCAACCACCTTACCGACCAACCGACTGACCATACTATGGAACACCTACCCGACTAATCTAGACACAGGAAAGTGGGATTTTTGAATAATTGATGCGATAAAAAGTAATCTCATTTACCGACCAACCCCACTGTAGAACTCCTATTCAAGTATATAGAGCAATCGGTCGATGATATGTGGGTTGGTAGTCATTGGAACTATTAAACGACCACCTGACCTACCAACCGATTGACCTTACTGTGGAACTCTTACCCAACTGATCTGGAAACAGAAAAAGGGGAACTTTTGAAAATAGACGCGATAACAAATAATCTCGTTAACCAACCAACCCCACTGTAGAACTCCTGTTCGATTGATCTAGAAATACCAAAAGTGGACCATTAGAAAATAGACGCGATAAAAAGTAATCTCATTATCACGTTTACAGAGTGATCAGTCGATGATATGTGGGTCGGTAGACATTGGAACTGTTAACCGACCACCAGACCGACCAACCGACTAACCCTACTATAAAACTCCTACCCTACTGATCTATAAATTGTAAAGGGGGACCTTTGGAAAATAGACGTGATAAAAAGTAATCTCATTATCAGATTTACTATGCAATCGGTCAATGATATATGGGTCGGTAGACGTTGGAACTATTAACCGACCACCTGACTTATCAACCGACCGACCCTACTGTGGAACTTCTACCCGACTTATCTAGAAATAGCAAAGGGGGACCTTGGAAAATATACTTGATAAAATGTAATCTCATTATCAAGTTTATAAGGCGATCGGTTGATGATATGTGACTCGGTAGACATTGGAACTATTAACCGACCACTAGACCGACCAACCGACAACCCTATTGTGGAACTCCTAGCCGACTGATTTAGAAATAGCAAAGGAGAACCTTTGGAAAACTGTAGAACACCTACCTGACTGATCTAGAAATAGCAAAGGGAGACCTTTGAAAAATAGAAGCGATAAAATGTAATCTCATTATCAAGTATACAGGGCAATCGGTCGATGATATGTGGAACGGTAGACATTGGAACTATTAACCGACCACTAGACTGACCAACCGACCAACTCTACAGTAGAATTGCTACCCATCTGATCTAGAAATAGTAGAGGGAGACCTTTGGAAAATAGATGTGTTAAAAGTTAATCTCATTATTATTTCCTACATCATGATGCATATATCCATCATCATGTTGCGCATTTCCGTCATCTTGATTATCATTCCCCTCTTCATGATGCTCATTTCCTTCATCATGATGTATATTTTCTTAATCATAATACACATTTCCTACATCATTATGCTCATTTTATTCATCATGATGCATATTTCCTTCATCATAATGTTAATCTCCTACATCATTACGTTCATTTCCGTCACCATGATGCTCATTTTCTTCACCATAATGCATAGTTCCATCATAATGATGCTCATTTCCTACATTATTATGCTCATGTCCTTCATCATGATGTATGTTTCCATTATCATAATGCTAATTTCCTACATCATGATGCTCATTTCGTTCATCATGATACAAATTTCCTTCATCATGATACTAATTTCCTACATCATGGTGCATATTTCCTTCATAGTGATGCACATTTCTTTTATCATGATGCTAATTTCCTTCATCATGATTATTATTTCTTCATCGTGATGCATATTTCCTTTATGATAATGCTCTTTATCAATATCATGATGCTCATTCCCTACATGATGATGCTCATTTCCATCATCATGATTCTCATATCATTCATCATGATGCTCATTTTCACTATCGTGATGCGCATTTCCTTCATCATGATGCTCATTTAAAATATAATGATGCTAATTTCATTCATCATGATGGATATTTCCTTCATCATGATGCTCATTTCCTACATCATGTTGCATATTTCCTTCATTATTATGCTCATTTCCAACATCATGATGATCATTTCTTTCATCATTATCTAAATTTTCTTTATAATGATACTAATTTCCATCACCACGATGCATAATTCCTTCATCATGATTCTCATTTAGTTCATCTTTATGCATATTTCCGTTATCAAGATACTCATTTCCCACATCTTGATGCTCATTTCCTTTATCATGATTATTAATTTTGACGTCATTATGGTCATATCCTTCATCATGATGTTTTTTTCCAACATCATGATGCATGTTTCCTTCATCAAGATGCTTATTTCCTACATCATGAAATTATTTCATTCTTCACTATGCATATTTCCTTCATCTTGATGCTTATTTCCTACATCACGAATCAGACATCATCATGATGCGAATTTCCATATTCATGATGTATATTTTCTTCATCATGATGCTCATTTCCTACATCATAATGCTTATTTCCATTATCATGATGCATAAATCTTCCTTCATGATGCTTATTTCCTTCATCATGATGTTCATTTCCATCATCATGATCCTTGTTTCCTTCATCATGAGTCTCATTTCCTACATCATGATGCTCATTTCCTTCATCATGATGCATATTTTCCTTCATCATGATGCTCATTTCCTACATCACAATGCATATTTCCATCATCATGACAGTCATTTCCTTCATCATGATGCTCATTTCCTTCATCGTGATGCATATTTCCTTTATCACGATGCTCATTCCTTCGTCATGACGCATATTTCCTTTATCATGAAGCTTATTTCCTTCATCTTGACGATCATTTCTTACATCATTATGGGCATATCCTTCATTATGATGCGCATTTCCTTCAACATTATGTGTATTTCCTTCATCATAATTCTTTTTTCCGACATTATGATGCTCATATCCTTCATCATGATGCATATTTTTTTCATCATTATGCATATTTTCCGACATCATTATGCTCATTTCTTTGATCATGATGTTAATTCCCTACATAATTATGGTAATTTCCTTCATCATGATGCTCATTTCCTTCACCATGATGCGTTGTTCCATCACAATAATTCTCATTTCCAACATTATCATGCTCATGTCCTTCAACATGATGCATGTTCCCATCATCACAATGCTAATTTCCTACATCATGATGCTCATTTCGTTCATCATGTACATATTACCTTTATCATGATGCTCATTTCCTACATCGCGATGCATATTCCCGTCATAATGATTCTCATTTCTTTTATCATGATGCTTATTTCCTTCATCATGATGCTTATTTCTTCATCATAATGCATATTTCCTTTATAATGATACTCTTAGCTACATCATGATGATCATTTCCTTCATCATTATGCTCATTTTTACTATTGTGATGCTCATTTCCTTCATCATGATGCTTATTTCCTATATCATAATGTTCATTTTCTTCATAATAATTCTCATTTCTATCATCATGATTCTCATTTCCATCATTATGATGCATAATTTCATCATCATGATGCTAATTTCCTAAATCAAGATGCATATGTCCTTCGTCGTGATGCCCATTTCCTATCATTTATGCTCATTTCCTTAATCACGATGCATATTAACTTCATCATAATACTCATTTCATTCATCATGATGCTCATTTCCGTCATCCTGATGCTCATTTCCATCATCATGATGTATATTTCATTCATAATGATTCTCTTTCCTACATCATGATGCTTATTTCCTTAATCATGTTACTCATTTCCTTCATCATGATGCATATTTTCTTCATAATGATGCTTATTTTCTTCATTATGATGCTCATTTCCATCATCATGATGAAGAATTTTTGCATCATGATGCTTATTTTCTTCAACATGATACTCATTTCCTTCATCATGATGCTTATTTCCATCATCATGATGCATAAATCCTTCATCATGATACTTATTTCCATCATCATGATGCTCATTTCCTACATCATGATGCATGTTTCCTTCATCATGATGCTCATTTCCTACATCATTATGCTCATTTACTTCATCATGATGATCATTTCCTATTTCATTATGGTCATTCCCACCTTAATCATTATGCTATTTTCCTTCATCATTATACATATATCCTTTACCATGATGCTCATTTCCTACGTCATTATACATATTTCTTTCTTCGTGATGCTTATTTCTATCATCATGATGATTATTTCCTTCATCGTGATGCTCTTTTACTTCATCATTATGCTCATTTCCTTCACAATGATGCATATTTGTTTATCATGATGCTTATTTCTTTCATCTTGATGATCATTTCCTACATCATTATTGTCATTTTCTTCATTATGATGCTCATTTCCTTCATCATTATGCGTATTTCTTTCATCATTATGCTTTTTTCCTAAATTATGATGCTCACTACCTTCATCGTGTTTCATGTTCCTTTCATCATAATGTATATTTCCTTCATCATGATGCTTACTTCATTCCTTATTATGCATATTTCCTTTATCATGATGCTCATTTCCTACATCATGATGCATATTTCCATCATCATGTTGCTCATTTCCGTTATCTTGATGATCATTCCCCTCATCATGATGCTCATTTCCTTCATCATGATGCATATCTTATTAATCGTGATATATATTTCCTACATCATTATGCTCATTTCATTCATCATGATGCATATTACCTTTATCATGATGTTAATTTCCACCTCATTACGTTCATTTCCTTTATCATGATGCTCATTTCCTTCACCATGATGCATAGTTCCATCATAATGATGCTCATTTCCGACATTATTATGCTCATGTCCTTCATCACGATACATGTTTCCATTATCATAATGTTAATTTCCTATATCATGATGCTCATTTCGTTCATTATGGTACATATTTCCTTCATCATTATGTTCATATCTTTTATCATGAAGCTAATTTCCTTCATAGTGATGCTCATTTCTTTTATCATGAAGCTAATTTCCTTCATCATGATTCTTATTTCTTCATTATGATACATATTTCATTTATGATGATGCTCTTTACCAATATCATGATGCTCATTCCCTACACGATGGTACTCTTTTATATCATTATGATGCTCATTTCTTTCATCATGATGCTCATTTTTACTATCGTGATGCTCATTTCCTTCATCACGATGCTCATTTCAAACATAATGATGCTCATTTCATTCATCATGATGGATATTTCCTTCATCATGATGCTTATTTCCTACATCATGTTGCATATTTCCTTCATTATTATGCTCATTTCCAACATCATGATGATCATTTCTTTCATAATTTACAAATTTTTTTATAACGATACTAATTTCCATCACCACGATGGATAAATCCTTCATCATGATGCTCATTTAGTTCATCTTTATGCATATTTCCGTTATCATGATACTCATTTCTTACATCTTGATGCTCATTTCCTTTATCGTGATGATCAATTTCGACGTCATTATGGTCATTTCCTTCATCATGATCCTTTTTTCCAACATCATGATGCATGTTTCCTTCATCAAGATGCTTATTCCATACATCATGAAACTCATTTCATTCATCACGATGCATATTACCTTCATCTTGATGCTTATTTCCTACATCACGAATTAGACATCATCACGATGCTAATTTCCATATTAATGATGCATATTTTCTTCATCATGATGCTCATTTCCTACATCATGATGCTTATTTCTATTATCATGATGCGTAAATCTTTCATCATGATGCTTATTTCCTTCATCCTGATGCTCATTTCCATCATCATGATGCTTGTTTCCTTCATCATGAGTCTCATTTCCTACATCATTATGCTAATTTCCTTCATCATGATGCATATTTACCTTCATCATGATGTTCATTTCCTATATCACGATACATATTTCCATCATCACGATTGTCATTTCCTTCATCGTGATGCATATTTTCTTTATCACGATGATCATTCCTTCGACATGATGCATATTTCCTTTATCATGATGCTTAATTCCTTCATCTTGACGATCATTTCCTACATCTTTATGGTCATATCATTCATTATGATGTTTATTTCCTTCAACGTTATGCGTATTTTCTTCATGATAATGCTTTTTTCCTATATTATGATGCTCATTTCCTTCATCATGTTGCAAGTTTCTTTCATAATAATGTGTATTTCCTTCATCATGATGCTTACTTCATTCCATATAATGAGTATTTTTGTTATCATGATGCTCATTTCCTACATCATGATGCATATTTCCATCATCATGCTGCTCATTTCTGTCATCTTGACTATCATTCCCCTCATCATGATGCTCATTTCCTTCATCATGATGCATATTTTTTCATCATTATACACATTTCCTACATCATAATGCTCATTTCTTTAATTAGGATGCATATTTCCTTCATCATGATGTTAATTTCCTACATAATTATGGTAATTTCCTTCATCATGATGCTCATTTCCTTCAACAAGATGCATTGTTCCATCATAATAATGCACATTTCCTACATTATCATGCTAATTTCCTTCATCATAATGCTAATTTCGGACATCATGATGCTTATTTCTGTCATAATGATTCTTATTTCATTTATCGTGATGCTAATTTCATTCATCATGATGCTTATTTCTTCATCATGATGCATATTTCCTTTATAGCAACGCTCTTATCTACATCATGATGCTCATTCCCAACATGATGATGCTCAATTCCATCATCATGATGATCATTTCCTTCATCATTATGCTCATTTTCACTATTGTGATGCTCATTTCCTTCATCATGATGCGTATTTACTGTATCAAAATGCTCACTTTCTTCATAATGATGATCATTCTATCATCATGATTCTCATTCCATCATTATGATGCATAATTCCTTTATCATTATGCTCATTTTCATAATCAAGATGCGCATGTCCTTCGTCATGATGCCCATTTCCTACATCATTATGCTCATTTCCTTCATAACGATGCATATTTACTTCATCATGATACTCATTTCATTCATTATGATGCTCATTCCGTCATCCTGATGCTCATTTCCGTCATCATGATGTATATTTCATTCATAATGATTCTCTTTCCTACATCATGATGCTTATTTCCTTAATCATGTTGCTCATTTCCTTCATCATGATGCATATTTTCTTCATCATGAGACTTATTTCATTCATCATGATGCTCATTTCCATCATCATGATGTAAAAATTCTTCATCATGATGCTTATTTTCTTCATCACTATTCTCATTTCCTACATCATGATGCTTATTTTCATCATCGTGATGCTCATTTCCTACATCATGATGCATGTTTCCTTCATCATGATGCTCATTTCCTACATCATGATGTCATTTCCTTCGTCATTATGCTCATTTCCTTGATCTTGACCATCATTTCCTAAGTCATTATGGTCATTCCCTTAATTATTATATTCATTTCATTCATCATGATGCATATTTCCTTTATCATGATGCTCATTTTCTACATCATTACACATATTTCTTTCTTCATGATTCTCATTTCCATCATCATGATGATTAATTCCTTCATCCTTATGCTCATTTCCTTCATCATTATGCTCATTTCCTTCATCCTGATGCATATTTCCTTCATCGTAATGCTCATTTCCAACATCAAATGCATATTTCCATCATCATGATGCTTATTTCCTACATCATGATACTAGCATCATCATGATGTATATTTTCTTCATCATGATGCTCATTTCCTTCATCATGGTGCTTATTTCATCATCATCATGCATTAATCCCTTACCATGATGCTTAATTCCTTCATTATGATACAGAAATCTTCATTATGATGCAAATATCCATCATCATGTTGCATGTTTCCTTCAACTTGATGCCCATTTCCTACATCAATATACTCATTTCCTTCATCACGATGCATGCTTTCTTCATTATGATGCTCATTTCCATCATCAAGATGATATTTTCGTTCATCATTACATGTATTTCCTTCATCATTACGCTTATTTCCAACATCATGATGATCATTTCCTTCATCATGATGCTCATTTCCTTCAGCATTATGCGTATTTCCTTCATCATAATGTTTTTTTC
The DNA here is from genome assembly GCA_023678885.1 of Pogostemon cablin. Taxonomy (NCBI): domain Eukaryota; kingdom Viridiplantae; phylum Streptophyta; class Magnoliopsida; order Lamiales; family Lamiaceae; genus Pogostemon; species Pogostemon cablin. Next base: position 17,047,641 of record CM042982.1, on the reverse strand, counting down.
CTAAATTATGATGCTCACTTCCATCATCGTGTTTCATGTTCCTTTCAACATAATGTGTATTTCCATCATCATGATGCTTACTTCATTCCTTATTATGCATATTTCCTTTATCATGATGCTTATTTCCTACGTCGTGATGCATATTTCCATCATCATTTTGCTCATTTAAGTCATCTTGGTGATCATTCCCCTCATCATGATACTTATTTCCTTCATCATGATGCATATTTTATTAATCATGATACACATTTCCTACATCATTATACTCATTTTATTCATCATGATGCATATTTGCTTCATCATGATGTTAATTTAGTACATCATTACGTTCATTTCATTCATCAGGATGCTCATTTCCTTCACCATGATGCGTAGTTCCATCATAATAATGCTCATTTTCTACATTATTATGCTCATGTCCTTCATCATGATATATGTTTCCATTATCATAATGCTAATTTCCTACATCATGATGCTCATTTCGTTCATCATGATACATATTTCCTTTTCCTTTATCATGATGCTCATTTCCTATATCATGGTGCATATTTCCTTCATAATGATGCTTATTTCTTTTATGATGATGCTAATTTCCTTCATTATGATTCTTATTTCTTCATCATGATGAATATTTCCTTTATGATGAAGTTCTTTACCAATATTATGATGCTCATTCCCTGCATGATGATCTCGTTTCCATCATAATGATGCTCATTTCTTTCATTATGATGCTCATTTTCACTATCGTGATGCTCATTTCCTTCATCATGATGCTCATTTCAAACATAATGATGCTCATTTCATTCATCTTGATGGATATTTCCTTCATTATTATGCTCATTTCCAACATCATGATGATCATTTCTTTCGTCATTATTCAAATTTTCTTTATAATGATACTAATTTCCAACACCACGATGCATATATCCTTCATCATGATGCTCATTTAGTTAATGTTTATGCATATTTCCGTTATCATGATACTCATTTCCTACATCTTGATGCTCATCTCCTTTATCATGATGATCAATTTCGACGTCATTATGGTCATTTCCTTCATCATGATGCTTTTTTCCTACATCATAATTCATGTTTCCTTCAACAAGATGCTTATTTCCTACATCATGAAACTCATTTCATTCATCACGATGCATATTTCCTTTATCTTGATGCTTATTTCCTACATCACGAATCAGACATCATCACGATGCTAATTTCCATATTCATGATGCATATTTTCTTCAGCACGATGCTCATTTCCTACATTATGATGCTTATTTCCATTATAATGATGCATAAATCTTTCATCATGATGCTTATTTCCTTCATCATGATGCTCATTTCCATTATCATGATACTGATATACTTCATCATGATGCGTATTTCCTTCATCATGATGCTCATTTCCTACATCATGATGCTCATTTCCTCCACCATGATGATCATTTCCTATGTCATTATGGTCATTTTCTTAATCATGATGCTCATTTCAATCATCATGATGCATATTTTCTTCATTATGTTGCTCATTTCCTACGTCATGATAAATATTTCCTTCATCATGATGCTAATTTCCATCATCATGATGATATTTCCTTCATTGTGATGCTCAATTCCTACATCAATATGCTCATTTCCCTAATCATGATGCATGTTTTCTTCATCAGGATGCAAATTTCCATCATTATGACGCAAATTTCCTTTATCATGATGCATATTTCCTTCATCATAATGCTCATTTCCTACTTCATGATGCTCATTTCATTCATCAAGATGCTTATTTACTTCATCATGATGTATATTTCCCTTCATCATGATGCTCATTTCGTATATCACGATGCATATTTCCATCATCATGATGCTCATTTCCTTCATCATGATGCTCATTATGGTCATTTCATTATAATGCTTTTTTGCTACATTATGATGCACATTTCCTTCATCGTGATGCAAGTTTCTCTCATCATAATGCATATTTTCTTTATTATGATGCTCATTTCCTACATCATGATGCATGTTTTCTTCATCATGATGCTCATTTCCTACATCATAATCCTTATTTCATTCTTCATGATGCATATTTTCTTCATCATGAAGCTAATATTTTACATCATGATGCATATTTCCATCTTCATGTTGCTCATTTCCATCATCACGGTGATCATTTCCTTCATCATGATGCTCATTTCCTTCGTCATGATTTATATTTTCTTCATCTTGATGCTTATTTCCTACATCATGATGCTCATTTCCTTCGTCGTAACGCATGTTTCCTTCATCATAATGTTCATTTCCTTCATTATTATGCTCATTTTCTACGTCATTATGGTCATTTCCTTTATTATGATGCTCATTTCCTACATCATGATTCTCATTTCGTTCATCATGATGCAAATTTCCTTCATCATGATGCTCATTTACTATATCATGATGCATATTTCCTTTATCATGTTGCTCATTTATTTTATCATGATGCTCATTTCTTCATCTTGACGCTCATTTCCATCATCATGATGCTCATTTTCACCATCGTGATGCTCATTTCCTTCATCATGATGCTTATTTTCTATATCATAATTCTCATTTTCTTAATCATGGTGCTCATTTCTTTTATCATGATTCTCAATTTCATCATTATGATGCATAAATTTTTCATCATGATGCTCATTTTCTTAGTCATGATGCTCATTTCCTTTATCAAGATGCATATGTCCTTTATCATGATGCTCATTACCTTCATCATGATGCATATATACTTCAACATGATACTCATTTCCTTCATCATGATGATCAGTTCCGTCATCGTAATTCTCATTTCCATCATCATGATGCATATTTCCTTCATAATGATTCTCTTTCCTACATCATGATGCTTATTTTCTTTATAATGTTGCTCATTTCCTTCATCGTGATGCTCATTTCCATTATCATGATGCAAAAATACTTCATCATGATGCTTATTCATTTCATCATGATGTTCATTTCCTATAACGTGATTCATGTTTCCTTCATATCAATGCCCATTTCCTATAATATGATGCTCATTTCCTTCATCGTGATGCATGTTTCCCTCATCTCAATGCCCATTTCTTATATCATGATGCTCATTTCCTTCATCATGATGCGTATTTCCTTCATCATGATGCTCATTTTCATCAACATGATGCTTACTTCCATCATCATGAATCATGATGCATATTTCCTTCATCATGATGCTCATTTCCTATATCAAGATGCTCATTTCCTATGTCATTATGGTCATTTTTTTAATCATGATGCTCATTTCATTCATCATGATGCATATTTCGTTCATTATGTTGCTCATTTCCTACAACATGATAAATATTTCCTTCATCATGATGCTAATTTTTCATCATCATGATGCATATTACCTTCATCATGATGCTCATTTCCTACTTCATGATGCTCATTTCATTCATCATGATGCTTATTTCCTTCATCATGATGCTAATTTCCTACATCATGCTGCATATTTCCTTCATCATTATGCTTGTTTCCAACATCATGTTGATCATTTCCTTCATCATGATGCAATTTTTCTTCATAATAATGCTCATTTCCAACTTCATTATGCGTATTTCCTTTATCATGATACTCATTTCCTACATCTTGATGCTCATTTCTTCATCATGATGATTGATTCCGACATCATTATAGTCATTTCCTTCATCTTGATGCTCATTTCATTCATCATGATGCATATTTCCTTCATCATGATGCATATTTCCTAAATCATGATAAATGTTTCCTTCGTCATGATGCTTATTTCCGACATCATAAAACTCATTTCATTCATCATGATGCATATTTCCTTCAACATGATACTTATTTCCTATGTCTCGATGGAAACATCATCATGATGCTCATTTCCTTCATCATGATGCTTATTTTTAATATCATAATGCATAAATCCTTATCATGATGCTTATTTCCTTCATCATGATGCAGAAATCCTTCATCAAGATGCACATTTACATCATCATGATGCATGTTTTCTTCATCATGATGCTCATTTCCTAAATCACGATGCATATTTCCATCTTCATGATGCTCATTTCCTTCATCATGATGCTTATTTCCTTCATCTTGATGCATATTTCCTTTATAATGATGGTCATTTTCTTCGTCATTATGCATATTTACTTCATCATGATACTCATTTCCTTCATCTTGATGATCATTTCCTACATCATTATGGTTATTTCCTTCATTATGATGCTACTTTCCTTCATCATTAATCTTATTTCTTTCATCATGATGCTTATTTCCTACATCATGATGCTTATTTCCTACATCATAATGCATATTTTCTTCATATTGATGCTCATTTCCTACATCATTATGTATGTTTTCAACATCATGATGCACAATTCCTACATCAAAACGCTTACCTCATTCATCATGATGCACATTTTCTTCATCATAATGCTCATTTCCTACATCATGATGCATATTATCCTCATCATGATGCTCATTTTCATCACCTTGATAGTAATTTCCTTCATCATGATGCACATTTCCTACATCATATTTAGTTCATTACGTCAGAAAAAAAGTGATGCATACTTTCTTCATCATAATACACATTTTCCTACATCATGATGCTCATATTCATCATCATGATGTATGTTTCCATTATCATAATGCTAATTTCCTACATCATGATGCTCATTTCGTTCATCATGATGCATGTTTCCTTCATCATGATGCTCTTTTCCCAACATCATGATGCTCATTTATTACATCGTGCTGCACATTTTCTTTATCTTTATGTTCATTTCCAATTTCATGATGATCGTTTCCTTCATCATAACGCAATTTTTTTTCATAATGATGCTCATTTCCATCATCATAATGATGATTTCCTTTATCATGATGCGTATTTCCATCATCATGATGTATATTTTCATTCAACATAATGCTCATTTCCTATATCACGATGCATACTTCCATCATCATGATGCTATTCCCCTCATCATAATGCATGTTTCCTTCATCATGCTGCTCACTTCTTTTATCATGATGCATATTTCCCTTCATCATAATGCTCATTTCCTGCATCACTTTGCATATTTCCGTCATCATGATGCTCTTTTTCTTCATCATGATGATCTTTTCCTTCGTCATGATGCATATTTCCTTCATCATGATGCTCATTTCCATCATCATGATACTAATATACTTCATCATAATGCGTATTTCCTTCATCATGATGCTCATTTCCTACATCATGATGCTCATTTCCTTCATTATGATGATCATTTCCTATGTCATTATGGTCATTTTCTTAATCATGATGCATATTACCTTCATTATGTTGCTCATTTCCTACATCATGATAAATATTTCCTTCATCTTGATGCACGCAACGGAATTCTCCAAACCCTAAATTGGATTTCACCCCGCCTGATTGTGCTGATCTCGATTGCGTTTCTGCCACGGCCCCATCGATGATTGATCATCTGATCTCGCCCTCTGATCGTAATGTCTTGATGACTCCTACAATTCCTGTTGTTCATCCGATCACTTCCCATCCTTCTGATCATCTCCGTGCAGCGGTCTCCGCAAAATCCACAGCGTCTGAAGCGACTCGACTGGATTATGTTGAGCCTCGATCGGAATTTACAGCAACTCGATCGGGACTATAGACTCGATCGGAATCTGCTGTGACCTGATCGGATCATCCATAGAACAGATCGGAAACTGCTGATGCTCGCTCGAAATTACATTCTGCAGTGATATTCTCGGATCATGTTCAGCAGCGGCGATTGATCCCTCCTATGCAGCCTGGAACTTCTTCCATCAATCCCCTCCGTTTCACTACGCCCAATACTACCACATGAGATTCTGATCTCCCTTCAATGCCTTCGCCGACTGATAAAGGCGACGCCTCTCCCTTACGTTTGTTCCATGCGGCATTAAGCAAAGGGCTCCCAAGCTCGGTTACGAAGCCACCGGAGTGCTCAGGTGACTCCGTTTCAATTATGGTTGGTGATTCTCTCCTTCATGATCGTTTATCTTTATGCTCCAATTTCTTGATTGGTAGGGTTATTCATTCTCGTGGGCAGCGTCCCCTTTCACAGCAGGATTTGCTTGGCCAATTGACGAAGCTTTGGACGACAAAGGACATCTTCATGGCACCCCTTGGCAGAGGGTATTTCAATATACATGTTCATGATGCTGCTATACGTCAGAGGGTTCTGAAAGAGCGGTCTTTTGACCTTGATTGGGGTCTGATTAGATTGTAGAAGTGGGTACCTTTTTCAACCCTTGCAAAATCAAGTCTTCAATTGCTAATGTATGGATTCATATTTATCAATTGCCATATGAGTTTTGGAGCGGCCCTATTCTTCGTTCCATTGCTTCTGGGATTGGTAAGCCTGTGAAGGTTGATGTTAGAGCATTGGACGAATCTCTTGGTCACTTTGCATGTGTCCTTGTTGAAATCGATGTTTTGGAAGAGCTACCAACTAGTATTACTATAAACACTTCAGATCACTCTTTTTCGACATATATATCTTATGAGAATGTGCCAAGTTATTGTAAAAGGTGTTATATTATTGGACACTCTAATGAGGAGTGTCGTAAGGGAAAGAAAGCAGCAGCGAATTCGAAGAGGAATGATGTTGCAGCAAATTTGAAGAGGAATGATGCACCAGCTAACTTGAAGAAGAAGAAGAAGAAGAAGGATGTGCCACCTATTCCGACTAAGAGGTGGACTCCTGTCAGAAATGTTCAGCAGCCTACGAATCAGAATCAGATGGGTGATCATGATCAGGTTGTTCAAAACATTCAGCACGATGGTCAGGTTGGGACTTCATATCTTCAGTGCACGAATCAGGTGATACTTGAAACAGGTTGCCTTGAATTTGAAAATGAAGAACATGAACCAGCAGCCCCATCGGTTAAAGACAGACTGCAACTTCCAAAACATTTCGATGCTCTCCAAGATCAGCCGGATGAATGTATGGATGTCTCGGCATTCCTTAATTATGCTATTCGTCATGTTGGACAGATTGGGGGTGCAATCGATGAGCATGGCAGCAACCTTCAGTACCCTCCTACTCCGTTTGATGCTCGTGATTCCTTTGATGATAATCATGAATTTATTGATCCTAACACTAGTAGGCATTCTCGGAATATGCATGATACAGCCCGTCAAGAGTGGGGACAAGTAGAGGATCCATCTAAACCGCCGAAGCACGGTTCTACAGAAGTACTTAATGAATTGCCTCTTTTGGAATATTCATGGTGTGGGAGCTCCTTATCGGCTCTCAAAACATTTTGTTACAGGCATAAGGTTTGACCTTCTGCTTCCTTGTCTAATAATTGGCACAACTTGGGTTTTCATTTTGTGGCTCATAATGATAGAGGTGTTAGGCATCCGAATAATTGGGTTTTCTATCGTGATCATCTGGTGTTGAATGTTGTGGTTATTTTCATGTCTGAGCAGATTATTATTGTTGATTTTATATTTAATCGTGCTCTTTACTGTCTGGGATTGGTTCATGGTGCTAGTGGATATTTGTATCGTAGAAAATTGTGGTTTGACATAATATCCAACATTAGTCCGAATATGATTATTTTGGGTGATTTTAATTGTACTCTGGGGAATCATTGAAGAAACACCACGTTGAGTTTTTCGAGTTTGGTTTCTGCTGATTTTAAGGAATTCCTGGGGGAAAGCGGTTTGCATGATTTAGAATTAGGGGCTGTAAATATACTTGATTTAGACAATCTGTGAATCATTCTCTTCGTGCTTCTAGAATTGATCGTGCTCTTGTTTCTGATGGTGTGATTGATATTTGGGATAAAATTGATTTGTTGGCACTTCCTAGACACAGTTCGGATCACAATCCTATCCTGTTGTCATTTGATAGTACTATTGGTCATGTCCATCATCCTTTCAGATTTCAGAAAATGTGGCTCTCTGATATGGGTTTTTTTGTCCTGGTTGCTACATCGTGGGGAAAAGGGATGGTTGCTCATTATCTCATCTCTTACTTTTGATGGAAGCTTAGGAGACTTAAACTTGAGATAAAGGTGTGGAATAAAGAGTCTTTTGGTGACATTCTGAGTGGGGTCGAGGCAGCCATGAATAACTTGCAGGATATTCAGAAACGTATTGATCAGTATGGGGATTCTGATGAATTGTTTTGTTAGGAGGTAGATGATCATGTCCTTTTAGAGGAGAAACTCAAATAGAAGCAAATTTTTTATTCTCAAAAGAATATAAATAGCTGGTTGAAGGATGGTGATCGTAATACGGATTTTTTCCAAAGAGCACAGAGAATCAGGAAGACTAGAACACACATTAGTACTATGATGGTTGGGGATGATGTCTCTCATGATATTTCTGCTATTTCTCAGCTCGTTGTGGACTATTACAGGGACCTTTTTAGTACACCGACTGATGTTCCGGATTGGGGTTTGATGGGCTTCGTTCGTCAGTTTGTGTCTGTGGCTGATAACGCTGCTCTGACTCTTGAGCCTGATGATGTGGAAATTAGAGCTGCAGTTTTTTATCTTTCTCCATATAGTTCTCCAGGCCCTGATGGTTTTGGCGGTTCATTCTTTCAGGCTGTTTGGCATATTATACATGAAGATATGTGCATTGTTGTCAGGTACTTTTTTAACACTGGTTTTATACCTGATGGGGTTAATACTAATTTTTGTTACCTTGATAGCTAAGCATGACGGTGCTAATCATGTGGAGAATTATCAGCCTATTAATATGTGTAACTTTTTCTTTAAAGTACTCACTAAAATTCTTGCTACGCGTTTGGGCCCGATCCTTAAAAATCATCTTGGTGTGCATTAATATGGGTTTGTACCTAGTCGTAGTATGCATCATTGTATTGCCACTGCATCTGAGTCTTTTAATAGTCTGGATGTTTCTACTATGGGTAGTGTTGCTCTTAAGATTAACATCAGGAAAACTTTTTATACTTTGAGGTGGGATTTTCTTGTTGAATGCCTTGGCCGTATGGGTTTCTCTAATCAGTTTCTGATATTGCTTAAGGGTATTTTTGCCTTTACTAAAATCTCTGTGCTAATTAATGGTTCTCCTTATGGTTATTTTGGTTGTGGGAGAGGAGTTCGACATGGGGACCCCCTTATCTCTCCTCCTCTTTTGTTTAGATGAGGAAGTCCTTGGTCTTTGGTTGTGGCATTTTGTGGATAACAAGCGTCTTCATCGTGTTGCTATTGGGAGATCTTGTTTTCTCCTTCCTTATCTCTTCTATACAGATGACATTCTTATTTTCTGTAGAGGTAATATTGGGTCTATAACAGCTGTTAGGGATGCTTTGAACAATTATGGAGAGTTATCTGTTCAAGTGTTCAATCCTAACAAGTCGAAGGCTTATTATGGTAAGCACACCAAACACTATATTAAGCATCAGGTTAGGACATAACTTGGAATACATGATGGTTCATATCCTTTTCGTTACTTAGGTGTCCCTATTTTTATAGGGTCTCCTTGGATTGTTCACTTTCAGGCTGCTACGGATGCTATTATTAATAAGTTTGGTAGATGGAAAGGGGAGAGTCTTTCCATGGCTAGAAGAGTTTGTCTTGTGAATTCTGTCATTATTTCAGCTGCAGTGCATATAATGATGGATTATAGATGGCCTAGGATTGAGTTGAATCGCTTTGAAAGAGCTGTTAGGAATTTCATGTGGACTGGGAACCCATCCCGGCGTAGCTATTTTTATTTGAATTGGAAGCAGGTTTGTTCCCCCTTGGAGGAAGGTGGGTTAGGTATTCGCTCTCTCAGAATTTCTAATGAGGCATATCTGATGAAGCTTTCTTGGGATATTTTGTGTGAAGACACACCTTTGTATATCTTTCGACGTAGATGGTTTTGACAAGGCATTACTTACAAGCATCGTCTTTCATCCTCTTTGAGAAGAGGATGTCTTTCTCACATTTGTAGTTTGCAGCAGAATGAAACTTGGATTATTGGTCATGATTCCTCTGTCAAAATTTGGTTGGATAATTGGTTGGGCATTCCTATTGCTGATTAGGTTAATATTCCAGTTGATATTAGACACTGTTTTGATAAGAAGATATCTGACTACTACTATAATGGGAAATGGCACTTAACTGAAGATTTTGCTCATGCTTTTCCCCCTATATTCCTTGCTATCATCAGGATCAGGATTTCCCCAAATCAATCGGATCAGAGATGTTGGAATCATTCTTCTCGTGGTAAAGTCACTTCTAAGTTGGCTTACGCTCATCTGAGAACTTCGTATCCAGCTGTGAGTTGGGGCTCATGGATATGGGGTTCTTTTATACCTCCTAGGCGTTCCTTGATTATTTGGAAAGCTATAAGGGGTATTCTTACTCTTTGGATGTGTTTTTGGAGAGGGGTTTTCGTAACCCTTCCAGGTGTTATTTGTGTAGATGTGATTCTGAATTTATGGATCATCTTTTCGTTACCTGTCTGGTTTCTTCAGTTGTCCTTCAGCATATTTTGGATGGGTTTCATTTTGAGGATAGGTGCCACGGTCTAATGGTTTTCTAGTACTTTTTTTGCACTCTATCACTATTCAGGGGAGCTCACAAATTATATCCATATGGAGATATATGATTGTTACCTATGTTTGGTTGATTTGGATTGTTCGTAATAATTTTATGGCTAATGGTTACTCTACTATGGAGGATGGGGAGTTGGTTGATAAGATTGCTCGTGCTTCTAAGATTATAGCCTCGATTATGACCATGGCTCGTGAGATTAATAGTTTTGCTATTGGGCCAATGTACAGTTCAGTTGATGACCTTAACACTCTGCACTATTTCGGAGTTCGAGGAAATCCAAGGAAAACTCCTAATATCATTCTTATTAGATGGGTGCCCCCTACCCATGTATGGGTTAAGGTGAAAACTGATGGTCATGCTAATGAAGCGTCTGTACCATTGCAGGAGCTGGAGTTTATAGAAATGGAAATGGTGACCATTTGGGAAGTTTCACTTGTGGGTTTGATCATGGGTTTGCTTTTGAGGCTGAGCTTCACACCGCCTTTTTGGTCATTGAGTTGGCTTATGATAGAGGATGGCGTTCTGTATGGTTGGAGACAGACTCTACATATGTGGTCCATGCTCTTTCTTCTAACAATCCAGATATTCCTTGGAAATTTCTTCAGCAGTGGAGGTCTATTAAGGATGTGATTCCTTTGATGCAGTTCAGAGTCACTCCAATTTATAGAGAAGGGAATGCTGCAGCTGATGCTATCTCAGATGTTGGTAGTCCCTTTGTCTGGCATCTTACAACTCCTCCTATTCTTCAGAGGCATCTGTTGGAGGATATGAACTCAACTTACTACCATTTTCAATGACCTGTTGTCAGACGATGAGATGTGAAGGAGTTTGTTCTCTAGAGGCAACATCGTCTGGATTGCCAGGTGGCTCCTCTCCTTGTACTTTTATCTCTTATTCTGATTTTTCGTAATTCAAACATACTATTGCTATGGTGATTTTCAGGATTCTCTTATCTTTTGTTACGATATATGGATGCGTTTGTCTAGTCGTGGACTAGATGGCAAGTTTTTTTATCCCTTTTTCAAAAGTGGCTAGAATATTGGGAGTGTTTGTATGCTGCTGTGGCTTGATTTGGGCTTCAAGACCTACTTTAGGTCTAGGGTAGATGGTGAGTATTATGACATCCTTTGGAAGGTGCTCTTTTTCTCTATATGAGTTTTTCCCACAGGGTTTTTCCATATAGAGGTTTTTACCGAGGCCGTCCGGGGGGTGGTCAGCTCATCCATAGGATTTTTTCAGCCACGTATTCGGCTGTACATGTTTAGACCTCTTGTTAGGGTGGGTCTGTTTTGTTGGGTAACAGGATCCCTTGCCGTTCCCAGGTCAGTCAAGTAGCAGGATTTCTCGTCTGTTCCCATTTGTAATGCCTCTTTTCGGTCTTCATTGTACACTTTTGGTCCTCGTTTTTTAATATTATCTAGTTACCTTCATTATGTTGCTCATTTCCAACAACATGATAAATATTTCCTTCATCATAATGCAAATTTCCATCACCGTGATGATATTTCCTTCATCGTGATGCTCAATTCATACATCAATATGCTCATTTCCCTAATCATGATGCATGTTTTCTTCATCAGGATGCAAATTTCCATCATCATGACGCCAATTTCTTTCATCATGATGCATATTTCCTTCATCATGATGCTCATTTCCAACTTCATGATGCTCGTTTCATTCATCATGATGCTTATTTCCTTCATCATGATGCTCATTTCCTATATCATGCTGCATATTTCCTTCATCATTATGCTTATTTCCAACATCATGTTGATCATTTCCTTCATCATGATGCAATTTTTCTTCATAATGATGCTCATTTCCATCATCATGATGAATAAATACTTCATCATAAAGCTCATTTCGTTCATCATTATGCGTATTTCCTTTATTATGATACTCATTTCCTACATCTTGATGCTCATTTCTTCATCATGATGATTGATTCCAAGATCATTATGGTCATTTCTTTCATCTTGATGCTCATTTCATTCATCAAGATGCATATTTCCTTCATCATGATGCTCATTTCCTACATCATGATAAATGTTTCCTTCATCATGATGCTCACTTCCTATATCATGAAACTCATTTCATTCATCATAATGCATATTTCCTTCAACATGATACTTATTTCCAATGTCATGATGCAAACATCATCATGATGCTCATTTCCTTCATCATGATGCATATTTCCTTCATCATGAAGTTTATTTTTAAAGTCATAATGCATAAATCCCTCATCATGATGCTTATTTCCTTCATCATGATGCAGAAATCCTACATCAAGATGCGCATTTCCATCATCATGATGCATGTTTCCTTCAACATGGTGCTCATTTCCTTCTTCATGATTCTCTTTCCTACATCATGATGCTTATTCCTTCATCATGTTGCTCATTTCCTTCATCATGTTGCTCATTTCCTTCACCATGATGCTTGTTTCCTTCATCATGATGGGTATTTCCTACAACATGATGCTTATTTCCTACATCATGCTACATATTTCCTTCATTATTATGTTCATTTCAAACATCTTGATGCACATTTCCTTAATCATTATGCAAATTTTATTTATAATGATACTCATTTCCATCATTATGATGCATAAATCCTTCATCATGATACTCATTTCATTCATCGTTATGTGTATTTCCTTTATCATGATGATCATTTTCTATATCATGATCATTTTCTACATCATGATGCTTATTTCACTCATCATGATGCATAAGTTCTTCATCGAGATGCTTATTTCCTTCATCATGATGCTCCTTTCCATCATCATGATACTTGTTTACTTCAGCGTGATTCTCATTTCCTACACATGATGCTCATTTCTTTCAACATGATGTACATTTCCCTTCATCATGATGCTCATTTCATATATCACGATGCATTTTCTCATTTACATCATCTTGATGATTGTTTCTCTCATCATGATGCTCATTTCCTACATCGTGGTACTTATTTCCTACATCACGATGCTCATTTCCTTCATCATGATGCATATTTCCTTCATCATGATGATAATTTCCTACATCATTATGGCTATTTCCTTCATCATGATTCTCATTTCCTTCATAATGATGCGTATTTTCATCATAATGATGCTAATTTCCTACACTATTATGCTCATTTCCTCTATCATGATGCATAATTCTTTCATCATGATACTCATTTCCTAAGTCATGATGATGCTCATTTTCTTTATCATGATGCTCATTTCCTTCATTATGATGCATGTTTTCTTCATCATAATCTCATTTCTTCATCATTATTCATATTCCTTTAAAATGATGCTCTTTATCTACATTGTGATGCTCATTTCCTTCTTCATAATGCGTATTTCCTTCATCATGATACTTATTTTCTATATCATAATGCTAATTTTTTCATCATAATTCTCATTTCTTTCATCATGATTCTCATTTCCATCATTATGATACGTAAATCCTTCATCATGATGCTCATTTCCTTTATCATGATGCTCATTTTCTTCTTCAAGACGCATATGTCCTTCGTCATGAAGCTCATTTCCTACATCGTGATGCTCATTTTCTTCATCAGGATGTATATTTCATTCATCACGATACTCATTTCTTTAATCATGATGCTCATTCCCATCATCATGATGCATAAATCCTTCAACATGATGCTTATTCCGTTCACATTATGCGTATTTTCTTTATCATGATACTCATTTCCATCATCATGATGCTCATTTCCTTTATCATGATGCTTATTTTCTCAATTGTGATACTCATTTCCTTCTACATGATGCGTATTCCCTTCGTCATGATGCTTATTTTCTATATCATAATGCTTATTTTCTTCATAATGATGCTCATTTCTTTCATCATGATTCTAATTTCCAACATTTTGATGCATAAATCCTTCATCGTGATGCTCATTTCATTCATCATGATACTCATTTCCTTCATCATGATGCTCATTTCCATCATCCCGATGCTCATTTCCATCATCATAATGCATTTTTCCTTCATTATGATTCTCTTTCCTACTTCATGATGCTTATTTCCTTCATCATGTTCCTCATTTCCTTCAACATGATGCTTATTTTCTTCATCTTGATGCTCATTTCCATCATCATGGTAAAAATCCTTCATCATTATGCTTATTTCCTTAATCATGATATAGAAATCCTTCATCATGATGCTCATTTCCTTCATCATAATGCTCATTTCGTACATCTAGTTGCTCATTTCCTTCATCATGATGTTTATTTTCTTAATCAATATGATCAATTCCTACATCATTATGGTAATTTCCTAATCATTATGAGTATTTTATTCATCTTGATTCATATTTCTTTCATCATGATGCTCATTTCCAAAATCATTATACATATTTCATTCATCATGATGCTCATTTACATCATCATGATGATCATTTACTTCATCGGGATGCTCATTTCCTTTATCATGATGCTCATTTCGTTCATCATTATGCGTATTTTCTTTATCATGATACTTATTTCCTACATCTTGATGCTCATTTCTTCATCATGATGATAGATTCCGACGTCATTATGGTCATTTTCTTCATTTTAATACTCATTTCATTCATCATGATGCATATTTCTTTGATCATGATGCTTATTTCCTACATCATGATGCATGTTCCCTTCATCATGATGCTCACTTCCTACATCATGAAACTCATTTCATTCATCATGATGCTCATTTCTTTCATAATGATGCATATTTCCTTCACCACGATGCTTATTTTCATCATCATGATGCATAAATCTATTATTATGATGCTTATTTCCTTTATCATGATGCAGAAATCCTTCTTCAAGATACGCATTACCATCATCAAGATGCATGTTTCCTTCAACATGATGTTCATTTCCTAAATCACGATGCTCATTTCCTTCATTATGATGCTCATTTCCTTCATCGTGATGCATATTTTCTTCATGATGTTCATTTCCTTTGTCATGATGCACACTCATTTCCTTCATCTTGATGATCATTTCCTACATCATTATAGTAATTTCCTATCATTAAGATGCCAATTTCGTTCATCGCTAATCATATTTCTTTCCTCATGATGCTTATTTCCTATATTATGATGCTCATTTCCTTCATTATGATGAATGTTTCTTTCATCATAATGCTTATTTTATTCATCATGATGCTTATTTCCTACATCATTATGCATGTTATCAATATCATGATGCATAATTCCTACATCAGAATGCTTGCTTCATTCATCATTATGCACATTTCCTTCATCACAATGCTCATTTCCTACATCATGATGCATATTACCATCATCATGATGCTCATTTCCATCACCTTGATGATCGTTTCCCTCATCATGTTACTCATTTCATTCATCATGATACATACTTTCTTCATTATGATACTCGTTTCCTACATCATGATGCTCATTTACATCATGATGATTGTTTCCACAATCATAATGCTAATTCCCTACATCATGATGCTCATTTCGTTCATCATGATGCATATTTCCTTCATCATGATGCTCTTTTCCCAACATCATGATGCATATTTCCTTTATCATGATGCTCATTTTTTTTATGAAGATGTTCATTTCCTTCATTATGATGAATGATTTCTTTATCATGTTAATCATTTCTTCATCATGATGCATATTTCCTTTATAATGATGCTCTTTATCTACACCATGATGCTCATTCCTTACATCTTGATGCTCATTTCCATCATCATGATGCTCATTTCCTTTATCATGATGCTCATTACTCAATCGTGATGCTCATTTTCTTCTACATGATGCGTATTTACTTCGTCATGATGCTTATTTTCTATATCATAATGCTTAATTTCTTCATCATGATGTCCATATCTTTCATCATGATTCTAATTTCCAACATTTTGATGCATAAATCCTTCATCATGATACTCATTTCCTTCATCATGATTCTCATTTTTATCATAAAGATGCATATGTCCTTCGTAATGATGCTCATTTCCTACATTATGGTGCTAATTTTCTTCATCATGATACTCATTTCCTTCATCGTAATGCTCATTTCCATCATCCCGATGCTCATTTTCATCATCATGATAAATTTTTTCTTCATTATTATTCTCTTTCCTAGATCATGACGCTCATTTCCTTCATCATGTTCCTCATTTCCTTCATCATATTGCTTATTTCCTTCATCTTGATGCTCATTTCCATCATCATGACAAAAAAATCCTTCATCATGATGCTTATTTCCTTAATCATGATATAGAAATCCTTCATCATGATGCTCATTTCCTTCATCATAATGGTCATTTCCTACATCTAGATGCTCATTTCCTTCATCGTGATGCTCATTTCCTTCATCATGATGCTAATTTCCTTCATCATGTTGTTTATTTTCTTAATCAAGATGATCAATTCCTACGTCATTATGGTCATTTCTTAATCATTATGCTCATTTCATCCATCTTGATTCATATTTCCTTTATCATGATGCTCATTTCTAAAATCATTATACATATTTCCTTCATCATGATGCTCATTTCCATCATCATGATGATCATTTCCTTCATCGTGATGCTCATTTTCTTCATCATGATGCTCATTTCGCTCATTATTATGCGTATTTCCTTTATCATGATACTTATTTCCTACATCTTGATGCTCCTTTCTTCATCATGATGATTGATTCCAACGTCATTATGGTCATTTCCTTGATCTTAATGCTCATTTCTTTCATCATGATGTATATATCCTTCATCATGATGCTCATTTCCTACATCATGATACATGTTTCCCTCATCATGAAGCTCACTTCCTACATCATGAAACTCATTTCATTCATCATGATGCTCATTTCCTTCATCATGATGCATATTTCCTTCACCATGATGCTTATTTTCATCATCATGATGCATAAATCCATTATCATTATGCTTATTTCATTCATCATGATGCAGAAATCCATCTTCAAGATGCGCATTTCCATAATCAAGACGCATGTTTCCTTCAACGTAATGCTCATTTCCTAAATCACGATGCATATTTCCATCTTCATAATGCTCATTTCATTCATTTTGATGCTCATTTCCTTCATCCTGATTCATATTTCCTTTATCATGATGCTCATTTCCTTCGTCATGATGCATATTTCCTTCATCATGGTGCTCATTTCCTTCATCTTTATACCTGCTGTCCAATTCATTTCAGTGAACAACTAACTGCACTCAACTTAATAAATCAACTACAACAATTTTCAATCAAACCATACCCATTTTGGAGACAAGTACAATTAACTGCATTGAACATACAAACAACCCATCCCCATCTAATTTTCCAAATGATTCAGCTTCTAAATGATAGCTTAATATAATTTGAAATATTAAACTCTTAAATAAAATGGCAGAAATTTATAGAACTGGCTGTTTATAGTAGAATGTGACTATTGAAAATTTGATACCTTTTTTTCGAGTAATTTACACTCTAGTCTCTAGCCACTAATTAGTATAAATTGTGGATATCTACGTCAACAGATCCTCTTTCAAAAGTTTTTATTTTTATTTTTTCCTACAAGTATGTTGATGTTTATGTTAGCTTAATATCCAACTAGAGTAAAAATTAGATAAATCCTCCGTCAACTTGGAGATTATGTTTCTTAATTTACAAATTAATATTCTACTTGAGATGAGTGTTGCTGCACAAACTCTGTATGACCTTGTCCAAATAAGTTCCATGTGCTGGCAACGATAGCTACACCTGGTGTAAAAGACATCTATGATAATCTGGCCAAATTCATGTATTATATCAGCATATTTGTTGTCTCCTAAGTTAAATAAGCATATCATTTCTTCATTACATATTGTTCTATGCACTTGCTCCTTATCAACTACACTAGCTATTAGAGGCGAGAGATAAATGATTGATCTTATCAAATCTTTTGCTTCATTCTCAGAATTGAAACTTGGCTTTAAGTCCTGTTTATTATAATTATTATGTATTTTTCTTTTACCATTAAAAAAAGAGTAATAGAAATGCAAATTAGGTCCTACTCTTAACTTGGTACCTCCAATGTTGTTTTTCTCTAGGTGCATTAAATTGTCATTAGAAGCTAATCATCATTGTAATGAAAATAAATAGGAAAATAGAAGTAAATCTGATATTAACATCAATTGAATCTTCCATTTCCTTTACAGAATCTAGAAGCCTCTCCATTTGACCATGATAGGATTCTCATCCGCCAAATCACGTAATAATTCAAATAACCTATACCATGAGAAATAATTGCATCAATATTCAAGAAAAAGTCACTGTCAATGAAACAAAGTCAGTCACCTTTCAAAAAATATTAATAAGCATATCATTTCTTCATTACATATTGTTCTATGCACTTGCTCCTTATCAACTACACTAGCTATTAGAGGCGAGAGATAAATGATTGATCTTATCAAATCTTTTGCTTCATTCTCAGAATTGAAACTTGGCTTTAAGTCCTGTTTATTATAATTATTATGTATTTTCCTTTTACCATTAAAAAAGAGTAATAGAAATGCAAATTAGGTCCTACTCTTAACTTGGTACCTCCAATGTTGTTTTTCTCTAGGTGCATTAAATTGTCATTAGAAGCTAATCATCATTGTAATGAAAATAAATAGGAAAATAGAAGTAAATCTGATATTAACATCAATTGAATCTTCCATTTCCTTTACAGAATCTAGAAGCCTCTCCATTTGACCATGATAGGATTCTCATCCGCCAAATCACGTAATAATTCAAATAACCTATACCATGAGAAATAATTGCATCAATATTCAAGAAAAAGTCACTGTCAATGAAACAAAGTCAGTCACCTTTCAAAAAATATTAATAATTGACTCAACAAGAAAAGTTAAAATGCTAAGTCTGATCAAGAACATATGGTAGAAAGTAGCACTAAAAGTTAGGACAAAATAACACAATTATAGGCAATTAGCAAGACTATAATTAGAGAAAGTAAAATGTTTTATAAGTTACAGAGGAACTGTTTATCCTTGATGACCCAGCCAGACTAAAACTTCCATCATATTTGTATTTAGCTTATGTTTAGTTGTTTTCTCAAAATGTGCAATTTTTAGCGGACACCATAGAACTACACTTGAGCCATCTGTTTCATGAAAATCATTTAGTGAAACAGTCGCACACAAGTGTTTGGCTAAACTCTTAACTTTTGAATACTTTAACATTAAAATTTAAGAATTTAAATTTGTAGAAAAATGATGCAACCTTTTTTCAAAAATGTACACATGGATGTGAAGCCATTATAAATATTTATCACTATGTAAATTTTGAAGTAAAAATAAAGAATTGTTTGAGGATAAACGGAAAATTCGTATTCTAAAAGTTATATCAAATTGGAATTACTCTCATATGTTGGTTAGGCATGTAATAAAGTACAATACAATTTGTTAATTAAAATATACTCCATCGTTACATTTAAATAGCTACATCGTTTGAAGATTAAGGAATATAATATTTTAATCTGTAGTGAGTTGGTAAAAATATAATATTTTAATGTACAATACATAATTCTACAAATATTGTATATAGACCCCATAAAAATATAATAATTGTTTTGTGTGGATCTTATTCTCAAAAAGGAAAATGTAACACTTTTAGTGAGACGCTTTAATTAGTAAAAGGTAATAATTTCCTTTTATTTATAATCATATTTGTGACAATAAAAAAAAATTGATAAATAATCATATTTGTAAAAATAAAAATAAAAATTGAGTTTGTGTCCATGGACAAATACATAAGAGTATTATTAATTTATGTGATCTGATCTAATCACTTTAGGTCCGTCAACAATTAAATAAAAAAATGTCATCAGAAAAAGAAAATTGATAATAAAAAAATTTCTTATTATCAAATTCACAAAGATATGCTACTCATCACCTCAAAATTAAATGTTAGAAAATATCTCACATTCGCGTACAATATGCCAAGTGCTTAATTAAGTTTGAGAGATAAAATAATACCATAACAAACGAGTAAAAATAAATTAAGAAATAAAAATAATTAGATAACAAGCAGTAAATGTATTCCGAAGTGGCTATAACTCATCACATCCTCCATGGTCCTTCATCAGCGTGGTTAAGAAAAATGAAGGCGCGGGTGATAGTTTCGAAAAAAATTTTGAACGGGTTTTTTTTTTTAGATTTGAGGTTTGAATTCACTTTCATTTCATGTGAAGAAGCCCTAGATTAGTGGAAATTCAAATTATAGCTCATGTAGCTGAACACCACCTATACCTAGTTGATTGTAAGGAGGATGCTTCACGAATTGATGAGTTCGATCAATTAAGGTATTAGGGTATCAATTACCGTGTTTTCTTCAATGCAAGATTATTGTGCTGACCGTTAATCCAATTCTCTATTTACTGCATAATTGCTTTGAGAAACCAGCGGCAAAGAGACCGTCAGGCCTAGGGTATACTGCGTTTGAAGGCTTTGGTTGGAGTTTGCCCAGAACGATCAATAAAATATCGAACCCACCCAATTACTGTTCAATTACCTTTTTATTTTATTTTATTCTGTTATTAGTTCATCAAAGTTATCTGTTTCTTATTCTCCTTTTTGGTCAAACTTTACATAGTATGAGCATTTGACAACCTTTTGAAAATAGCTCATTTTCAACTAGGGTGCTTGTGGGATCTAAATTCCATGTGCTGCTTTTGTATCATGGGAATTACCTTTAAGCTTACTGACTATTTCAATTTATAGTGGATTTGTTAAGACCATCAATCTCGGGAATATCTGACAATTAGATATTTCATTATTTCCTTTAACTTGGCTCTCACATGATTCTTTAATTTACATGACCGAAGAACATAAGAAAGCATATTCCCTAAGAACTTAGTGCATATTTCAATCGTATTGAGTGTAGAAGAAAATCGTATGCTACATTGCTCTATTTTCTAATAATAAATTGTATACAACATAATTTGTGAGACTGTCAGAGCCAAAATACCATATAATCACCAGAACATTACATAAATGAGAAAGTGAAGATCAGATTACTACTCAAAGATTTTATTAGCATTTTCTTCTTCACCATGTAATCAAACTTAAATGTTGTGCTTCAAAGTTAAGTTTGGGTATCTCTTCTCTCTCACAATTAGTTTCTTATTTTTTCCTTCACTTTGCAATAGGATTCTTTCCACGTTTAGTCGGGATTTTTCCTCAAATCTGATAGGGAAGCACTTTTGAATATTATTTGAATAAGGGTTCCTAAATATATTTATCCAAGAATGTCCGTCTTGTTATATTATATTATATCAGGTTCTTGTTGCAGGGTAGGAGCTTGACCTCCTTAATTACAGTTTCTAACATTATCTTATCTTACAAGTGAATTGTTTGCAGAAGAGGTAACCACACTTTGTTCCGTTGGACTTACTAATCATATTCATGTGTAGTTTGTGTTATAGAGTTGAGGTGCGACTCACATTTGTAAGATGAATAGAAATATGTTAGATTTATCTTCTAAATATTATTGCTGCTATAATTTGAATGAATAAGTAATAACTTTATTTGAGTGTCTTCGCTGTTTTTCATGTATCACACTACAGTGGTATGTCACAGAAAATAATAGAAATTTACAACAGAATCAGTAATAAATCTGTAATTATAAGGCTTTTATATCTGTGTTTGAGTGTCTTCGCTACATTTGTGTGAAAATAACCGAAATTTACAACAGAAATCAGTAATAATCTGTCATTATAAGGCTTTTTATAGCTCTGATTAACTGCATGTGCTATTTTTCAAGGATGTATAAAACATTACACATTGTGAAAAAAATCCAATGTATAATGTTGTAAATATGTCTATCTAAAATCGCATGCAACTAATAATAATATATAGATGTAACAAGTCATGCTTATAATTTCTGTTATAATTCCTATTTTATACTCTTAAGTTGTGAGGTTAGATCTTCGAGTACACGGTGGTCTCTAGTAATTTGAATCTTATTCTTATCACTTGAATTCTATTCTTTGAAGCTAAACTTAGTTGAGTTGGTGTAAAAACTCGTGGATTTACGTACAAGTTTGTATAGTTTTTTATTTTCGTGTGCCTTCTAGTCTACGTACATGAATTATATGATAAGTGAAGTATTTTGAATTCCCGCTAAATTGTCAATACCTTATTGGGAAATCCAGAAAATTGTGTGTGCTGTAAGGCACTATTCATGCGCTCTATCTAGTGGATAAATGTGATTTTCAGTTTAGACCATCTATCAAATAATTCATGAACCTCAGATTACAACTCAAGAACAAATTCCCACTTAATCAAATAATTCACAAAGCCTGTTTCTATGTTGTTGTGCTGCTAGAGTTTTAGTGATTGAAAGTTATTCCTTAGCTATAAATTGTGAGTAAAATATTCATTTTTTAAAAAAGTGTGCTTTTTGTCTACCCCTACAGTTGGTATAATTTGTTTCGTGTCAATGATTAGTATGCCATATTTTAGGAAAAAAGGATAAGTGAACTACAAGTCTGTTAATACGAGTAAATATAGTTCTATTATTATTGAAATTGTTTAATTATTTATATTTATGTTTTGGCTTTTTAAGCTATTTTATAGCTATTTTGCGGCAGGAACAAGTTAGAAAGATTTTAGTGACTGAAGTAACAATGTACTTAGAATTTCATAGAAAGAAAGAAGGAAAAGAATACATAAAATCTTATCAACTTGTTGAGGATGACACTGTAAACACAAGTGTTTAATATTTTTGTATACATTGATGTAGAATTTATCTGATGTGTTATCAAAATTTGTTGAAGGAGGTTCTAATCCAAAGACATGGCACACTTACAGGCAGGTGTACTAAGAGGGTAAGAGGAGCACGTATTAAGGATGGTATGATTATTTCTAATAAGTTTCTGTAAAAAATTAACATTGAAATAATAAAAGACGCTATCAACATGGTTTTAAACCTCTTTCAACATGTTCTTCCACTTGATATGCTTGCGCACATCATCCTTCCCTCGAAGATCCGTAAAACTATAAGCACAATGGAGAATCTTCTGAAAATATTGATGATGTGGAGCCATGTTATGTAATCGATTATGGATATATCAAATTGTAAATTTTAAAATTACTATTTTTACAGTTTACGACCTCCAATTTTTTTTTTATATATGTTGTTGCAATTTACTTGTATTTTTTTTTTTTGGAGCTTACTTGTGGCTGCAATTTTTGTTCATTACTTAATTTATATATGTTGAGTTGAAATTATAAGTGTTAAAGTTTCATGTTTGCTCATTTGTAAAGTATGTACCTGCAGATATGACATCATAATGATATTGAATGACTTGTTGCTGCATTTATTATCGATTAATGACTGTTACTATATTAATCCTAAGTTTTTGAGTTACAGAATTTAGGTGTTGCTTTGTTTAACCTCAACTGTTGCTGCATAGGCCATTTGGTATTTATGTGTTCAAATTACAGAATTTTTGCTTTGTTAAGAACTAGAGCACATGCTAACAGATGGTATTATGTCATTGTTCATATCTAATTATGTGATTCGAAAAAATCGTAGCTATTACTTGTGCTTGTCTAAGAAATTAAACACATAATTAGAAACTGAATTGTGCTATTCTTATACAAATTTTGAGCTTCAGTTGTCTTTTGTGAATTATATTTTGTAACATGTCATGTAATACTTATGAATTTGAATAGTTTATGTTTTAACTGGAGATAATTTAAGTGGAAATATTTGAGATGATTCTCCCATACCTTATGTGAGTGTTGTTCTTATTTTCAGAGAAATGAAGACAAAGATAATGAAGACAAATCAGGAGGATGACTTTGACAACGGTGATCCTGATTATGAAATGAAAGTTCAAGATGAAGATTACTTATTAGGCTTTCTTTTATTTTTTCTTTACGTTTTTGTCAACTTTAATATTAGTGATACTTTTTAATAAATGTAGTGAATTAAGTTATTACAAATAATAATTAAATTATTGTTATTAAATTATTAGATAATCAATATAATTATTAATAATAATTTAATAAAAAAATAATAAAATTTTTTATTATTATTAAATATTGCAGAAATATCTCAAGTGTTAACATATGTGTTACATAATTGTCTTGAAAAAGTGTTACATGTTATGGTAAAAGTGATAAAATTATTATGTAATTAATGTTACATTATATTCAAAAAGTGTTAGCAAAACAATATAGCCAATGTTACATTATATTTAAAAGTGTTACCAAAATAATATAGTTAGTGTTACATTATATTTAAAAGTGTTAGGAAAAAAATGTAATTAATGTTACGTTATATTTAAAAGTCTTAACAAAATAATGTTTGTAATGCTACATTTACATTAAAAAATATTAACAAAATAATGTTACCTTAAGACAAAAAAAAATATTATATTAACTGTAAATATAACATTTATTAAAGTGTTATAATAAAATATTAAATTTGATATGAGGTGTTATCATAAGAAAAAAAGTGTAACATTAGACTTTAAATAATAGGGGCAACAGTGACACCGAAAAAATTATTTATGATCTATAATAATATTTTTAAATTGTTAAGTAACATTTTTGGGGTGTTATGTAATGTCAGTTATCTTGTAGTGACAGTAGGGTCAGTAGGTTGGTCGGTTATGTGGTCGATTAATAGTTTCAACGTCTACCGACCCACATATCATCGATCGATCGCCCTGTAAACATGATAATGAGATTAATTTTTAACGCGTTTATTTTCCAAAGGTCCTCCTTTGCTATTTCTAGATAAGTCGGGTAGTAGTTCCACAGTAGGGTCGGTCGGTTGATAGATCAGGTGGTTAGTTAATAGTTCCAACATCTACCGACCCACATATCATCGACCAATTGCATAGTAAACATGAAAATGAGATTACTTTTTATCACGTCTATTTTCCAAAGCTCCCCCTTTGCTATTTCTAGATCAGTCGGTAGGAGTTTTATAGTATGGTTGGTCGGTCTGGTGGTCGGTTAACAGTTCCAATGTCTACAAACCCACATATCATCGACTGATCGCCCTGTAAATTGATAATGAGATTACTTTTTATCGCGTCTATTTTCCAAAGGTCCACCTTTGGTATTTATAGATCAATCGAACAAGAGTTCTACATTGGGGTTGGTTGGTTAACGAGATTTTTTTTCATCGCATATATTTTCCAAAGGTCCCCCTTTACTGTTTCTAGATCAGTTAGGTATGAGTTCCATAGTAAGGTCAATCGGTTGGTAGGTCAGGTGGTCGTTTAATAGTTCGAACGACTACCGACCCACATATCATCGATCGATTGCCCTATATACTTGATAATGAGATTAATTTTTAACACGTCTATTTTCCAAGGGTCTCCATTTGCTATTTTTAGAC
Organism: Pogostemon cablin; assembly: GCA_023678885.1. Lineage (NCBI taxonomy): Eukaryota > Viridiplantae > Streptophyta > Magnoliopsida > Lamiales > Lamiaceae > Pogostemon > Pogostemon cablin. Next base: position 17,021,691 of record CM042982.1, on the reverse strand, counting down.
TAGTTGGGTAGGAGTACCACAGTACGGTAGGTCGGTTGGTCAGTCAGGTGGTCGGTAATTAGTTCCAACCTCTACTGACCCTCATATCATCGGCCGATCGCCCTGTAAACGTGATAATGTAATTTATTTTTAACGCGTCTATTTTTCAAAGGTCTTCCTCTACTATATCTAGATCAGTCAGGTAGCAATTTTATAGTATGTTTTTGGTTTGTCGGTCGGGTGGTCGGTTAATAATTCTAATGTCTATCGGCCCACATATCATCGACTGATCGTCCTGTAACTTGATAATGAGATTATATTTTATTGTGTCTATTTTTCAAAGGTCTCCCTTTGCCATTTCTAGGTCGTCAGATAGGAGTTCTACAGTTTCTCCAAAGGCCATTGCTATTTCTAGATCAGTTGGGTAGGAGTTTCACAGTAGTGTTGGTCAGTTGGTCGGTTTGTTGGTCAGTTAATAGTTCTAATATCTTCCGACCCACAAATCATCGAACGATCGCCTTGTAAACTTGATAATGAGATAACTTTATATCACGTCTAATTTCCAAAGGTCCCCCTTTGCTATTTCTCGATGAATCAGGTAGGAGTTCTACAGTAGGGTTGTTCGGTTGGTCGATCTAATGGTTGGTTAATAGTTTCAATGTCTACCAACCCACATATCATAGACTGACTGCCCTGCAAACTTGATTATGAGAATACTTTTTATTGCGTCTATTTTCCAAAGGTCCCCCTTTGCTATTTCTAGATCAGTCGGGTAGGAATTCTACAGTAGGGTTGGTCGGTTGGTCGGTTTGGTGGTTAGTTAATAGTTCCAATATCTACAAACACACATATTATTGATTGATCGACTTAAAAAGTTGATAATGAGATTACTTTTTTATCGCGTCGATTTTCAAAAGTCCTCCTTTGCTATTTCTAGATCAGTTGGGTAGGATATCTACAGTAGGGTTGGTTGGTTGATCGATATGGTGGTTGGCTAATAGTTCCAATGTCTATCGACCCATATTTCATCGATCAATTGCCCTGTAAACTTGCTAATGAGATCACTTTTTATCGCGTCTATTTTCCAAAGGTCTCCTTTACTATTTCTAGATCAGTCGAATAAGAGTTCTACAGTATGGTTGGTCGGTTAACGAGATTACTTTTTATCGCATCTATTTTCCAAAGGTCCCTCTTTGGTGTTTGTAGATTAGTTGGGTAGGAGTTCCATAGTAAGGTAAGTTAGTTGGTAATTCAGGTGGTCTGTTAATAGTTCTGACGTCTATCGTCCCGCATATCATAGACCGATCGCCTAATATACTTGATCATGAGATTAATTTTTAACGCGTCTATTTTCCAATGGTCTACGTTTGCTATTTGTAGATTTGTCGAGTAGGAGTTCCAAAGTACGGCCGATCAGTTGGCCGGTGAGGTGGTCGGTTAAAAGTTCCAACCTTTACCAACCTGCATATCATCGATCGATCGTCCTATAACGTAATAATGAGATTAATTTTTAACGCGTCTATTTTCCAAAGGCCTCCTTCTACTATTTCTAGATCAGTTGGGTGGCAATTCAACAGTAGAATTGGTCGGTTGGTTGGTCTAATGGTCGGTTAGTAGTTTCGATGTCTACCATCCCATATATCATCGACCCCCGATCGCCCTATATACTTGATAATGAGACTACATTTTATCGCGTCTATTTTTCAAAGGTTGCCCTTTGCTATTTCTAGATCAGTCGGGTAGGAGTTCTACAGTTTTTCCTAACGTCCCCTTTGCTATTTCTAGATCAGTCGGGTAGGAGTTCTACAGTTTTTTCAAACATCCCCCTTTGCTATTTATAGATCAGTTGGGTAGAAGTTCCACAATAGGGTTGGTCGGTTGGTCGGTCTGTTGGTCGTTTAATAGTTCCAATGTCAACCGACCCACATATCTTCGACCGATCGCCATGTAAACCTGATAGTGAGATTACTTTTTATCACGTCTATTTTCCAAAGGTCCCCCTTTGCTATTTCCCGATCAGTCGGGTAGGAGTTCTATAGTAGTGTTGTTCGGTTGGTCGATCTGGTGGTCGGTTAATAATTCCAATGTCTAACGACCAACATATCATTGACTGATCTCCCTGTAAATTTGATAATGAGATTACTTTTTATCGCGTCTATCTTCCAATGGTCCTTCTTTGCTATTTCTAGATCCGTCGGATAGGAGTTCTAGAGTAGGGTTGGTCAGTTAATTGTTCCAACGTCTACCGACCCACATATCGTGAATCGATCACCCTATATACTTGATAATGGGATTATTTTTTAACGTGTCTATTTTCAAATAGTCTCCCTTTACAATTTCGAGATCATCTAGTAGGATTCCACAGTTCGGTTGGTCGCTTGATCAGTTAGGAGGTCGGTTAACAGTACCAACCTCTACCGACCCACATATAATCGACCGATCACCCTGTAAACGTGATAATGAGATTAATTTTTAACGCATCTATTTTCCAAAGGTCTACCTCAACTAGCTCTAGAACAGTTGGGTAGCAATTCTACAGCGGGGTTGCTCGTTTGGTCAGTTAATAGTTCCAATTTCTACTGACCCACATATCATCGACCGATCGCCCTGTAAACTTGATAATGAGATTACATTTTATCGCATCTATTTTTTAAAGGACTCCCTTTGCTATTTCGAGATCAGTCAGGTAGGAGTCCTACAGTTTTTACAAAGGTCCCCCTTTGCTATTTACAAATCACTCGGGTGGGAGTTCCATAGTAGGGTTGGTCAGTTGGTCGCTAGGTTGTCGGTTAATAGTTCTAATGTCTACCGAGCCACATGTCATCGACCGATCGCCTTGTAAACTTTATAATGAGATTACTTTTAATCACGTCTATTTTCCAAAGGTTCTCCTTTGCTATTTCTGATCAGTCAAGTAGGAATTCTACTATAGGGTTGGTCGGTTATTCGATCTGGTGGTCGGTTAATAGTTCCAATATCTACCGACCCACATATCATCGACCGATCGCCTGTAAACTGGATAATGAGATTACTTTTTATCACGTCTGTTTTCCAAATGTCACCCATTGTTGTTTCTAGATCTGTCGGGTAGGAGTTCTATAGTATGGTTGGTCGGTCTGGTGGCCAGTTAATAGTTCCAATATCTACCGACCCACATATCATCGACTGATCGCCCTGTAAATATGATAATGAGATTACTTTTCATCATGTCTATTTTCCATAGGTCCACCTTTTCTATTTTTAGATTAGTAAGGTAGGAGTTCTAGAGTAGGGTTGGTCGGTTGGTAGGTCTGGTGGTCAGTTAACAATTCCAATGCCTACTGACCCACATATCATCGACTAATCGCCCTGTAAACTTGATAATGATATTAGTTTTTATCGCGTCTATTTTCCAAAGGTCTTCCTTTGCTATTTCTAGTTCATTCGAGTAGGAGTTCTATAATGGGATTGGTCGGTTAATGATATTACTTTTTATCGCATCTATTGTCCAAACGTCCCATTTCCTTGTATCTAGATTAGTTGGGTAGGTGTTCCATAGTATGGTTAATCGGTTGGTCGGTAAGGTGGTCGGTTAATAGTTCCAACGTCTACCAACCCACATATCATCGATCGATCGCCCTATATACTTGATAATAAAATTAATTTTTGAAGTTTCTATTTTCCAAAGGTATCCATTTGATATCTCTAGATCTGTCGGGTAAGAGTTCCACATGACGATCGGTCGGTTGGTCAATTAGGTGGTACGTTAATCATTCCAACCTCTACCGACTCGCACATCATCGACCAATTGCCCTGTAAACGTGATAATGAGATTTATTTTTAACGCATCTATTTTCCGATGGTCTCCCTCTACTATTTCTGGATCAGTCGGATAGCAATTCTATAGTGGGGTTTGTCAACTTGGTGGTCAGTTAATAGTTCTAATGTCTACCGACCAACATATCATCGACCGATCGCCTTGTAAACCTGATAATGAGATTACTTTTTATCACATGTATTTTCCAAAGGTCTCCCTTTGCTATTTCTCAATCAGTCGGGTAGTATATTTAAAGTAGGGTTGGTCGGTTGGTCGATCTGGTTGTTGATTAATAGTTCCAATTTCTATCGACCAATATATCATCGACCAACCCTACTATAGAACTTGATAATGAGATTACTTTTTATTGCATCTATTTTCCAAAGGTCCTCCTTTAATATTTCTAAATCAGCCCAATAGGAGTTCTACATTATGGTTGATCGGTTGACGAGATTATTTTTTATTTCATCTATTTTTCAAATGTCCCCCTTTGCTGTTTCTAGATTAGTCAGGTAGGAGTTCCATAGTTAGGTAAGTCGGTTGGTCAGTCAGGTGGTCGGTCAATAGTTCTGACGCTTGTCGTCCTGCATATCATCAACCGATCACCCAATATACTTGATAATGAGATTAATTTTTAACACGTCTATTTTCCAAAGGTCTTCATTTGCTATTTCTAGATCAGTCGAGCAGGAGTTCCATAGTACGGTCGGTCAGTTGGTTGGTGAGGTGGTCGGTTAAAAGTTCCAACCTCTATCGACCCGCATATCATCGACCGATCGCCTTGTAACGTAATAATGAGATTTATTTTTAAAGCGTCTATTTTTCAAAGGTCTTCCTCTACTATTTCTAGATCAATTGGGTAGGAATTCTACTGTAGAGTTGGTCGGTCTAGTGGTCGGTTAATAGTTCCAATGTCTACCGTCCCACATATCATCAACCGATCGCCCTATATGCTTGATAATGAGATTACATTTTATCGCTTCTATTTTTCAAATGTCTCCCTTTTCTATTTCTAGATCAGTTGGGTAGGAGTTCTATAGTTTTCCAAAGGTCCCTCTTTGCTATTTTTAAATCAGTTGGCTAAGAGTTCCACAATAGGGTTGGTCGGTTGGTCGGTCTAGTGGTAAGTTAATAGTTCCAATGTCTACCGAGTCACATATCATCAACCGATCGCCTTGTAAACTTGATGATGAGATTACTTTTTATCTAGTATATTTTCCAAAGGTCCCTCTTTGCTATTTATAGATCAGTCGGGTAGGAGTTCTACAGTAGGGTATGTTGGTTGGTCGGTCTGATGGTCAGTTAACAGTTCCAATGCCTACCGACCCACATATCTTCGATCGATCGCCCAGTGAACTTGATAATGAGATTACTTTTTGTCGCGTCTACAGTAGTGTTGGTCGGTTAACGAGATTAATTTTTATCGCTTCTATTTTCCAAAGGTCACCCTTTGTTGTTTCTAGATCAGTCGGGTAGGAGTTTCATAGTAAGGGCAGTTGGTTGGTCGGTCAGGTGGTCGATTTATAGTTTCAACGTTTAACGACCAACACATATCATCGACCGATAGTCCTATACACTTGGTAATGAGATTATTTTTTAACACGTCTATTTTACAAAGGTCTCCCTTAACTATTTCTAGATCAGTAGGGTAGGAGTTCCACAGTACGGTCAGTCGGTTAGTTAGTTAGGTGGTCAGTTAATAGTTTCAACCTCTACCGACCCACATAACATCAACCGATCGCATTGTAAATGTGATAGTGAGATTAATTTTTAACGCATCTATTTTTCAAATGTCTCCCTCAACTATTTATAGATCAGTTTGGTTGCAATTCTATAGTAGGGTTAGTCATTGGTCGGTTAATAGATTTCATTTTCTATCGAACCACATATCATCGACCGATCACCCTGTAAACTTCATAATGAGATTATATTTTATAGCATCTATTTTTTAAACTTCTCCCTTTCCTATTTCTAAATCAGTCGGGTAGGAGTTATATAGTTTATCCAAAGGTCCCTCTTTGCTATTTACAAATCTGTTGGGTAGGAGTTCCATAGTATGGTTGGTCGGTTGGTCGGTCTGGTGGTCGGTTAACAGTTCTAATGTCTACCAACCCATATATCAACGATTGGCCGCCCTCTAAACTAACAGTGAGATTACATTTTATCGCGTATATTTTTCAAAGGTCTCCCTTTGCAATTTCTAGATCAGTCAGGTAGAAGTTGCATAGTTTTTTCAAAGGTCTCCCTTTACTATTTCTAGATCAGTCGGGGTAGGATTTCCACAACAAGGTTGGTCGGTTGGTAGATCTGGTGATCGGTTAATAGTTCCAATGTCTACCGACTCACATATCATCGACCGAACGCCTGTAAACTTGATAGTGACATTACTGTTTATCACGTCTATTTTTTAAAGGTTTCCCTTTGCTATTTCCCAATCAGTCGGGTAGGAGTTCTACAGTAGGGTTAGTCGGTTGGTCGATCTGGTGGACGATTAATAGTTCCAATGTCTATCGACCCACATATCATCGATCGATCGCCCAATAAACATGATAATGTGATTACATTTTATCGCGTCTATTTTTCAAAGGTCTCCCTTTGCTATTTCTAGATTAGTCGGGTAGGAGTTCTACAGTTTATCCAAAGGTCACCCTTTGCAGTTTCTATGTCAGTCGGGTCGGAGTTACACAGTAGGGTTGGTCTGGCGTTCGGTTAATAGAACCGATGTCTACCGACCGACATATCATTGATTGATTGCCTATAAACTTGATAGTGAGATTTCTTTTTATCACGTCTATTTCCAAAGTTCCCCTTTACTATTTCTTGATCAGTCGAGAAGAAGTTCTACAGTAAGGTTGATCGATTGGTCGATCTGGTGATCAGTTAATAGTTTCAATGTCTACCGACCCATATATCATCGACTGATCGCCTTGTAAACTTGATAATGAGATTAATTTTTATCACGTATATTTTCCAAAGGTCCACCTTTGCTATTTCTAGATCAATTGGGTATGAGTTCTACACTAGGGTTAGTCGGTTAGTCGATCTGGTGGACGGTTAATAGTTCCAATGTCTACCGACCCACATATCATCGACCGATCGCCCAATAAACATGATAATATGATTACATTTTATCGTGTCTATTTTTCAAAGGTCTCCCTTTGCTATTTCTAGATTAGTCAGGTAGGAGTTCTACTGTTTATCCAAAGGTCACCCTTCGCAGTTTCTATGTCAGTCGGGTTGGAGTTACACAGTAGCGTTGGTCGGTTGGTTGGTCTGGTGTTCGGTTAATAGAACTGATGTCTACCGACCGACATATCATTGATCGATTGACTATAAACTTGATAGTGAGATTACTTTTTATCACGTCTATTTTCCAAAGTTCCCCTTTGATATTTCTTGATCAGTCGAGAAGGAGTTCTGCAGTAAGGTTGATCGATTAGTCGATCTGGTGATCAGTTAATAGTTTCAATGTCTACAGACCCATATATCATCGACTGATCGCCTTGTAAACTTGATAATGAGATTACTTTTTATCACGTATATTTTCCAAAGGTCCACCTTTGCTATTTCTAGATCGGTCGGGTATGAGTTCTACACTTGGGTTGGTTGGTTGGTCGGTCTAGTGGTTGGTTAACAGTTCCAATACCTACCGACCCACATATCATCGACCGATCGCCCTATAAACATGATAATTAGAATACATTTTATCGCGTCTATTTTTCAAAGGTCTCCTTTTGCTATTTCTAGATTAGTCGGGTAGGAGTTCTACAGTTTATCCAAAGGTCACCCTTTGCTATTTCTAGATCAGTCAGTTGGAGTTCCACAGTAGGGTTCATCGGTTGGTTGGTCTGGTGGTCGGTTAATAGATCCAATGTCTACCGACCCACATATCATTGATCGATCGCCTTGAAATTTGATAGTGAGATTACTTTTTATCACGTCTATTTTCCAAAGGTCCTCTTTGTTATTTCTCGGTCAGTCAGGAAGGAGTTCTACAGTAGGGTTGATTAATTGGTCGATCTGATGGTCGGTTAATAGTTCCAATGTCTACCGATGAACATATTATTGACCGATAGGCCTGTAAACTTGATAATGAGATTACTTTTTATCGCGTCTGTTTTCCAAAGGTCACTAACCCATTTTTATTCTTAGATCTATCGAGTAGGAGTTCACAGTAAGGTTGGTTGATCTGTTGGTCGGTTAATAGTTCCAATGTCAACCGACCCACATATCATCGACCGATTGCCTTGTAAACTTGATAATGAGATTATTTTTTATCACGTATATTTTCTAAAGGTCTCCCTTTACCATTTATAGATCAGTCGAGTAGGAGTTCTACAGTAGGGTTGGTTGGTTGGTCGGTCAAGTGGTCGGTTAATAATTCAATACCTACCGACCCACATATCATCGACAGATCGCCCTGTAAACTAGATAATGAAATTATTTTTTATCGCGTCTATTTTCCAAATGTCCTCTTTTGTTATTTTTAAATCAGTCGAATAAGAGTTCAACAGTAGTGTTGGTCAGTTAACGAGATTATTTTTTATCACGTTTATTTTCCAAAGGTCCCCCATTGCTATTTCTCGATCAGTCGGGTAGGAGTTCCAGAGTAAGGTCAGTTGGTCGGTCGGTCGGTCAGGTGGTAGGTTTACACTTCCAACATTTACCGACCCACATATCATCGATCGATCGCCCTATACACTTGGTGATGATATTATTTTTTAACGGGTCTATTTTCCCAAGATCTCTCTTTACAATTTCTAGATCAGTCGGGTAGGAGTTCCACAGTACGGTCGGTCTATTTGTTAGTTAGGTGGTTGGTTAGTAGTTCCAACCACTAACGACCCACATGTCATCAACTAATCGCCCTATAAACGTGATAATGAGATTAATTTTTAACGTGTTTATTTTCCAAAGGTCTCTCTCAGCTATTTCTAGATCAGTCGGGTAGCAATTCTACAGTAGGGTTGGTCGTTAGGTCGGTCTGGTGGTCGGTTAATAGTTCCAATTTCTACCGTCCCACATATCATCGACCGATTGCCCTGTAAACTTGGTAATGAGATTATATTTTATCGTGAATATTTTTCAAAGGTCTCCCTTCGCTGTTTCTAAATCAGTCAGGTAAGAGTTATACATTTTTCCAAAGGTCCCTCTTTGCTAATTACCGATCAGTCGGTTAGGAATTCCACAGAAGGGTTGGTCGGTTGGTCGGTCTGGTAATCGGTTAATAGTTTCAATGTCTACCGACCCACATATCATCGACCGATCGCCTTGTAAACTTGATAATGAGATTATTTTTTATCACGTATATTTTCCAAAGGTCCTCCTTTGCTATTTCTAGATCAGTCGGGTATGAGTTCTACAGTAGGGTTGGTTTGTTGGTCGGTCTAATGGTCGGTTAACAGTTCCAATGCCTACGGACCCACATATCATCGACCGATCATCCTATAAACACGATAATGAGATTACATTTTATCGCGTCTATTTTTCAAAGATCTCCTTTTGCTATTTCTAGATTAGTCGGGTATGAGTTCTACAGTTTATCTAAAGGTCACCCTTTACTATTTCTAAATCAATCAGTTGGAGTTCCACAGTAGGGTTGGTCGGTTGGTTGGTTTGGTGGTCGATTAATAGATTCAATGTCTACCGATCCACATATCATTGATCGATCACCTTGAAACTTGATAGTGAGATTAGTTTTTATCACGTTTATTTTCCAAAGGTCCCCTTTGCTATTTCTCGATCAATTAGGAAGGAGTTCTACAGTAGGGTTGATAAATTGGTCGAACAGATGGTCGGTTAATAGTTTCAATGTCTACCGACGAATATATTATCGACCGATCGCCCTGTAACTTGATAATGTGATTACTTTTTATCGCGTCTGTTTTCGAAAGGTCACTCACCGATTGCTATTTCTAGATCTATCAAGTAGTAGCTCTACAGTAGGGTTGGTAGGTCTGTTGGTTGGTTAATACTTTCAATATCTTCCGATCCACATATCATCGACCGATCGCCTTGTAAACTTGATAATGAGATTACTTTTTATCACGTATATTTTTCAAATGTCCCACTTTGCTTTTTCTAGATCAGTCGCATAAGAGTTGTACAGTAGTTTTGGTCAGTTAACGAAATTTCTTTTTATAGCGTCTATTTTCCAAAGGTCCCACTTTGCTATTTCTAGATAAGTCGGGTTGGAATTTCATGGTAAGGTCAGTCGGTTGATCGGTCAGGTGGTCGGTTAATAGTTCCAACATTTACCGACCCACATATCATCGACCGATCACCTTATATACTTGATGATAAGATTATTTTTAATGCATCTATTTTCCAGAGGTCTCCCTTTACTATTTCTAGATCAGTCGGGTAGGAGTTCCACAGTACGGTCGGTCGGTTTGTCAGTTAGGTGGTTGGTTAATAGTTCCAACCTCTAACGACCCACATGTCATTAACCGATCGCCCTGTAAACATGATAATGAGATTAATTTTTAACGCGTTTATTTTCTAAAGGTCTCCCTCAATTATTTCTAGATCAGTCGGGTTGTAATTCTACAGTAGGGTTGGTCGTTTGATCAGTCTGGTGGTCGGTTAATAGTTCTAATTTCTACCGACCCACATATCATCGACTGATCGCCCTGTAAACTTGATAATAAGATTATATTTTATAGCCACTATTTTTCAAAGGTCTCCCTTTGCTATTTCTAAATCAGTAGGGTAGGAGTTATATCGTTTTTTCAAAGGTCCCTCTTTGTCATTTACAGATTAGTCGGGTAGGAGTTACATAGTAGGGTTGGTCGATTGGTTGGTCTGGTGCTCGATTAATAGTTCTAATATCTACCGACCCACATATCTTCGACCGATCGCCTTGTAAAATTAATAATAAAATTAATTTTTATCACGAATATTTTGAAAAGGTCACCCTTTGCTATTTCTAGATCAGTCGGATATGAGTACTACAGTAGGGTTGGTTGGTTGGTCGGTCTAGTGGTCGGTTAACAGTTCCAATGCCTACCGACCTACATATGATCGACAGATCGCCCTATAAATTTGATAATGAGATTTTTTTTATCGCTTCTATGTACCAAATGTCCTCCTTTGCTATTTCTAGATCAGTCAAATAAGAGTTCTACAGTAGTAATAGTCAGTTAACGAGATTACTTTTTATCGTTTCTATTTTCCAAAGGTTCCCCTTTGCTGTTTCCAGATCAATCGGGTAGGGGTTCCGCAGTAAGGTCAGTCGGTTGGTCGGTTAATAGTTCCAACATTTACCGACCCACATATCATTGACCTATCGCCCTATATACTTGATGATGAGATTATTTTTTAGCTAGTCTATTTTCTAAAGGTCTCCCTTTACTATTTCTAGATCAGTCGGGTAGGAGTTCCACAGTACGGTCGGTCGGTTAATAGTTTCAATCTCTAACGACAAATATGTCATCAACCGATCGCCTAGTAAGCGTGATAATGAGATAAATTTTTAACGTGTTTATTTTCCAAAAGCCTTCCTCAGCTATTTCTAGATCAGTCGGATAGCAATTCGATAGTAGGGTTGGTCATTTGGTCGGTCTGGTGGTCGGTTAATAGTTCCAATTTCTACCGACCCACATATCATCGACAGATCGCCCTGTAAACTTGATAATGAGATTACATTTTATCATGATTATTTTTCAAAGGTCTTCCTTTGTAATTCTAAATCAGTCGGGTAGGATTTATACCATTTTTCCAAAGGTCACTCTCTGCTATTTACAGATAAGTCGAGTAGGAGTTCCACAGTAGGGTTGGTCGGTTGGCCAGTTTGGTGGTAACTTAATAGTTCCAATGTCTAACGACCCACATATCATCGACCGATCACCTTTAAACTTGATAGTGATATTACTTTTTATCACTTTCCAAAGGTCCCCCTTTGCTAATTCTCGATTAGTCGCGTAGGAGTTCTATAGTAGAGTTGATCGGTTGGTCGGTCTGGTGGTCGGTTAATAGTTCCAATGTCTACCAACCCACATATTATCGATCGATCACCCTATAAACTTGATAATGACGTTACATTTCATCTCGTCTATTTTTCAAAGGTCTCCCTTTGCTATTTCTAGATCAGTCGGGTAAGAGTTCTACAGTTTTTCCAAAAGTCTTTCTTTGCTATTTCTAGGTCAGTCGGGTAGGAGTTTCACTGTCCGCTTATTCGGTTGGTTGGTCCGAGTGTCAGCTAATAGTTTCAATGTCTACCGATCCAAATATTATTGACCTATCGCCTTGTAAACTTGATAGTGAGATTACATTTTATCACGTCTATTTTCTAAAGGTCCCCCTTAGCTATTTCTCGATTAGTTGGGTAGGAGTTCTATAGTATGATTGATCCTTTAGTCGACCTAGTGGTCAGTTAATAGTTCCAATTTCTACAAACAAACATATCATCGATCGATCGCCCTATAAAATTGAAATGAGATTACTTTTTATCGCGTATGTTTTTCAAATGTCCTCCAATGCTATTTCAAGATCAATCGAATAAGAGTTCTACAGTAGTGTTGGTCGGTTAACGAGATTAATTTTTATCGCGTCTATTTTTCGAAGGTTTCCCTTTACTGTTTCTAGATCAGTCGGGTAGAAATTCCACTGTATGGTCAGTCGATTGGTCGTTCAGGTGATCGGTTAATAGTTCCAACATTTACCAACCCACATATCAATGACCGATTGTTCTATATACTTGGTAATGAGATTATTTCTTAACGCATCTATTTTTTAAAGTTCTCCCTTTACTATTTCTAGATCAGTCGGGTAGGAGTTCCAAAGTACGGTTGGTCGGTTAGTTAGTTAGGTGGTCAGTTAAAAGTTCCAACTTCTAACGACCTACATATTATCGACCGATTGCCCTGTAAACATGATAATGAGATTAATTTTTAACGCGTCTATTTTCATAAGGTCTCCCTCAGTTATTTCTGGATCAGTCGGGTAGCAATTCTACAGTAGGGTTGGTCGTTTGGTCGGTCTGGTGGTTGGTTAATAGTTCTAATTTGACCGACCCACATATCATCAATCGATCGCCCTGTAAACTTAATAATGATATTACATTTTATCGCATCTATTTTTCGAAGGTCTCCTTTGCTATTTCTAAATCAGTCGGGTAGGAGTTATACAATTTTTTCTAAGGTCCCTCTTTACTATTTACAAATCCGTAGTCGGGTATGTGTTCCACATTAGGGTTGATCAGTTGGTCGGTCTGGTGGTTGGTTAAAAGTTCTAATGTCTACTGACCCATATATCATCGATCGATCGCCCTATAAACTTGACAATGAGATTATATTTTATCGCATCTATATTTCAAAGGTCTCCCTTTGCAATTTCTAAATCAGTCGGGTAGGAGTTGTACAGTTTTTCCAAAGGTCTCCGTTTACTATTTCTAGATCAGTCGGGTAGGAGTTTCGCAGTAGGATTGGTCAGTTGGTCATCTGGTGGTCGGTTAATAGTTCCAATATCTACCGACCCACATATCATTGACCGATTGCCATGTAAATTTGATAGTGATATTACTTTTTATCACATCTATTTTTCAAATGTCCCCCTTTGCTATTTCTCTATCAGTTGGGAAGGAGTTCTACAGTAGGGTTGGTCTGGTGGTCAGTTAATAGTACCAATATCTACCAACCCACATATCATCGACCGATCGCCTTATAAACATGATAATGAGATTACATTTTATTGCGTCTATTTTTCAAAGGTCTCCCTTTGCTATTTCTAGATTAGTCGGGTAGGAGTTCTACGGTTTTTCCTAAGGTCACTCTTTTCTATTTCTAGATCAGTTGGGTAGGATTTTCATCGTAGGGTTGGTCGGTTGGTTGGTCTGGTGGTCAATTAATAGATCCGATGTCTACTGACCACATATCATCGATCGATCGCCTTGAAAATTGATAGTGAGATTACTTTTATCACGTTTATTTTTCAATGGTCCCCTTTTACTATAACTCGATCAGTCGGGTAGGAGTTCTACTATAGGGTTGATCGACTGGTCGATCTGGTGGTCGGTTAATAGTTTTTATATCTACCGATAAACTCATTATCGACCGATCGCCCTATAAACTTGATAATGAGATTACTTTTTATCGCGTCTATTTTCCAAAGGTCACCCATTGCTATTTATATATCTATCGGCTAGGAGTTCCATAGTATGGTTGGTTGGTCTGGTGGTCAGTTCAAAGTTCTAATGTCTACCGACCCACAAATCATCAACCAATCGCCCTGTAAACTTGATAATGAGATTACTTTTTATCGCATCTATTTTCCAAATGTCCTCCTTTACTATTTCTAGATCAGTCAAATAAGAGTTCTACAGTAGTGTTGGTCGATTAATGAGATTAATTTTTATCCCGTCTATTTTCCAAAGGTCCACCTTTGCTATTTCTAGATCAGTCGGGTAGGTGTTCCACAGTAAGGTCACTCGGTTGGTCGGTCAGCTGGTTGGTTAATAGTTCCAACATTTACCAACCCATATATCATCGACCGATACCCCTATATACTTGGTAATCAGATTATTTTTTAACGAGTCTATTTACCAAAGGTCTACTATTACAATTTCTAGATCAGTCGGGTAGGAGTTCCACAGTACGGTCGGTCGATTGGTCAGTTAGGTGGTCTGTTAATTGTTCCAACCTCTAACAACCCACATATCATCGATCGATCGCCTTGTAAACGTGATAATGGGATTAATTTTTAACGCGTCAACGTTTTAAAGATCTCCTCCAGCTATTTCAAGATCAGTCGGGTGGCAATTCTACAGTAGGGTTGGTCGTTTGGTTGGTCTGGTTGTCGGTTAATAGTTCCAATTTCTACCGACCCACATATCATCGACTGATGGCCCTATAAACTTGATAATGAGATTATATTTTATCGCGTCTATTATCCAAAGGTCTCTCTTTGCTATTTCTAAATCAGTTGGGTAGGAGTTATACAGTTTTTCCAAAGGTCCCTCTTTGCTATTTACGGATCAGTCAGGTTGGAGTTCTACAGTAGGGTTGGTCGGTTGGTCTGTCTGGTAGTCGATTAATAATTCCAATATCTACCGATCCTCATATCATCTACAGATCGCCTTGTAAACTTGATAGTGATATTACTTTTTGTCACTTCTATTTTGCAAAGGTCTCCCATTGCTATTTCTCGATCAGTGGGGTAGGAGTTCTACAGTAGGGTTGGTCGGTCTGGTGGTCAGTTATTAGTTCCAATGTCTACCGACAAATATATCATCAATCGATCGCCCTATAAACTTGATAATGAGATTACATTTTATCGAATCTATTTTTCAAAGGTCTCCCTATGCTATTTCTAGATCAGTCGGGTAGGAGTTCTATAGTTTTCCAAAGGTCTCCTTTTGATATTTCTAGATCAGTCGGGCAGGAGTTCCATAGTAGGGTTGGTCTGTTGGTCAGTCTTGTGGTCGGTTTATAGTTCCAATGTTTACCGACCCACATATCATCGAACGATCGCCTGGTAGACTTGATAGTAAGATTAATTTTTATCATGTCTATTTTCCAAAGGTCCTCCTTTGCTATTTTCTCGATCAGTCGGGTAGGAGTTTTACAGTATGGTTGGTCGGTTGGTCAATCTGGTGGTTGTTTAATAGTTCCAACGTCTGCGGACCAAGATATCATCGACCGTTCACCCTGTAAACTTGATAATGAGATTACATTTTATCACGTCTATTTTCTAAAAGTCCCCCTCTACTTTTTCTAGATAAGTCGGGTAAGAGTTCTACAATAGGTTAATCGGTTGGTCGGTCTAGTGGTCGGTTAACAGTTCCAATTTCATCCGACCCACATATCATCTAACGATCACCATGTAAACTTGATAATGAGATTAATTTTTATCGCGTCTATTTTCTAAATATCCTCCTTTGCTATTTCTAGATCAGTTGAATAAGAGTTCTACAGTAGTGTTGGTCGGTTAACAAGATTAATTTTTATCGCGTCTATTTTCCAAAGGCCCCCCTTTGCTGTTTCCAAATCAATTAGGTAGGAGTTTCACTGTATGGTCAGTCGATTGGTCGGTCAGGTGGTCGATTAGAAGTTTCATTATCTATCGAACCACATATCATCGATTGATCGCCCTATATACTTGATAATTAGATTATTTTTAACGCGTATATTTTCCAAAGGTCTCCCTCTACTATTTTAAATCAGTCAGGTAAGAGTTCCACAGTACGGTCGGTGGGTTGCTCAGTTAGGTGGTCGGTAAATAGTCCCAACCTTTATCGACCCACATATCATCGCCCGATCGCCCCGTAAACGTGATAATGAGATTAATATCATCGACCGATCGTCCTGTAAACTTGATAATGAGATTATATTTTATCGCATATATTTTTTGAAAGTCTCCCACAACTATTTCTTGATCAGTTGGGCAGCAATTCTATAGTAAGTTGGTCGTTTGGTCGGTCTGGTGTCGGTTAATAATTCCAATTTCTACCGACCCACATATCATCGACTGATCGCCCTGTAAATTTGATAATGAGATTACATTTTATCGCGTCTATTTTTCAAATATCCTCCTTTACTATTTCTAGATCAGTCGAATAAGAGTTCAACAGTAGTGTTGGTCAGTTAACGATATTAATTTTTATTGCGTCTATTTTCCAAAGGTCCTCCTTTGCTATTTCAAGATCAGTCGGGTAGGAGTTCCACAGTAAGGTCAGTCGGTTGGTCGGTCAGCTGGTAGGTAAATAGTTCCAACATTTCCCAACCCACATATCATCGATCGATAGCCTTATATACTTGGTAATGAGATTATTTTTATAGCGTCTAATAACCAAAGGTCTCCATTACTATTTCTAGATCAGTCGGGTAGGAGTTCCACAGTACGGTCGGTCGGTTGATTAGTTTGGTTGTCGGTTAATAGTTCCAACCTCTAACGACCTACATATCATCGACCGATCACCCTGTAAACATGATAATGGGATTAATTTTTAACGCGTCTACTTTCCAAAGGTCTCCCAAGCTATTTCTAGATCAGTCGGGTAGCAATTCTACAGTGGGGTTGGTCGTTTGGTCCGCTGGTTGTCAGTTAATAGTTCAAATTTCTACCGACCCACATATCATCAACTGATGGCCCCATAAACTTGATAATGAGATTACATTTTATCGCATCTATTTTTCAAAGGTCTCTCTTTGCTATTTCTAAATCAATCGGGTAGGAGTTATAGTGTTTTTCCAAAGGTCCCATTTTCCTATTTAAAGATCAGTCAGGTTGGAGTTCCAAAGTAGGGTTGGTCGGTTGGTCTGTCTGGTGGTCGGTTAATAGTTTCAATATCTACCGATCCTCATATCATCGACCGATCACCTTGTAAACCTGATAGTGATATTACTTTTTATCACGTCTATTTTCCAAAGGTTCCCCATTTGCTATTTCTCGATCAGTCGGGTAAGAGTTCTACAGTAGGGTTCATTGGTTGGTCGGTCTAGTGGTCGATTAACAGTTCCAATTTTTACCGACCTACATATTATCGACCGATCGCCATGTAAACTTGATAATGAGATTAATTTTTATCGCGTCTATTTTCCAAATATCCTCCTTTGCTATTTTTAGATCAGTTGAATAAGAGTTCTACAGTAGTGTTGGTCAGTTAACAAGACTAGTTTCTATCGCGTCTATTTTCCAAAGACACCCCTTTGCTGTTTCCTAATCAGTAAGGTAGGAGTTTCACAGTATGTTCAGTCGATTGGTCGGTTAGGTGGTCGATTAATAGTTCCATGGTCTATCGAACCACATATCTTCGATTGATCGCCCTATATACTTGATAATGAGATTATTTTTAACGCATATATTTTTCAAAGGTCTCCCTTTATTCTTTTTAAATTAGTCAGGTAAGAGTTCCACAATACGGTCAGTGGGTTGCTCAGTTAGGTGGTCAGTAATAGTCCAAACCTCTATCGACCCACATATCATCGGCAGATCGCCCCGTAAACGTGCTAATGATATTAATTTTTAATGCGACTATTTCTTGATCAGTTGGGATCAAATTCTATAGTAGACTTGGTCGTTTGGTCGGTGTGGTTCGGTTAATAGTTCCAATTTCTACCGAACGACATATCATCGACTGATCGCCCTGTAAACTTGATAATGAGATTACATTTTATCGCATCTATTTTTCAAATATCCTTCTTTACTATTTCTAGATCAGTCGAATAAAAGTTCTACAGTAGTGCTGGTCGATTAACGAGATTAATTTTTATTGCGTCTATTTTCCAAAGGTCCCCCTTTGTTATTTCTAGTTCAGTTGGGTAGGAGTTCCATAATAAGGTCACTCGGTTGGTCGGTCAGCTGGTTGGTTAATAGTTCCAACATTTACCAACCCACATATCATCGATCGATAGCCCTATAACTTGGTATTGAGATTATTTTTAACGCATCTATTTACCAAAGGTCTCTATTACTATTTCTAGATCAGTCGGGTAGGAGTTCCACAGTACGGTCGGTCGGTTGGTTAGTTAGGTGGTCGATTAATAGTTCCAACCTCTAACGATCCACATATCATCGACCGATCACACTATAAACATGATAATGGAATTAATTTTTAAAGCGTCTACTTTCTAAATGTCACCCCAGCTATTTCTAGACCAGTCGAGTAGCAATTCTACAGTAGGGTTGGTCGTTTGGTCGGTCTGGTTGTCAGTTAATAGTTCCAATTTTTACCGACCCACATATCATCTACTGATGGCCCCATAAACTAGATAATTTGATTACATTTTATCGCGTCTATTTTTCAAAGGTCTCTCTTTGCTATTTATTAATCAATCGGGTAGGAGTTATGCAGTTTATCCAAAGGTCCCTCTTTTCTATTTACAGATCAGTCATGTTGGAGTTCCAAAGTAGGGTTGGTCGGTTGGTCTGTCTAGTGGTCGGTTAATAGTTCTAATATCTACAGATCCTCATATCATCGATCGATCACCCTGTAAACTTATTAGTGATATTACTTTTTGTCACATCTATTTACCAAAGGTCCCCCATTGTTATTTCTCGATCAGTCGGGTAGGAGTTCTACAGTAGGGTTGGTTGGTTGGTCAGTCTGGTAGTCGGTTAATAGTTTCAATGTTTACCGACAAACAAATCATCGATCGATCGCCCTATAAACTTGATAATGAGATTACATTTTATCGCGTCTATTTTTCAAAGGTCTCCCAATGCTATTTCTAGATCAGTCGAGTAGGAGTTATACAGTTTTTCAAAGGTCTCCCTTTGATGTTTCTAGATCAGTCAGGCAGATTTCCACAGTAGGGTTGGTCGGTTGATCTGTCTGGTGGTCAGTTAATAGTTCCAATGTTTACCGACCCACATATCATCGACCAATCGCCTTGTGAACTTCATAGTAAGATTACTTTTTATCATGTCTATTTTCCAAAGGACCTCCTTTGCTATTTTCTCGATCAGTCGGATAGGAGTTTTACAGTAGGGTTGGTCGGTTGGTCAATCTGGTGGATGGTTATGAGATTTCTTTCTATCGCGTCTGTTTTCTAAAGGTCACCCATTGCTATTTCTAGATCTTTCGGATAGGAGTTCTACAATAGGGTTGGTCAGTCTTGTGGTCGATTAATAGTTTCAATGTCTACCGACCCACATATCATCGACTGATCTCCAAGTTAACATGATAATAAGATTACATTTTATCACGTCTATTTTCCAAAAATACCCCTTTACTATTTCTAGATCAGTCGGGTAGGAGTTCTACAGCAGGGTTCGTCGGTTGGTTGGCCTAGTGGTCGGGTAACAGTTCTAATTTCTACCGACCCACATATCATCGACCTATCGCCATATAAACTTGATAATGAGATTAATTTTTATCGTGTCTATTTTTCAAATATCCTCCTTTGCTATTTCTAGATCAGTCGAATAAGAGTTCTACAGTAGTGTTGGTCGTGTCTAATTCCAAGGGCCCTCATTTGTTGTTTCCAAATCATTCGGGTAGGAGTTTCACAGTAAGGTCAGTCTGTTCTTCGGTCAGGTGGTCGATTAATAGTTCTATAGTCTACCAACCCACGTATCATCGATTGATCGACCGATATACTTGATAATGAGATTATTTTTTAACGCATATATTTTCCAAAGGTCTCTCTTTACTATTTTTAAATCAGTAAGGTAAGAGTTCCACAGTACGGTTGGTGGGTTGCTTAGTTAGGTGGTCGGTAAATAGTCTCAACCTTTACCGACCCACATATCATCGGCCGATCGCCCCCATAAGCGTGATAATGAGATAAATTTTTAACGTGACTATTTCTTGATCAGTTGGGCAGCAATTCTACAATAGAGTTGGTCATTTGGTCGGTCTTGTGTCGGTTAATAGTTCCAATTTCTACCGACCCACATATCATCAACCGATCACCCTGTAAACTTGATAATGAGACTACATTTTATCGCATCTATTTTTTGAAGGTCTCCCTAAGCTATTTCTTGATTAATTGGGCAGCAATTCTATAGTAGAGTTGGTCGTTTGGTCATTCTGGTGTCGGTTAATAGTTCCAATTTCTACATACCCACATATCATCGACCGATTACCCTGTAAACTTGATAATGAGATTACATTTTATCGCATCTATTTTTGAAGATCTCCCTTTGCTACTTCTAGATCAGTCGGGTAGGAGTTCTACAATTTTTTCAAAAGGTCTCCCTTTACTATTTACATATTAGTCGGGTAGGAGTTCCACAGTAGGGTGGTCGGTTGATCGGTCTGGTGGTAAGTTAATAGTTCCAAAGTCTACTGACCCACATATCATCGACTTATCGCCCTGTAAACTAAATAATGAAATTACTTTTTTGTCATAACTATTTTCCAAAGGTCTCCCTTTGTTATTTCTATATCAGTCGGTCGGGTAGGAGTTCTATATTAGGGTTGGTCGATTTACGAGATTACTTTTTATCGTGTCTACTTTCCAAAAATCCTCCTTTGCTATTTCTAGATCAGTCGGGTAGGACTTCTAATGTAGGGTCGATCGGTTGGTAGGTAAAGTGTTCATTAATAGTTCCAACGTCTACCGATCCACATATCATCTATTTCCAAAAGGCACCCTTTGCTATTTCTGGGTCAGTTGGTCGGTCAGGTGGTCAGTTAATAGTTCCAACATCTACAAACCCACATATCATCGACAGATTTCTCTATAAAATTGTTAATGAGATTAATTTTTAAATCGTCTATTTTTCAATGGTCTTCTTCTGTTATTTCTAGATCAGTCGGGTAGCAATTCTGCAGTAGGATTGGTCGATTGTTCGATCTGATGGTCGGTTAATAGTCGGGTAACATTTTATCGCGTCTATTTCTCAAAGGTCTCCCTTTCCTATTTATAGATCAGTCGGGTAGTGGTTCTACAGTTTTCCAAAGGTCCCCCTTTGCTATTTTAAATTAGTCAGGAGGTAGTTCCATAGTTGGGTTTGTCGGTCTGGTGGTCGGTTAACAGTTCCAATGTCTATCGATCCACATATCATCGACCGATCGCCTTGTACACTTGATAATTAGATTACTTTTTATCACGCATATTTTCCACAGGCCCCCCTTTGCTATTTCTATAATAGTTAGGTAGGAGTTCTATAGTAGGGTTGGTCAGTTGGTCGGTCTAGTGGTCAGTAAATAGTTCCAACGTCTACTGATCCACATATAATTGACCTATCGCCTTATAAACTTGATAATAAGATTAATTTTAACGCGTCTATTTTCGGGAGGTCTCCCTCTGCTATTTTTAGATTAATCCAGTAGCAGCTCTACTTTAGGATTCATCGGTTGGTGGGTCAGGTGGTCGGTTAATAGTTCCAATGTCTACCGACCCACATATCATCGACCAATTGCCATGTAAATTTGATAATGAGATTACATTTATCGCGTCTATATTTCAAAGGTCCCCCTTTGCTATTTCTAGATAAGTCGGGTAGGAGTTCTGTAGTTTTTCGAATGGTCCCCCTTTGTTATTTTTAGATTGGTCGGGTAGGAGTTCCAAAGTAGGGTTGGCGGTTGGTCAGTCTGGTTGTCAGTTAATATCCCAATGTCTACCTACACACGTATTAACGATCGATCGCCCTATAAACTTGATATTGAAATTACTTTTTATCACTTCTATTTTCCAAAGGTCGATCCTCCTTTGCAATTGCTAGATCAGTCGGGTAGGAGTTCTAAGGTAGAGTTGGACGGTTGGTCAGTCTGGTGGTCGGTTAGCAGTTCTAATGTCTACCGACCCACATATCATCGACCGATCGCCTTGTAAACTTAATAATAAGATTACTTTTTATCACATCTATTTTTCCAAGATTCCCCTTTGCTATTTCTAGATCTGTCAGGTAGGAATTCTATAGTCGGGTTGTTCGATTGGTCGGTCTGGTTGTCGGTTTATAGTTCCAACATCTGCTGACCAACATATCATCGTTCGATAGCATTGTAAACCTGAAAATGAGATAAAATTTTAATGCATCTATTTTCGGAAGGTCACCCTCTGTTATTTCTAGATCAGTCGGGTAGCAGTTCTGCGGAAGGGTTAGTCGGTTGTTCGGTTTGGTGGTAGGTTAATATTCCAATGTCTATCGACCCACATATCATCGATTGATCGCCCTGTAAACTTGATAATGAGATTATATTTTATCACGTCTATTTTTCAAAGGTTCCCCTTTGCTATAGCTAGACCAGTCTGGTAGAAGTTCTACAGTTTTTCCAAATCTCCCTCTTTGCTATTTCTAGATTAGTCGGATAGGTGTTCCATAGTAGGGTTGGTTAGTTGGTAGGTCTGATGGTCGATTAATAGTTTCAATGTCTACCAACCCACATATCATCGACAGATCGCCTTATAAACTTGATAATGTGATTACTTTTTATAGCGTTTATTTTTTAAATTTCTACCATTGCTATTTCTCGATCGGTAGGATAGGAGTTCTATAGTAGGGTTTTTCTGTTGGTCGATCTTTTGGTCGGTTTTTAGTTCTAATGTCTGCCGACCCACATATCATCGACAGATCATACTATAAACTTGATAATGAGATTACTTTTATCACATCTATTTTCCAAAGGTCCCTCTTTTCTATTTCTAGATCAGTCAGGTAAGAGTTTTACAGTAGGGTTGGTTAGTTGGTCGTTATGGTGGCCGATTAATAGTTTCAATATCTACCGACCCGCATATCATCGACCGATCATCTTATAAACTTGATAAAGTGATTACTTTTTATCACGTTTATTTTCCAAAGGTCCTCTTTCGCTATTTCTATATCAGTCGGGTAAGAGTTCTACAGTAGGGTTGGTCGGTTAGTCGGTCTAGTGGTCGGTTAATAGTTTCAAAGTCTACCGACCCACATATCATCGACTGATCACCCTGTAAAATTGATAATGAGTTTACATTTTATCTCATCTATTTTTAAAAGGTCCCCCTTTACTTTTTCTAGATAAGTCGATTAGGATTTCTACAGTTTTCCAAAGGTCCCCCTTTGCTTTTTCTAAATTAGTTGGGTAGGAGTTCCACAGTAGGGTTGGTCAGTTGGTCAGTCTAGTGGTCGGTTAAAAGTTCCAATGTCTACCGACCCACATATCATCGACCGATAGCCCTATAAACTTGATAATAAGATTACATTTTATCACGTCTATTTTTCTAAGGTATCCCTTTTGCTATTTCTCGATCTGTACGGTATGAGTTCTACAATAGGGTTGGTCGGTTGGTCGATCTGGTGGTCGGTTAATAGTTCCAATGTCTACCGACCACATATCATCAATCGATCGTCTTGTAAACTTGATAATATGATTACTTTTTATCACATCTATTTTCCAAAGGTCTTCCTTTGCTGTTTCTAGATTAGTGGGGTTGGAGTTCTACAGTAGGGTTGGTCGGTTAGGTGGTCAGTTAATAGTTC
Organism: Pogostemon cablin; assembly: GCA_023678885.1. Taxonomy (NCBI): domain Eukaryota; kingdom Viridiplantae; phylum Streptophyta; class Magnoliopsida; order Lamiales; family Lamiaceae; genus Pogostemon; species Pogostemon cablin. Next base: position 16,998,071 of record CM042982.1, on the reverse strand, counting down.
CAATGTCTACCGACCCACACATCATCGACCAATCACCCTGTAATCTTTATAATAAGATTACTTTATATCACGTTTATTTTCCAAAGGTCCTCCTTTGCTATTTCTAGATCTGTGAGGTAAGAGTTTTATAGTAGGGTTGGTCGGTTAATGAGATTACGTTTTTCACATCTATTTTCCGATGGTCCCCCTTTTTATTTCTAGATTAGTCGGGTTGATTCCACAGTAAGGTCGTTCTGTTGGTCGGTCAGGTGGTCGGTTAATAGTTCCAACATCTACCAACCCACATAGGATTGTCCAATCACCCTGTATACTTGATAATGAGATTAATTTTTAACGCGTCTATTTTTTAAAGGTCCACTTTTGCTATTTCAAGATCAATCGGGTAGAAGATCCACAATAGGGTCGGTCGGTTGGTCAATCAGGTGGTCGGTAAATAATTCTAATATATACAGACTTATAAATTATCAACCAATCGCCCCTTAAAGTTGATAATGAGATTAACGTCTATTTTTCAAAGGACACCCTTTGCTATTTCTAGTCAGTCGGGTAGGAGTTCTACAGTTTTTCCAAAAGTCCCCATTTGTTATTTCTAGATTAATCGGGTAGGAGTTCCACAATAGGGTTGGTCAGTTGGTCGGTTAATAGTTTCAATGCCTACCGACCCATATACCATCGACCGATCGCCTTGTAAAATTGATAGTGATATTACATTTTATCTCGTCTATTTTTCAAAGATCCCCCTTTTCTATTTCTAAATCAGTCGGGTAGGAGTTTTACAATTTTTCCAAAGATCCCCCTTTGCTATTCATAGATTAGTCTAGTAGGAGTTCCATAGTAGGGTTATTCGGTTGGTGGGTCTGGTGGTTGGTTAATAGTTCTAATTTCTACTGACCCACATATCATCGATGTACGCAATGTAAACTTGATAATGAGATTACTTTTTATCGTGTCTATTTTCCAAATGTTCCCCTTTTGCTATTTCTTGATCAGTCGGGTAAGAGTTCTACAATAGGGTTGGTCGATCTGGTGGTCGGTTAATAGTTCCAATGTCTATCGACGCACATATTATCGATCAATCGCCCTGTAAACTTGATAATGAGATTACTATTCATCGCGTCTATTTTTCAAAGGTCCCCCTTTGATATTTCTAGATCAGTTGGGTAGGAGTTCTATAGTAGGGTTGGTCAGTTGGTTGGTCTGGTGGTCGGTTAATAGTTCCAATGTCTACCAATCAAAATATCATCTATCGATCGCGTTGTAAACTTGATAATGAGATTACTTTTTATCACGTCAATTTTCCAATGGTCTCCCTTTGTTATTTGTAGATCAGTCGAGTAGGAGTTCTACAATACGGTAGGTTGACGGTCGGTCTAGTGGTTAGTTAATAGTTCCAGTGTCTATCGACTCACGTCCGTTCTCTAGAATTTCTCACGAGTTGCCCACGCCCGTTGTCTAGGATTTTTTCCATGAGTTACCCACGCCCGTTGCCTAGGATTGTCCACAGGTAGCCCACGCCCGTTGCCTAGGATTGCCCATGGGTTGCTCATGCCCGTTGCCTAGGAATTCCCTTTGGTTGGCATCGCCCGTTGCCTAGAATTGCTTGAGGATTGCCCACGCCCATTACCTAGGATTACCCATGCCCATTGCCTAGGATTGTCCGGGGGTCGCCCACGCCCGTTGCCTAGAATTGCCCATGGATTGCCCACGCCCGTTGCTTAGAATTACCCACGGGTTGCCCACGCCCATTGCCTAGGATTGCACGGGGGTTGCCCATGCCCGTTGCCTAGGATTACCCATGCCCGTTGCTTAGGATTGCCAATGTCTGCAGTCTAGGACTGCCCACGCCCGTTGCCTAGGATTGCCCATGGGTTGCCCAAGCCTGTTGCCTAGGATAGCCCACGGGTTACCTACGTCCATTGTCTAGGATTGCCCACGGGTTGTATACGCCCGTAGCCTAGGATCACCCGCGGATTGCTCATGCCCATTGCTTAGAATTACCCACTGGTAGCTCTCGCTCGTTTCCTAGGATTGCCAATGTGTTACCTACGCCCGTTGCCTAGGATTACCCACGGGTTGCCCACGCCCGTTGCATAGGATTTCTCATGGGTTGCCCACGCCCGTTGCCTAAGATTGCCCACGAGTTGCCCACACCCGTATCCTAGGATTGGCCGCGCCCGTTGCCTAAGATTGTCCACGGGCTGCCCACGCCTGTTGCTTAGGATTGCCCAAGGTTGCCCACGCTCGTTACTTAGGATTGCCCACGCCCGTTGCCTAAGATTTCCCACATGTTGCCCTCGCCCGTTGTCTAGGATTGACCATGGTTGTCCATGCACGTTGCCTTGGATTGCCCACGCCCATTGCCAAGGATTGCCCATGGGTTGCCCACGCCCGTTGCCTAGAATTGCCCATGGGTTGCCCACGCCCATTGCCTAGGATTGTCCACGAGTTGCCCACGCCCGTTGCCTAGGATTGCCAAGGCTCGTTGTCTAGGATTGTCCACGTCCATTGTCTAGGAATGCTCATGCCCGTTGCCAAGAATTGCCCATGCCCGTTGCCTAGGATTGCTCACGGGTTGCCCACACTCATTGCCTAGGATTGCTCACACCCGTTGCCTAAGATTTCCAATGGGTGGCCCACGCCCGTTGCGTGGGGTTGCCCACACCAGTTGCCTGGAGTTGACCATGAGTCACCCACGTCTATTGCCTAGGATTGCCCATGGGTTGTCCACACCCGTTGCCTAGGATTGGCCAAGGGTTGCCACGCCCGTTGCCTAAGATTGCCCACGTGTTGCCCACGCCCGTTTCCTAGGATTGACCGGGGGTTGCCCACGACCGTTGCCTAAGATTGCCCATGGGTTGCCCACGCCCGTTGCCTATGATTGCCCGTGCCCATTGCTTTTTATCGCATCTATATTCTTAAGGTCCCCATTTGCTATTTCTCGACATGTTAGGTAAAAGTTCCACAAAAGGGTTGGTTAGGTGGTAGTGTCATGGCTCCAAAGTCTATCAACCCATATATCATCGACCGATCGCCCTATAAACTTGATAACAAGATTAATTTTTAACGATATTCATCAGTCTAGTGGTCGGTTAATAGTTCAAATGTCTACCGAAAAGGGTCGGCCAGGTCTACATTGTTCAACAAACTATAATCGACCCAATCTCATTACCTTTAAAACTCCTACCCTAGTGATCGAGAATCAATAAATGGGGACATATGGAAAATAAATGCAATAACAAGTAATCTCATTATCAAGAAAAAAGGGCGATCGATTTATGATATTTGGGTCGGTAGACTTTGGAGCCACAACCCGACCACCAAACCAACCAAACTATAGAACTCCTACTCGGCTGATCTAGAAATAGCAAACGTGAATCTTTGAAAAAAAGACGCAATAAAAATTAATCTCATTATCAAGTTTATAAGGCGATCGATCGATATTATTTGGGTCGGTAGACCTTGTAACTATTAACCGAGCACCAAACTGACCAACCGACTGACCATACTTTGGAACTCCTACCCGAATGATGGAGAAATATCAAATGGGGACCTTCGGAATATAGACGTGATAAAAGTAATCTTGTTATTAAGTTACAGGGTGATCGGTCAAAAGGGGACATCACGCTTATCTAAAAGGGTGATCGGTCGATGATATGTGGGTCGTTAGATATTGGAGCCACGACATGACCACCTAACCGACCCTTCTGTTGAACTTTTACCCGATAGACCGAGAATCAATAATCTAGGACATACGAAAAACTGACGCAATAACAAGTAGTCTCATTATCAGGTTTACAGGGCGATCGGTCGATGATATATGGGTCGGTAGACTTTGAAACTAATAACCGACCACCAGACCGACCAACTGACAGACCGTACTATGGAACTCCTACCCAATTGATCTAGAAATAGCAAAGGGGGACCTTTGGAAATCAGACGCGATAAAAAGTAATCTCATTATCAAGTTAACAAGGCGATCGGTCGATAATATGTAGGTCGTTAGATATTGGAACTATTAACCGATCACCAGATCGACCAACCGATCGACCCTACTATGGAACTCCTACCCCTTTATCGACTCATATATTCTGACCCTTCAGTTCAACATTTACCCGACAGATCAAGAATCAGCAAAAGGAGACCTTCGCAAAATAGACGCGATAAAAAGTAATCTCATTATACAGTTTACAGGGCTATCAGTCGATGATATGTGGGTCTGTAGACAATGGAACTATTAACCGACCACCAGGCCGACCAACTGACCAACCTACAGTGGAACTCCTACCCAACTGATCCAGAAATAGCGAAGGGGGGCCTTTGGAAAATAGATGAAATAAAAAGTAATATCATTATTGAGTTTACAGAGTAATCGGTCGATGATATATGGATCGGTAGACATTGGAACTATTAACCGACCACCGGACCGACCAAATTAACAAACCTACTGTGGAACTCCTACCCGAATAATATAGAAATAACAAAGGAGGGCCATTGGAAAATAGACGTGATAAAAATTATTCTCATTATCAGGTTTACAAGGCGATCAATCGATGATATGTGGGCCGGTAGACAATGGAAATATATCCGACCACCTGACCGACAAACAGACTGACTCTACTGTGGAACTGTTATCCGACTGATTTAGAAATAACAAACGGGGACCTTTGGAAAATAGACGCGATGAAACGTGGGTCAGTAGACAATGGAAATAATACTCGACCACCTGACCGACCAATCGATCGACTCTAATGTGGAACTCCTACCTGACTGATTGAGATATAGCAAACGGGGACCTTGGAAAAATTAACGCGATAACAAGTAATCTCATTATCATGTTTACAGGGCGATCGGTTGAAGATATGTGTGTTTGTAAACATTGATACTATTAATTGACCACTATACCGACCAACTGACCGATTGATGATATGTGGTGATAACAAGTAATCTCATTATCAAGTTTAAGGGGTGATCGGTCGATGATATGTGGGTTGATAGACATTACGGCCATGACCTGGACACCTAACCGACCCTTCTGTTAAACTTTTACCCGACGTATCGATAATCAGCAAACGGGGTTATACGAAAAATAGATGCGATAACAACTAATCTCATTATCAAGTTTACAGGGCGATCGATCGATGATATGTGGGTCGGTAGATAATGGAAATAATACCCGACCACCTGACCGACCAACCGACCGACCCTCGACTGATCTAGAAATAGCAAAGGGGGATCTTTGGAAAAACTGTCGAACTCCTATCCAACTACTTAACCGACCAGTCGACCAACCCTACTGTGGAACTCCTACCCGACTGGTCTAGAAATAGCAATGGGGTCCTTTGGAATATAGACGCGATAAAAGTAATTTGATTATCAATTTTACAGGGCGATCGATCGATGATATGTGGGTCGGAAGATAATAGAAATAAGGCAAAGACTTGTGTTAGATCGTCTCACCTAAGGGCTTACGTGAGAAGGGCAGAAAGTGATAACTTTAATATAGGAAAGTGATAATAAATTAACAAAAAGTGATAATGTTATTTCATGAATAATTTTTAGTATAAATAAAAAGTGATAACATTTTATAGCGTAAGTGATATTGATCTATAGTGAAAGTGATAACTATTTTAAAAAGTGAAAAATGATCTCACGTGAGACGGTCTCACGCAAGACATACCCTAGAAGTAATACCCGACCACCTGATCGACCAAACGACCGACCCTACTATGGAACTCTTACTCGACTGATCTAGAAATAAAAAATGGTGACCTTTAGAAAATAGACGCGATAAAAAGTAATCTCATTATCAAGTTTACAGAGTGATCGGTAGATGATATGTGGGTCGGTAGACAATGGAAATAATATCCGACCAACAGACCGACCCTACTATAGAATTCCTACCCGACTAATCTAGAAATAGCAAAGGGGGACCTTTAAAAATAGACGCAATGAAAAGTAATCTCATTATCAAGTTAATACCCAACCGTGAACCGATCATTTTTAATCTGGAAATATTTTATATGTATTTATTATTCTTAAATATTAAAAAAATTAATAAAAATTACTTAAAAAAATAATAAACTTTACAATGTTAGAACTAATTGAGTTTAATGTAGAGAAATTTTATATGTGATTATAATTCTTAATTATGAAAAAAAAATTCATAAAAATTACTATAAGGAAAAACAATGAACTTTACAAGGTTAGAACATATAGGGTTTAATGTGAAAAAATTTTATATATATTTATTATTCTTTAATATGAAAAAAAATTAATAAAATTATTTTTTAAAAATAATGAATTTTATAAGGTTAGAACCGATCGGGTTTAATGTGGAAATTATATATATATATATATATATATATATATATATATATATATATATATATATATATATATATATATATATTTACTATTCCTAAATATGAAAAGAAATTAATAAAAATTACTTTAAAAAAACTATGAATATTACAAGGTTAGAAGCGATTGGGTTTAATGTAAAAAATATTTTGAATGATTTACAAAGGTTATAACCTATCAGTTTTAATTTAAAAATATTTTTTTATTTTTTTTAATATCTTCATTCAATAAGAAGCATATGTCCTTCATTTCGACGCTTATTTTCTTATTTCGATCAACATTTCCTTCATTTCGATACTCATTTTCTCATTTCTAATGCATATTTTCTTCATTATGATGCTCATTTGGATGCACGTTTCCTTCATTTTCGATACTCATTTCTCATTTTGATGACGTTTACTTCGTTTGATGCTCATTTTATAATTTTGATCCACATTTTCCAATTTTGATGCTCATTTTAACATTTCAATGCACATTCCATTCATTTCAATGTACGCTTTCTTCATTTCCTTGCTCGTTTCCTTCATTTCGATTCTCATTTCCTACATTTCGATACTAATTTCCTTTATTTTGATACACAATTCCTTCATTTCGATGCTTATTTTCTAATTTCGATTCACTTTTACTTCATTTTGTTGCTCATTTTCTCATTTGATGCACATTTCCATATTTAATATTCATAAGTATGAAAAAAATTAATAAAAATTACTTTTAAAATAATAATGAACTTTACAAGTTTAGAAATTCGGGTTTAAAGTGAAAAATTTTACATGTATATATTATTCTAAAATAAGAAAACAAAATTTAATAAAAATTACTATAAATTAACTTTGCAAGGTTAGAACCGATCGGGTTTAATATGGAAAAATTTTATATGTATTTATTATTTTTATATATGAAAAGATATTAATAGAGATTACTTTAAAAGAAACAATGAATTTTACAATATTAGAACCGATCAAGTTTAATGTTTAATTTTTTTTGAATGGTTTACAAAGGTTAGAACCTATCGGTTTTAATTTGAAAATATTTTTTTTAATATCTTATTGATTAAGAAGCATATTTTCTTCATTTCGATGCTTATTTCTTGTTTCGATCAACATTTCCTCCATTTCGATGCTTATTTTCTCATTTCAGATGCACATTTTCATCATTTTGATGCTAATTTTGATGCACGTCTCCTTCATTTTCGATGCTCATTTCTCATTTTGGATTACATTTAATTTATTTGATGCTCATTTACTAATTTCGATGCACATTTCCTTGATTTCGATGCTCATTTTATCATTTCAATGCACGTTTCCATAAATTCGTTTCACGTTTCCTTCATTTCGATACTCATTTCTTTCATTTCGATACTCATTTCCTACATTTCATGCTCATTTTATTTATTTCGATGCATAATTTCTTAATTTCGATGCTCATTTTCTAATTTCTATGCACCTTTTCTTTATTTTGTTGCTCATTTTACATTTTGGTGCACATTTTCATATTTATTATTCTTAAATATAAAAAAATTAATAAAATTACTTTTAAAAAAATAATGAACTTCACAAGGTTAGAACAGATCGGGTTTAATGTGGATAATTTTTATATGTATTTATTGTTTTTAAATATGAAAAAATGAATAAAAATTACTTTAAAAGAAACAATGTTCTTTTTTAAGATTAGAACTGATCGGGTTTAATGTAGAAAATTTTTTGTATGGTTTAAAAAGTTAGAACCTAACGGTTTTAATTTGAAAAATATTTTTGTTATTTTTTTAATATCTTTATTTATTAAGAAGCATATTTCCTTCATTTTGATGCTAATTTTCTTGTTTCAGTCAACAATTTCTTCGTTTCGATGCTCATTTTCTCATTTTGAATGCACGTTTCTTTCATTTTAATGCTTATTTCGATGCACGTCTCCATAATTTTCAATGCTCATTTCTTATTTTAATGAGGTTTACTTCATTTCGACACTCATTTTCAAATTTCGATGCATATTTCCTTTATTTCTAGCTCTTTTTATCATTTCAATGTACGTTTCTTTCATTTCCATGCTCATTTCCTTCATTCCGATACTCATTTCGGACATTCGATGCTCATTTTCTCATTTTGATTAACATTTCATTTGCTTAGATGTTCATTTTCTCATTTCACTGCTCATTTCCTTCATTTTTATGCTGCTTTCCTTCATTTCGATGCACAATTCCTTTATTTAAATCAGTGCACTTTTCCTTTATTTCATTGCTCATTTTCTCATTTCGATACACATCCTTTATTTATTATTTTTAAAAATGAAAAAACAATGAACTTTACAAAGTTAGAACTGATCGGGTTTAATATGAAATTTTTTTATATGTATTTATTATTCTTAAATACTCCCTTCGCCTCGTTTAAAACTTTACGTTTGATTTTTGCACGTAGATTAAGAAATATAGTACTTTAATGTGTAGTGAGATCACAGAAATGATATTTTAATGTAAAGTGGGTAGGTGTTTCGGCTCAGATTCTCTGTGCCATTTGGTACACCATCTCTTGTGTCATATCGTTAGATTGACGACACGTATGAGAGAGAAAATATGACATAATCCTTAAACCCTAGAGACAATAGTTGGATTTTTTTCCTCATCTTACGTGTCAATCACATAACGTGTGGCATAGAAGATAATGCACCAAAATGGCGCAGAAGATCCGATGTGGTGTATTAGTGTGATGTGTGGGTCCATGGAGAGAGAAATAATTCATTTTTATCGGTCCCATTTACCAAAAAGGGAAACGTAAAAATTAAAATGGGACGCCCAAAATGGAAATATGTAAAGATTTAAATGGGACGAAGAGAGTATGAAAAATTAACAAAAATTATTTAAAAAAAACAATGAACTTTACAAGGTTAGAACTGATCGGGTTTAACGTTGAAAAAAAATAGGTTTATATTATTCTTAAATGTGAAAAAAAGGTTAATAAAAATTACTTAAAAAAACAATGAACTTTACATGGTTAGAACAATCGAGTTTATTATGGAAAAAGTTTAAATGTATTTATTATTCTCAAATATGAAAAAAAATTAATAGAAATTATTAAAAAATAATGAACTTTACAAGGTTAGAACCAATCGGTTTTAATGTGGAAAACTTTTTATATGTATTTATTATTCTTAAATATGAAAAAAATTAATAAAAATTACTTTAATAAAACAATGAACTTTACTAGTTTAGAACCGATCGGGTTTAATGTGAAAAATTTTTATATGTATTTATTATTCTTAAATATGAAAAAAATTAATAAAAATTACTTAAAAAAACAATGAACCTTTCAATGTCAAAACCGATTTAGTTTAATGTGGAAAATTTTATACGTGATAATTACTCTTAATTATGAAAAAAGTTCATAAAAATTACTATAAGAAAGAACAAAGAACTTTACAAGTTTAGCACAGATCGGGTTTAATGTGGAATAATTATATATATATATATTTATTATTCTTTAATATGAAAAAAAATTAATAAAATTATTTTTTTTAAAAAAAAGAACATTACAAAGTTAGAACCAATCGGGTTTAACGTGAAATTTTTTTATATATATTTATTATTCCTAAATATGAAAAGAAATTAATAAAAATTACTTTAAAAAAACAATGAATTTTACAAGGTTAGAACAGATAGTATTTAATGTAGAAAATTTTTTGAAAGGTTTACAAGGTTAGAACAGAATGTATTTAATGAATTTCATTGCTCATTTTCTCATTTCGATACACATTCTTTATTTATTATTTTTAAAAATGAAAAAACAATGAACTTTACAAAGTTAGAACTGATCGGGTTTAATGTGGAAAATTTTTATATGTATTTATTATTCTTAAATACTCCCTCCGTCCCGTTTCAAACTTTACGTTTGTTTTTTGCACGTAAATTAAGAAATGTAGTATTTTAATGGGAAGTGAGGTCACAGAAATGATATTTTAATGTAAAGTGGGTAAGTGTATTCGGCTCAGATTCTCTGTGCCATTTGGTACACCATCTCTTGTACCACATTGTTAGATTGACGACACGTATAAGAGAGAAAATATGACATAATCCTTAAATCCTAAAGGAAATGGTTGGATTTGTTTCCTCATCTTACGTGTCAATCACATAAAGTGTGGCACAGAAGATGATGTACCAAAATGGCACAGAAGATTCGGTGTGGTGTATTAGTGTGATGTGTGGGTCCATGGAGAGAGAAATAATTAATTTGTGTGGGTCCCATTTACCAAAAAGGAAAGCGTAAAAATTGAAATGGGACGCCCAACATGGAAATATGTAAAGATTGAAATGAGACGGAGAGAGTATAAAAAAATTAACAAAAATTATTTAAAAAAATCAATGAACTTACAAGGTTAGAACTGATCGGGTTTAATGTTAAAAAAATAGGTTTATATTATTCTTAAATATGTAAAAAAGGTTAATAAAAATTACTTCAAAAAAAATAATGAACTTTACATGGTTATTAACCGATCGGGTTTAATATGGAAAAATATATATGTATTTATTATTCTCAAATATGAAAAAAATTAATAAAAATTATTAAAAAAACAATGAATTTTACAAGGTTAGAACCAATCAGTTTTAATGTGAAAAAATTTTATATGTATTTATTATTCTTAAATATGAAAAAAATTAATAAAAATTACTTTAATAAAACAATGAATTTTACTAGTTTAGAACCGATCGGGTTTAATGTGAAAAAATTTTATTTGTATTTATTATTCTTAAATATGAAAAAAATTAATAAAATTACTTAAAAAAACAATGAACCTTACAATGTTAGAACCGATTTAGTTTAATGTGGAAAATTTTATACATGATAATTATTCTTAATTATGAAAAAATTCATAAAAATTACTAAAAGAAAGAACAATGAACTTTACAAGTTTAGTACAGATCGGGTTTAATGTGGAAAAATTTTATATATATTTATTATTTTTTAATATGAAAAAAAATTATAAAATTATTTTTTTAAAAAAAAGAACGTTACAAAGTTTTAATCAATCGGGTTTAACGTGAAAATTTTTTATATATATTTATTATCATAAATATGAAAAGAAATTAATAAAAATTACTTTAAAAAATAATGAATTTTACAAGATTAGAACAGATCGGGTTTAATATAGAAAATTTTTTGAACGGTTTACAAATGTTAGAACCTATCGATTTAATTTGAAAAAGGTGTTTTGTTATTTTATATTAATATCATCATTCATTAAGAAACACATTCCTTCATTTCAATGCTTATTTTCTAGTTTTGATCAACATTTCTTTCGTTTCGATGCTTATATTCTCATTTCTAATTAAAATTTCCCTTATTTCGATGCTCATTTGGATGCACGTCTCCTTCATTTTCTATGCTAATTTCTCATTTTGATGAGGTTTACTTCATTTCGATGCTCATTTTCTAATTTCGATGCATATTTCCTTCATTTACATGCTCATTTTATCATTTTAATGCACATTTCCTTCATTTAATTGCACATTTACTTCATTTCGATTCTCATTTTCTTCATTTCGATACTCATTTATTAGATTTCGATGGTCATTTTCTCAATTCGATCAAAATTTTATTTGCCTCGATGTTCATTTTCTCATTTCAATGCACATTTTCTTCATTTCGATGCTCATTTCGATGCACAATTACTTCATTTCGATGCTCATTTTCTAATCTCAGTGCACTTTTCCTTCAATTTATTGCTCATTTTCTTATTTCGATACACATTCTTTATTTATTATTTTTAAAGAAAAAAATAATAAAGATTACTTTTAAAAAAATAATGAACTTTACAAAGTAAGAATGGATCGGGTTTAATGTGGAAAATTTTTATATGTATTTATTATTCTTAAATATGAAAAAAAATTAACAAAAATTAATTTAAAAAATTAACTTTACAAGATTAGAACCGATCGGGTTTAACGAGAAAAAAATTTATATGAATTTATTATTCTTAAATTTAAAAAAATTAATAAAAATTACTTAAAAAAATAAACTTTACAAGGTTACAACTAATCGGGTTTAATATGTAAAATTTTTATATGTATTTATTATTCGCAAATATGAAAAAAAATTAAAAAAAATATTATACTCCCTCCGTCCCCTTGAAACGTATTCGTTTACTATTTGCACATAGATTAAGAAGTATAATAATTTAATATATAGTTAGGTGAGAGAAATAATATTTTAATATGTTGCTTTATTAGTGTTGAGTGTGGGGTCATGTGTAGTGGTTGTGGGTCTCATCAATCTAAAAGGGAAGTAGATATTTTGTAATGGGACAAAGCAAAATGAAAAAATGGCTACGTATCATGGGGTCGGAGGGAGTATTTAAAAACAATAAATTTTACAAAGTTAGAACCGATCAGTTTTAATGTCGAATTTTTTTTTATGTATTTATTATTCTTAAATATGAAAAAAAAATTAATAAACATTACTTTAAAAAATAATAAACTTTACAAGTTCAGAACCGATCGGATTTAATGTGAAAAAATTTATATGTATTTTATTATTCTTAAATATGAAAAAAATTAACAAAAATTACTTTAAAAAACCATGAACTTTACAAGGATAAAACCGATAAAATTTAATTTGGAAAAATTTTATATGTTATTATTATTCTTAATTATGAAAAAAATTCATAAAAATTACTATTAAAAAAACAATGAACCTTACAAGATTAGAACCGATCGGGTTTAATGTAGAAAATTTTTATATGTATTTATTATTCTTTACATGGTTATTAACCGATCGGGTTTAATATGGAAAAAGTTTATATGTATTTATTATTCTCAAATATGAAAAAAAATTAATAAAAATTATTAAAAAAACAATGAACTTTACAAGGTTAGAACCAATCGGTTTTAATGGAAAAATTTTATATGTATTTATTATTCTTAAATATGAAAAAAATTAATAAAAATTACTTTAATAAAACAATGAACTTTACTAGTTTATAACCGATCGGGATTAATGTGAAAAAAATTTATATGTATTTATTATTCTTAAATATGAAAAAAATTAATAAAAATTACTTAAAAAAAATTAACCTTATAATGTTAGAAATGATTTAGTTTAATGTGGAAAATTTTAAGGTTGTGATAATTATTCTTAATTATGAAAAAAATTCATAAAAATAACTATACGAAAGAACAATGAGCTTTACAAGTTCAGTACAAATCGGGTTTAATGTTAAAAAATTATATATATATATTTATTATTCTTTAATATGAAAAAAATTAATAAAATTATTTTTTTTTTAAAAAAGAACATTACAAAGTTAGAACCAATCGGGTTTAATGTGAAAATTTTTTATATATATTTATTATTCCTAAATATGAAAAGAAATTAATCAAAATTACTTTAAAAAAATAATGAATTTTACAAGGTTAGAACAGATCGGGTTTAATGTAGAAATTTTTTTGAATGGTTTACAAGTGTTAGAACCTATCGGTTTAATTTGAAAAAGGTTTTTTGTTATTTTATATTAATATCATCATTCATTAAGAAAGATATTCCTTCATTTTCAATGTTTATTTTCTAGTTTTGATCAACATTTCCTTCATTTCGATGCTCATATTCTCATTTCTAATTAAAATTTCCCTCATTTGGATGCTCATTTGGATGCAGGTCTCCTTCATTTTCGATGCTCATTTCTCATTTTGATGAGGTTTACTTCATTTCGATGCTCATTTTCTAATTTCGATGCATATTTCCTTCATTTCATTTTATCATATTAATGCACAATTCCTTCATTTTATTGCATGTTTACTTCATTTCGATTATCATTTCCTTCATTTCGATACTCATTTATTAGATTTCGATGGTCATTTTCTTATTCGATCAAAATTTTATTTGCCTCGATGTTCATTTTCTCATTTCAATGCATATTTCCTTTATTTTCGATACTCATTTCCTTCAGTTTGATGCACAATTACTTCATTTTGATGCTCATTTTCTAATCTCAGTGCATTTTTCCTTCATTTCATTACTCATTTTCTTATTTCGATACACATTCTTTATTTATTATTTTTAAAGAAAAAAATAATAATAATTACTTTTAAAAAAATAATGAACTTTACAAAGTAAGAATGGATCGGGTTTAATGTTGAAAATTTTTATATGTATTTATTATTCTTAAATATGAAAAAAAATTAACATAAATTATTTAAAAAAATGAACTTTACAAGATTAGAACCGATCGGGTTTAACGTGGAAAAAATTTATATGAATTCATTAGTATTAAATATAAAAAAAATTAATAGAAATCACTTCAAAAAATAACAATGAACTTTACAAGGTTACAACTGATCGGGTATAATATGGAAAATTTTTATATGTATTTATTATTCTCAAATATGAAAAAAAAATTAAAAAAAAAATTATACTCCCTCCGTCCCCTTGAAAGGTAATCGTTTACTATTTGCATGTGGATTAAGAAGTATAATAATTTAATGTATAGTTAGGTGAGATAAATAATATTTTAATATGTAGTAAGTTGTTGTATTAGTGTTGAGTGTGAAGCCATGTGTAGTGGTTGTGGGTTTCATCAATCTAAAAGGGAAATTGATACTTTGTAATGAGATTGAGCAAAATGAAAAAATGGATACATGTCATTGGGACGGAGGGAGCATTTAAAAAATAATAAACTTTACAAGGTTAGAACCAATCGGTTTTAATGTTGAAATTTTTTTTATGTATTTATTATTCTTAAATATGAAAAAAAATTTAATAAAAATTACTTTAAAAAACAATAAACTTTACAAGTTCAGAACCGATCGGATTTAATGTGAAAAAATTTTATATGTATTTTATTATTCTTAAATATGAAAAAAATTAACAAAAATTACTTTAAAAAATCATGAACTTTACAAGGATAAAACCGATTAAATTTAACTTGGAGTAATTTTATATGTTATTATTATTCTTAATTATGAAAGAAATTCATAAAAATTACTATTAGAAAAAACAATGAACCTTACAAGGTTAGAACCGATCGGGTTTAATGTAGTAATTTTCTATATGTATTTATTATTCTTTAAATATTAAAAATTATTAAAAAAAATAATAAACTTTACAAGGTTAGAATCTATCGGGTTTAATGTGGAAAATTTTAGATATTGGAGTATTTATTATTCGTAAATATGAAAAAAATTAATAAAAATTACTTTAAAAAATAAATTTTACAAGGTTAAAACCAATCGGGTTTAATGTAGAAAATTTTTTGAACGGTTTACAATGGTTATAGCCTATAGGTTTTTAATTTGAAATATATTTTTTTTATTTTTTATTAATATTTTCATTCATTAAGAAACATATTTCCTTCATTTCGATGCTTAATTTCTAGTTTCGATCAACATTTCTTTAGTTTTGATGCTCATATTCTCATTTTATAATGCACATTTCTCATTTTGATGAGGTTTACTTCATTTCGATGCTCATTTTCTAATTTTTATGCACCATTTCTTCATTTCGTTGCTCATTTTACATTTTGGTGCACATTTCCATATTTATTATTCTTAAATATAAAAAAATAAATAAAATTACTTTTAAAAAAATAATGAACTTCACAAGGTTAGAACTGATCGGATTTAATGCGGAAAAATTTTATATGTATTTATTGTTTTTAAATATGAAAAAAATGAATAAAAATTACTTTAAAAGAAACAATGTTCTTTTTTAAGATTAGAACCGATCGGCTTTAATGTATAAAATTTTTTGTATGGTTTAAAAAGGTTAGAACCTAACGGTTTTAAATTGAAAAATATTTTTGTTATTTTTTTAATATCTTTACTTATTAAGAAGCATATTTCCTTCATTTCGATGCTAATTTTCTTGTTTCGGTCAACAATTTCTTCGTTTCGATGCTCATTTTCTCATTTTGAATGCACGTTTCGTTCATTTTAATACTTATTTCGATGCACGTCTCCATAATTTTCAATGCTCATTTCTCATTTTGATGATGTTTACTTTATTTCGACACTCATTTTCAAATTTCGATGCACATTTACTTCATTTCTAGCTCATTTTATCATTTCAATCACGTTTCTTTCATTTCCATGCTCATTTCCTTCATTTCGATACTCATTATGTACATTCGATGCTCATTTTCTCATTTTGATTAACATTTCATTTGCTTAGATGTTCATTTTCTCATTTAAGTGCTCAATTCCTTCATTTCGATGCTCATTTTCTAATTTCGGTGCACTTTTCCTTTATTTCATTGCTCATTTTCTCATTTCGATACACATTCTTTATTTATTTTTTTAAAAATGAAAAAACAATGAACTTTACAAATTTAGAACTGATCGGATTTAATGTGGAAATTTTTTATATGTATTTATTATTCTTAAATACTCCTTCCGTCCCGTTTCAAACTTTATGTTTGCTTTTTGCACGTAGCTTAAAAAATGTAGTATTTTAATGTGTAGTGAGGTCACAAAAATGATATTTTAATGTAAAGTGGGTAGGTGTATTCGCCTCAGATTCTCTGTGTCATTTGGTACACCATCTCTTGTGCCACATCGTTAGATTGACGACACGTATGAGAGAAAAAATATGCCGTAATCCTTAAACCCTACATGCAATGATTGGATTTGTTTTCTCATCTTACGTGTCAATAACATAACGTGTGGCACAGAAGATGATGCACCAAAATGGCGCAGAAGATCCGGTGTAGTGTATTAGTGTGATGTGTGGGTCCATGGAGAGAGAAATAATTAATTTGTGTGGGTCCCATTTACCAAAAAGGAAAACTTAAAAATTGAAATGGGACGCCCAAAATGGAAATATGTAAAGATTGAAATGGGACGGAGAGAGTATAAAAAAATTAACAAAAATTATTAAAAAAAACAATGAACTTTACAAGGTTAGAACTGATCTGGTTTAACGTTGAAAAAAAATAGGTATATATTATTCTTAAATATAAAAGAAGGTTAATAAAAATTACTTCAAAAAAAAAATAAGGAACTTTACATGGTTAGAACCGATCGGGCTTAATATGGAAAAAGTTTATATGTATTTATTATTCTCAAATATGAAAAAAAATTAATAAAAATTATTAAAAAACAATGAACTTTACAAGGTTAGAACCAATAGGTTTTAATGTGGAAAAAATTTATATATATTTACTATTCTTAAATATGAAAAAAATTAATAAAAATTACTTTAGTAAAACAATGAACTTTACTAGTTTATAATCGATTGAGTTTAATGTGAAAAAAATTTATATGTATTTATTATTCTTAAAATCAATGAACCTTACAATGTTAGAACTGATTTAGTTTAATGTGAAAATTTTTATACGTGATAATTATTCTTAATTATGAAAAAAATTCATAAAAATTACTATAAGAAAGAACAATGAAATTTACAAGTTTAGTACAGATCGGGTTTAATGTGGAAAAATTTTATATATATTTATTATTCTTTAATATGAAAAAAATTAATAAAATTATATTTAAAAAAAAGAATAGTACAAAGTTAGAACAAATCGGGTTTAATGTGAAAATTTTTTATATATATTTATTATTCCTAAATATGAAAAGAAATTAATCAAAATTACTTTAAAAAAATAATGAATTTTACAAGGTTAGAACATATCGGGTTTAATGTAGAAATTTTTTTGAACGGTTTACAAATGTTAGAACCTATCGGTTTAATTTGAAAAAGGTTTTTTGTTATTTTATATTAATATCATCATTCATTAAGAAACATATTCCGTCATTTCAATGCTTAATTTTTAGTTTTGATCAATATTTCCTTCGTTTCGATGCTCATATTCTCATTTCTAATTAAAATTTTCCTTATTTTGATGCTCATTTGGATGCACGTCTCCTTCATTTTCAATGCTCATTTCTCATTTTAATGAGGTTTACTTTATTTCGATGCTCATTTTCTAATTTCGATGCATATTTCCTTCATTTCATTTTATCATTTTAATGCACATTTCCTTCATTTCATTGCACGTTTACTTCATTTCGATTCTCATTTCCTTCATTTCGATACTCATTTATTAGATTTCGATGGTCATTTTCTTATTCGATCAAAATTTTATTTGCCTCAATGTTCATTTTCTCATTTCAATGCATATTTCCTTCATTTTCTATGCTCATTTCCTTCATTTCGATACACAATTACTTCATACCGATGCTCATTTTCTAATCTCAGTGCACTTTTCCTTCATTTCATTGTTCATTTTCTTATTTCGATACACATTCTTTATTTATTATTTTTAAAGAAAAAAATTAATAAAAATTAGTTTTAAAAAATAATGAACTATACAAAGTAAGAATGGATTGGGTTTAATGTGGAAATTTTTATATGTATTTAATATTCTTAAATATTAAAAAAATTAACAAAAAATATTTTAAAAAATGAACTTTACAAAATTAGAACCGATTGGGTTTAACGTGGAAAAATTTTATATGAATTTATTATTCTTAAATATAAAAAAATTAATAAAAATTACTTCAAAAAAAAATGAACTTTACAAGGTTACAACTGATCGGATTTACTAGAGAAAATTTTTATATGTATTTATTATTCTCAAATATGAAAAAAAATTAAAAAAAAATTATACTCCCTCCGTCCCCTTGAAAGGTAATCGTTTACTATTTGCACGTGGATTAAGAAGTATAATAATTTAATGTAAAGTTAGGTGAGAGAAATAATATTTTAATATGTAGTAAGTTGTTGTATTAGTGTTGAGTGTGGGGTCATTTGTAGTGGTTGTGGGTTTCATCAATCTAAAAGGGAAATGGATACTTTGTAATGAGACTGAGTAAAATGAAAAAATGGATACATGTCATGGGGACGGAGGGAGCATTTAAAAAATAATAAACTTTACAAGGTTAGAACCGATCGGTTTTAATGTTGAAATTTTTTTTATATATTTATTATTCTTAAATATGAAAAAAATTTAATTAAAATTACTTTAAAAAACAATAAACTTTACAAGTTCAGAACCGATCGGATTTAATGTGAAAAAATTTTATATGTATTTTATTATTCTTAAATATGAAAAAAATTAACAAAAATTACTTTAAAAAATCATGAAGTTTACAAGGATAAAACCGATTAAATTTAATTTGGAAAAATTTTATAGGTTATTATTATTCTTAATTATGAAAGAAATTCATAAAAATTACTATTAGAAAAACAATGAACTTTACAAGGTTAGAACCAATCGGGTTTAATGTAGAAAATTGTTATATGTATTTATTATTCTTTAAATGTTAAAAAGTTATTAAAAACAATGAACTTTACAATGTTAGAATCTATCTGGTTTAATGTGGAAAATTTTTAGATATAGGAGTATTTATTATTTGTAAATATGAAAAATTAATAAAAATTACTAAAAAAAATAAATTTTACAAGGTTAAAACCGATCGGGTTTAATGTAGAAAATTTTTTGAACGGTTTACAATGGTTATAACCTATAGGTTTTTAATTTGAAAAATGTTTTTGTTATTTTTTATTAATATTTTCATTCATTAAGAAACATATTTCCTTCATTTCAATGCTTATTTTCTAGTTTCGATCAACATTTCCTTAGTTTTGATGCCCATATTCTCATTTTATAATGCATATTTCTTTCATTTGAATGTGCGTCTCCTTCATTTTCGATGTTCATTTCTCATTTTGATGAGGTTTACTTCATTTCGATGCTCATTTTCTAATTTTTATGCACATTTTCTTCATTTCGTTGCTCATTTTACATTTTGGTGCACATTTCCATATTTATTATTCTTAAATATAAAAAAATTAATAAAATTACTTTTAAAAAAATAATGAACTGCACAAGGTCAGAACTGATCGGATTTAATGTGAAAAAATTTTATAAGTATTTATTATTTTTAAATATGAAAAAAATGAATAAAAATTACTTTAAAAGAAACAATGTTCTTTTTAAGATTAGAACCGATCGGGTTTAATGTAGAAAATTTTTTGTATGGTTTAAAAAGGTTAGAACCTAACGGTTTTAATTTGAAAAATATTTTTGTTATTTTTTTAATATCTTTATTTATTAAGAAGCATATTTCCTTCATTTCGTTGCTAATTTTCTTGTTTCGGTCAACAATTTCTTCGTTTCGATGCTAATTTTCTCATTTTGAATGCACGTTTCTTTCATTTTAATGCTTATTTCGATGCACGTCTCCATAATTTTCAATGCTCATTTCTCATTTTGATGAGGTTTACTTCATTTCGACACTCATTTTCAATTTCGATGCACATTTCCTTTATTTCTAGCTCATTTTATCATTTCAATGCACGTTTCTTTCATTTCCATGCTCATTTCCTTCATTTCGATACTCATTTCGTACATTCGATGCTCATTTTCTCATTTTGATTAGCATTTCATTTGCTTAGATGTTCATTTTCTCATTTCAGTGCTCATTTTCTTCATTTTTATGATGTTTTCCTTCATTTCGAAGCACATTCTTCATTTTCTCATTTCATTGCTCATTTTCTCATTTCGATACACATTCTTCATTTATTATTTTTAAAAATAAAAAAATAATGAACTTTACAAAGTTAGAACTTATCGGGTTTAATGTGGAAAATTTTTATATGTATTTATTATTCTTAAATACTCCCTCCGTCTCGATTCAAACTTTACATTTGCTTTTTGCACGTAGATTAAGACATGTAGTATTTTAATGTGTAGTGAAGTCACCGAAATGATATTTTAATGTAAAGTGGGTAGGTGTATTCGGCTCAGATTCTCTGTGTCAATTGGTACACCATCCCTAGTGCCACATCGTTAGATTGACGACACGTATGAGAGAGAAAATATGCCGTAATCCATAAACCCTAGAGGCAATGGTTAGATTTGTTTCCTCATCTTACGTGTCAATCACATAACGTGTGGCACAGAAGATGATGCACCAAAATGGCGCAGAAGATCCGGTGTGGTGTATTAGTGTGATGTGTGGGTCCATGGATAGAGAAATAATTAATTTGTGTGGGTCTCATTTACCAAAAAGGGAAACGTAAAAATTAAAATGGGAAGCCCAAAATGGAAATATGTAAAAATTGAAATGGGACGGAGAGAGTATAAAAAATTTATCAAAAATTATTTAAAAAAAATGAACTTTACAAGGTTAGAACTGATCGGGTTTAACGTTGAAAAAAATAGGTATATATTATTCTTAAATATAAAAAAAGGTTAATAAAAATTACTTCAAAAAAAATAATGAACTTTACATGGTTAGAACCGATCGGGTTTAATATGGAAAAAGTTTATATGTATTTATTATTCTCAAATATGAAAAAAAAATTAATAAAAATTATTAAAAAAATGAACTTTACAAGGTTAGAACCAATCGATTTTAATGGAAAAATTTTATATGTATTTATTATTCTTAAATATGAAAAAAATTAATAAAAATTACTTTAATAAAACAATGAACTTTACCAGTTTATAACCGATCGGGATTAACGTGAACAATTTTTATATGTATTTATTATTCTTAAATATGAAAAAAAATTAATAAAAATTACTTAAAAAACAATGAACCTTACATGTTAGAATCGATTTAGTTTAATGTGGAAAATTTTATACGTGATATTTATTCTTAATTATGAAAAAATTCATAAAAATTACTATAAGAAAGAACAATGAACTTTACAAGTTTAGTACAGATCGGGTTTAATGTGGAAAAATTTTATATATATTTATTATTCTTTAATATGAAAAAAAATTAATAAAATTATTTTTTTTAAAAAAAGAACATTACAAAGTTAGAACCAATCGGGTTTAATGTGAAAATTTTATATATATATTTATTATTCCTAAATATGAAAAGAAATTAATAAAAATTACTTTAAAAAAAACAATGAATTTTACAAGGTTAGAACAGATAGGGTTTAATGTAGAATTTTTTTTAAAAAAAAATTAATAAAAATTACTTAAAAAAATAATGAACTTTACAAGGTTACAATGATCGGGTTTAATATTGAAAATTTTTATATGTATTTATTATTCTCAAATATGAAAAAATTAAAAAAAATTATACTCTCTCCATCCCCTTGAAAGGTATTCGTTTACTATTTGCATGTGGATTAAGAAGTATAATAATTTAATGTATAGTTAGGTGAGAGAAATAATATTTTAATATGTAGTAAGTTGTTGTATTAGTGTTGAGTGTGGGGTTATGTGTAGTGGTTGTGGGTCTCATCAATCTAAAAGGGAAATGAATACTTTGTAATGAGACAGAGCAAAATAAAAAATGGATACGTATCATGGGGACGGAGGGATTATTTAAAAAACAATAAACTTTACAGGTTAGAGCCGATCGTTTTATTGTCGAAATTTTTTTATGTATTTATTATTCTTAAGTATGAAAAAAAATTAATAAAATTATTTTAAAAAATAATTAACTTTACAAATTCAGAACCAATCAGATTTAATGTGAAAAAAATTTTATATGTATTTTATTATTCTTAAATACGAAAAAAATTAACAAAAATTACTTTAAAAAACCATGAACTTTACAAGGATAAAACCGATTAAATTTAATTTGAAAAATTTTTATAAGTTATTATTATTCTTAATTATGAAAGAAATTCATAAAAATTACTATTAGAAAAACAATGAACCTTACAAAGTTAGAACCGATCGGGTTTAATGTAGAAAATTTTTATATGTATTTATTATTCTTAAAATATTAAAAATTATTAAAAAAATAATGAACTTTACAAGGTTAGAATTTGTTGGGTTTAATGTGGAAAATTTTTAGATATATGAGTATTTATTATTCGTAAATATGAAAAAAATTAATAAAAATTACTTTAAAAAATAAATTTAACAAGGTTAAAACCGATCGGGTTTAATGTAGAAAATTTTTTGAACGGTTTATAATGGTTATAACCTACAGGTTTTTAATTTGAAAAATGTTTTTGTTATTTTTTATTAATATTTTCATTCATTAAGAAACATATTTCCTTCATTTCGATGCTTATTTTCTAGTTTCGATCAACATTTCCTTAGTTCTGATGCTCATATTCTCATTTTATAATGCACATTTCTTTCATTTGAATGTGCGTCTCCTTCATTTTCGATGCTCATTTCTCATTTTGATGAGGTTTACTTCATTTCGATGATCATTTTCTAATTTCGATGTATATTTCCTTCATTTCGATGCCCATTTTATCATTTCAATGCACATTTCCTTCATTTCAATGTACGTTTCCTTCATTTCGATCCTAATCTCCTTCATTTCGACAGTCATTTATTACATTTTGATGGTCATTTTCTCATTTCGATCAACATTTTATTTGCTTCGATGCTCATTTTTTCTTTTCGATGCACATTATCTTCATTTTCGATGCTCATTTCTTTCATTTCGATGCACCATTCCTTTATTTCGATGCACATTTTCTAATTTTGATGAACTTTTCCATCATTTCGTTGCTCATTTTCTAATTTCGATGCACATTTTCCATCATTTTTAACACAACTATTTTCCAAAGGTCTCCCTCTGCTATTTTTAGATCAGTCAGGTAGCAATTCTACAATAAGGTTGGTCGGTTGATCGGTCTGGTGGTCGGTTAATAGTTCCAATATCTACCGACCCACATATTATAAATTGATCGCCCTGTAAACTTGATGATGAGATCACATTTTATTGCGTCTATTTTTTCAAGTCTCTCTTTGCTATTTCAAGATCAGTCAGGTAGGAGTTCTACAGTTTTTCCAAAGGTCACCGTTTGCTATTTCTAGATCATTTGGGTGGAGTTCCATAGTAGGATTGGTCGGTTGGTCGGTCTGGTGGTCCGTGAATTATTCCAATGTCTACAGGCCCACATATCATCGACTGATCGCCCTGTAAAATAGATAATGAGATTGCTTTTTATCGCGTCTATTTTAAAAAGGTCCCCCATTGCTACTTCTAGATCAGTCGGGTAGGAATTATATAGTAGGGTTTGTCGGTTGACGAGATTACTTTTTATCGCGTCTATTTTCCAAAGGTCCCCCTTTGCCATTTTTTATCAGTCGAGTAGGAGTTCCACAGTAAAGCCGGTGGTTGGTCGGTTAGGTGGTCGGTTAACAGTTCCAACATCTACTGACCCACATATCATCGATCGATCGCCCTATAAACTTGATAATGAGATTAATTTTTAACGCGTCTATTTTCCAAAGGTCCCATTTTGCTATTTTTAGAACAGTCCGGTAAGAATTCCAAAGTAGGGTGGGTCGATTGGTCAGTCAGGTGGTAGGTTAATAATTCAAACGTCTACTGACCCATATATCATCGATCGATTGCCCTGTAAACTTGATAATGAGATTAATTTTAACGCGTCTATTTTCAAAAGTCTACCTTTGCTATTTTTGTATCATTCGGGTAGCAATTCTATAGTATGGTTGGTCGGTTGGTCGGTTGGTCGGTCTGGTGGTCGGTTAATAGTTTCAATGTCTACCGATTCACATATCATCTACAGATCGCCTTGAAAACAAGTTAATGAGATCATATTTTATCGCGTCTATTTTTCAACAGTCCCCCTTTGTTATTTCTAGATCAGTCGAGTAGAAGTTCTACAGTTTTTCCAAAAGTCCTCGCTTGCTACTTCATGATTAGTCGGGTAGGAGTTCCAAAGTAGGGTTGGCCGATTAGTCGGTCTGGTGGTCGGTGAATAGTTCCAATGTCTATCGACCCACATATCATAAACTGATCACCTTGTAAACTTGATATTGAGATTACTTTTTATCGCGTCTATTTTCCAAAGGTCTCCCTTTGTTATTTCTAGATAAGTCATGTAGGAGTTTTATAGTAGGGTTTGTCGGCTAACGAGATTACTTTTTACTGCGTCTATTTTCAAAAGGTCACACTTTGCTATTTCTAGATCAGTCCGGTAGGAGTTACATAGTAGGGTCAGTCTATTGGTCGGTAAGGTGGTCGGTTGATAGTTCTATCATCTACCAATGCACATATCATCGACCGATCACCATGTAAATCTGATAACAAGATTAATTTTAAACGCGTCTTTTTTCCAAATCTCTCCCTTTACTATTTTTAGATCAGTCCGGTAGGATTTCCACAGTAGGGTCGATTAGGTGGTAGGTTAATAGTTCCAACATCTACCGACTAATATATCATCGACCGATCACCCTGTAAACTTGATAATGAGATTAATTTTTAACGCATCTATTTTCCAAAGGTCTCCCACTTCTATTTCTATATCAGTCGGGTAGCTATTCTACAGAAGGGTTGGTCGGTCTGGTGATCGGTTAATAGTTCCAATATCTACCGACCCACATATCATCGACAGATCGCCCTGTGAACTTGATAATGAGATCATATTTTATCGTGTCTATTTTTCAAAGGTCTCCCTTTGCTATTTTTAGATCAGTCGGGTAGAAGTTCTACAGTTTATCCAAAGGTCCCCATTTGCTATTTCTATTTCAGTCGAATATGAGTTCCACAGTAGGGTTGGAAGGTTGTTCGGTCTTGTGGTTAGTTTATTGTTCCAATGTCTACCAACCATACATCATCGACCGATTGCCCTGTAAACTTGATAATGAGATTACTTTTTATCGCGTCTATTTTTAAAAGGTCCCCCATTTGCTATTTCTAGATTAGTCGGGTAGGAGTTATACAGTAGGGTCTGTCGATTAAGGAAACTACTTTTTATCGCGTTTATTTTCCAATGGTCCCCTTTGCTATTTCTAGATCAGTCATGTAGGATTTCCACAGTAGGGTTAGTCGATTGGTTGGTCAGGTGGTCGGTTAATAGTTCCAACGTCTATCGAACCATATATCATCGACCGATCACTCTGTAAACTGGATAATGAGATTAATTTTTAAGGCGTCTATTTTTCAAAGGTCCCCCTTTGCTATTTTTAGATTAGTCAGGTATGAGTTCTATAGTAGGATCGGTTTGTCGGTCAAGCGGTCAGTTAATAGATCCAACATCTATCGACCCACATATTATCGACCGATCTCCCCGGAAACTTGATAATGAGATTACTTTTTATCGCGTCATTTTCCCAAGGTCCCCTTTGCTATTTCTAGATCAGCCAGGTAGGAGTCTATAGTTGGGTTTGCCAGTTAACGAGATTAATTTTTATCGCGTCTATTTTCCAAAGGACCCCCTTTTATATTTCTAGATCTGTCAGGTAGGAGTTCTGTAAAGGGTCGGTCAGTTGGTCGGTCAGGTGGTTGGTTAATAGTTCCAACATCTACCGACCAATATATCATCGACCGATCGCCTTGTAACTTGATAATGAGATTAATTTTTAACTCATCTAATTTCCTAAGGTCTCTCTTTGCTATTTTTAGAAACAATCGGGTAGTAGTTCCACAGTAGGGTCCGTCGCCTGTTCGGTCAGGTGGTCGGTTTAAAGTTCCAACATCTACCGACCCACATATCATCGAACGATCATCCTGTAAACTTTATAATCAGTCGGGTAAGAGTTTTACAGTAGAGTTTGTCAGTTAACGAGATTACTTTTTATCGCGCCAATTTTTTAAAGGTCCCCAGTTCAATTTCTAGATCAGTCGGGTAGGTGTTTCATAGTAAGGTCGGTCGGTCGGTTGGTCAGGTGCTCAGTTAATAGTTCCATCGTCTACCAACCCATATATCATCGACCGATCGCCATGTAAACTTGATAATGAGATTAATTTTTAACGCGTCTATTTTTCAAAGGTCCCCCTTTTAAATTTTTAGATTAGTCAGGTGAGAGTTCTACAGTTGGGTCGGTCAGGTGGTCGGTTAATAATTTCGACGTCTACCGACCCACATATCATAGACCGATCGCCCTGTAAACTTGATATTGAGATTAACTTTTATTGAGTCTATTTTCTAAATGTCTCCCTCTGCTATTTCTATATAAGTCGGGTAGCAATTTTGTAGTAGGACTGGTCGGTCTGGTGGTCGATTAATAGTTCTAATGTCTACCGACACATATATCATCGATCGATCGCCCTATAAACTTGATAATGAGATTACTTTTTATCGCGTCTATTTTCCAAAGGTCCCCCTTTGCGTATTATCGATCAGTTGGGTAGGATTTCTTAAGTAGAGTTGGTCGGTTGGTCGATTTTGTTGTCGGTTAATAATTCCAACGTATTACACACATAACGTTGACCTATGATCCTATAAAATCTTGATAATGAGGTTAACTTTTAACGTGTCTATTTTTTAAAGGTCCCCCTTTTTCATTTTTAGATCAGTCGGGTAGGAGTTCGACTGTAGGGTTTATCAGTTGGTCGGTTTGGTGGTCGTTTAATAGTTCCAATATCTACAGATCCATAAATCATTGATCGATCACCTTGTAAACTTGATAATGATATTAATTTTTAATGCGTCTATTTTCCAGAGGTCTCTCATTGCTATTTTTAGATCAGTTGGGTAGTAGTTCTATAGTGGGGATAGTCGGTCGGTCGGCCTGGTGGTCGGTTAATAGTTCCAATGTCTATCAACCCACATATCATCAACCAATCGCACTATAAACTTGATAATGAAATTACATTTCATCGTGTCTATTTTCCAAAGGTCTTTATTTGCTATTTCAAGATCAGTCGGGTAGAAGTTCTACTATTTTTCCAGAGGTCTCCCTTTACTATTTGTAGATCACTCGGGGAGGAGTTCTATAGAAGAGTTGGTCAGTTAACGAGATTATATTTTATCGCGTCTATTTTCCAAATGTCCCCCTTTGCTAGGGTCGGTCGATTGGTCGGTCAGGTGGTTGGTTCAAAGTTTCAATGTCTATCGACCCACATATTATCGAACGATCGCCTTGTAAACTTGTTAATTAGATAAAATTTTAATGCGTCTATTTTCCAAAGGTCTCCCTCTGCTATTACTATATCAGTCGGGTAGTAATTCTGCAGTAGGGTTTGTTGGTCTGGTTATCGACCCACAAATCATCGAAAATAGTGTAACCTTAAGATAAAAAAATATTACATTAACAGTAATGTAACATTTATTAAAGTGTTATAATAAAATGTTAAATTTGATATGAGGTGTTATCATAAGGGAAAAAAAGTGTAACATTAGACTTTATATAACAGGGGCAACAGCGATACCGAAAAAATTATTTGTGATCTATAATAACATTTTTTAATTGTTAAGTAACATTTTTGGGTAGTTATGTAATGTCAGTTATCTTGTAGTGACAGTAGGGTCGGTCGGTTGGTCGGTTTGGTGGTTGGTTATATAATATCTTAGCTCAACTAGATTTTTTTTAGAAAGCCCAAGACCTATTTATTTATTTTTATGGCCCAAAAGGTCAGCCCTATCTTAGCCCAACTAGATTTTTTTTAGAAAGCCAAAACCTATTTATTTATTTTTATGCCCCAAAAGGCCAGCCTTATCTTAACCCAACTAAATTTTTTTTGGAAAGTCCAAACTTATTTATTTATTTATTTTGTGGCCCAAAGTTTCAGCCCACTTAAATGGTCTGATATATAATTATTAAGGCTAAAGTTAAAAAATAAGAGAGAAGAACGGGAGAAGAAAAACAAAAGAGGGGAAAGAAGAGAGTGAAGAGGAGAAACCCTTGTTGATCAAATTCTCCCTTACAACCCTCATCCTAGGTGGTTTCTAAGTTGTTTTGAGGTAAGTGGTGTGTGAATTAAGCTTCCTTCTTCCATGGTTTTGTAATTTTGTGGGGTTTTTCTTTTTGGTATGTGGGTAATTTGCAGACTGTTCGAACTGATTTTGACATAGGTATTGCCCTCGAAAGTTTGCAAACTTAATTTTTGTACTAGCGGAACTCGTTAGCTTTCCGTAGCCACTTGAAACGCCTCAATCCGATTATTCTACAATTAGTTATGATTTTTCTCGTAAACTGCCGCTAGCTGGAAAATTTCAGAATTTTTATGTCGAATTCAAAATTATTTTCAATCGTTTCGTTTAGTTAATGTATTGAAACGGGTTATGTGGGATTGGGAACTGATGTTATGGAGTTACATACCATTTTTATTTAATATCGACTCGTTCAAACTCGATTAGGATTTGTTTTTAGCAATGAAAGGGATGTTACCGCTAATAGTTAGTTATATTTAATTTGTCTTTAATTGCTCATCTCCTTTCTAGGTAAAGAACCATCGACGAAGGGCAAGGGACCGACTTCAGATTCCAGAGAGAGTTAATCACTTCCTTGTGAGTTGATAATTTGGGAACGCCTTCTCTTGTGGGAAGTGTGGACCCTCGATAAATGTGCATTTGTTTTAGTTTTAGTTAATTGATAAAAAAATTATTTGGTATTGTGTTATGTGGTAAAGAGCCTGATTGGCTCGATTGCTCTGGTTAGAGTCCTGTTAGCCATTTTATGAGTATTATTGATTTTAACTTGTGTTGAAGAGCCTTGCCGGCTCGGTATCTGATAGCATTTATTGTGTTGAAGAGCCTTGCTATTTTATGAGGATATTGACTACCCACGCGTCTTTTATGTGATAACATGTTGTTTGAACTAATTGTGTTATTCGTAAATGTGCACTAAGGTTTTTATTTCTATTAATATGTATACTGAGAGAGAAATAGTTATTGTGGGACGAAATGTTGGATTTTACGTTATGAACTGCGAGTGGGAATACATGCTTCGTATAAGGATCGGGGTGACCGGCTTATCACCTCACTGAGCTAGTGGTTTTGCTCACCCCCATCATTTTTTCCTTTTAGGCTGTTGATATCGTTTTGGTTGGAGGTTTGCCTATCGTTTGCTCGTCATCCAATCAGTGTTTTGGGTACTTTCTCTTTTATGTAAATTGACGGATTCATTGGCGAGATTGTATAGTTTATATTTGGTGACCCCCTTGATGTTCTTTTTGGTACTCTCGCGATGTTATATCGTTCATGTATATTTTCTTTAAACTAAGTTACATCGTTGTATTTTGTATCTTTGTAAATCCTTATTAATACTTTATGAGATGATGTCCTCGGGTTGTACCCATTGTTATCAGTTGTTCAGTTCTACAGGTACTTGATAGCAAGCCTTACGTTTTCTATAAACTTTGTGGATTTGAGTGCACCCATTTCTCGAAATTTATGGTTAACGTGGCGGTTGTCGCGTTCAGTCTGGGGTCGGGGCGTGACAACTTTCTTGGTATCAGAGCCTGGTTTTATGATTCTCATTCTTTTTGAGTCGAGCCAATGGGTCCAACTTTGTTTCTATGTCATCCTAAGGTATCGTATTGCCTTGACGTTGACCTTGCATTTTCTTTCCTTTCTTCCTTTCAGTCATTATGGCACCTCCAGTTCGTCGTCGAGGTTGAGGTCGAGGACACGCTCCTCGTGATCCTCCGAGTCCTCTACTCTCTTCTGTTCCTCGTGGACCTCGAGGACATGTTTCTTCTGATCATGTCATTCCTCTGACGGTTACGGACCCTATCAATTCTGATCATAGGGTGCCAGTTTCCCAGGTAGAGCAACCACGGGCCCAGTTGCCGGTTGAGCACATGATGACACCCGAGCAGTACCAATTGTATTATGATCACATTCGAATACATGGTGTTCCACCACCTACAACGGCTCATACGACTACGACTGTCACTGAAGAGGTTCTTCGTGCTAATGAACCGATTCGACCTACAACTAATGTACCAGTTTTTGCTACACTTTGATGATTGAAGAATGTTATCGTGTGGTCATTGCGACCAAGCTGTTAGGCCCAGATGCATGACGATGGTGGTAGAATCTAAAAGAGACATCTTCGGTTACTATTACGTGGGCTATCTTTGTGGAACGATTCAAAGATCGATACTTCTCTCAGTACATCAAGGATCAGAAGAGAAAGGCGTTCTTCAACCTCTTTCAAGGCATTATGTCGATCGTGGAGTACGAAAGCAAATTTCTGGAATTGCGAGAATTCGCTCCTGATTCATATACGACGAGAGACTTATGCAAGAGATTTGAAGATGGTCTTAATTTAAATATTCGAGATCGCATCAAGTCCGGAGACAAGTACGAGAGTCTTGACGATCTCGTATAAGAAGCCCTGAGGGTAGAAGGTTTAGTTCAGGCGAGACATAAGCTTGCAGAACGATCTCAAAAGAAAAGGCAAGGGAGCGCATTTCCAGGAAATGCATCGAAGGTGTATAGGGGTGTGGGATCTTCGCGTGGCGCACCAAGTTTGGTATCTATTAGTTTTTCTCAACCTCGGGAGCAGTTTAGTAGAGGCGGGAGCAATGTCTCGGGATCGGTTGGTGAAAATTGCAAGTGCTAGAATTGCTTAAAATATCACGACAGCCCCTGTAAAGCTCCTCAAGTATGTTTTCAGTGTCGACAGCAGGGGCATATGCGAAGTTCTTGTCCTCAGCTTATGGGAGCGAGCAGTCAGGGTTCTGGTCAGCTTCGTGGTAAACTAACATATTCTACACCCAGAGATACTCGATCTGCAGCTACCAGAGTGCCTGATGCCTCAAGCGGCCCTAGTACTCAATCACATATTCAAGGAAGGAAGCAAACTAGAGTATTTCATATTTCCCAGGAAGAGGCTCGCTCAGATACGAAGGTTGTGACAGGTAATTTATAATCTGAGTATTTTCACATGCTAGATCTAACCCCGCCTTGTTATGCCACTTGATTACGAATAAAACATTCGTAAGAAATTCTATCTTTTCAAATTTTTAAATCACAATCTCACCTAATATTGCTTCTTTAGGCCATGTGTTTGTGGGAGACCATCAGGTCTACGCTTTATTTGACCCAGGTTCTGATAGGTCTTATATCCGGGATGATCTTACTGCGCTCTTAGATTATCCTATCTCTCATTTGTCACCTGGAATCATCGTTCATATCCCTCTTGGAGAGCGTCTAATTCGTGATTCGGTATTCCTTGGTTGTCCATTGAAGATCAAAGATGTCATTTTAGAGGCTGAATTGATACCATTGCCTTTGATTGATCTTGATGTTATTCTTGGCATGGATTGACTTTCTTCATATCATGCAATTCTCGATTGCCAAGAGAAGCTTGTTATTTTTCGTAGACCAGGATTCTCAGAACTTGTTTTTGAAGGTAAACTTCAAATGAGATCCCTCTCTTTTATTTCAATGTTAACTGCGCATAAATTAATGCGTAAGGGTTGTGAGGCATTCTTGGCATTTGTCATCGATACTTCTCTTTCTGAAACTAAACTAGATGACATCCGATCGTGAATGAATTTCCTGATGTCTTTCCTGAAGGCTTACCAGGACAACCTCCGAATCGAGATATTGATTTTTCCATTGACGTACTTCCTGGAATCACACCTATATAGATTACTCCATATCGAATGTCACCTGCTGAGCTCAAGGAACTCTAGACACAACTTGGGGAATTATTGGAGAAGGGGTATATGACCTAGCACATCTCCGTGGGGTGCTCCAGTTCTTTTTGTCAAGAAGAAAGATAGATCACTTCGCCTATGTGTCGACTACCGTCAATTGAACAAGGTGACAATTAAGAACAAATACCCTCTTCCAAGAATCGATGATCTGTTTGATCAATTGCAAGGAGCAACTGTGTTCTCAAAAATTGATTTGCGATCCGGTTATCACCAACTCAAGATTAGGGAATCTGATATCCTTAAGTCTGCTTTTCGAACCAGATACTGTCATTTTGAATTCTGGGTTATGCCTTTTGGACTCACAAATGCTCCTGCAGCTTTTATGGATCTTATGAATCGTGTCTTTCGACTGTACTTAGATAAGTTTGTCATCATCTTCATTGATGACATTCTTATTTATTCTAAATCGGACGACAAGTATTCTCATCATCTAAGAATTGCTCTGAACATTCTTAGAAAAAATCAGCTTTATGCTAAATTCTCGAAGTGTGAATTTGGCTTCGTGAGGTAAGCTTTTTGGGTCATCACATTTCTAAAGAAGGAATCTACGTCGATCCAGTGAAGATTCAAGCTATACTAGATTGGGAGCGTCTAAAGAACGTGACAGAGATTCGTAGTTTTCTGGGATTAGCTGGATATTATCGACGGTTTTTCAAAGACTTTTCGTTATTGGCTTCATCTTTGACTAAATTGACTCGGAAAGAGGTAAAATTTGAATGGAATGAAGAATGCGAGGAAGCATTTCAAGAATTGAAAAGACGACTCGTTTCAGATCCTATTCTTGTTTTGCCAGACCCAGCGATTGGAGAATTTACCATTTATAGTGACGCCTCGAGACAAGGATTAGGATGCGTTCTCCTGCAAGAAGGAAAGGTTATTGCCTACGCTTCAAGGCAATTGAAGAAGAACGAAGAAAATTATCCTACACATGATTTAGAGTTGGCTGCAATCGTCTTTGCATTGAAGATCTGGAGGCACTATCTGTACGATGTAACTTGTCGGGTTTTCACTGATCACAAGAGCTTAAAGTATATCACCACGCAAAAGGAGCTCAACCTCAGGCAAAGGCGATGGATGGAGTTGATTAGTGACTATGACTTAGTCATCGATTATCATCCTGGCAAGGCGAACGTTGTCGCAAATGCTCTAAGTAGAAAGTCTTCTACCTCACTTGCTTCGATTCAATCTTTTTATCTTCCTATGTTGGAGCAATTTAAATCTTTACACATTTCGCTCGATTGTGAAAAGTCTAATGATTCTTCCTTAATCGCCAAATTCGAGGTTAGACCTACCTTGTTCGAGAAAATTCGAGAAAGTCAATCACACGATGTTCATTTACAACAGAAGATGGCGAAGCTAAATCAAGGAAAAGAAACAGAATTTCAAATTCGGGATGATGGACTTCTTACTTTTAAAAATAATGTTTGTGTTCCATCAGAACTTGATGTTCGTAGAGCTATTCTTGAGGAAGCCCATTCTTCAGCCTATGCTATGCATCCTGGTAGTACCAAAATGTACAGAACACTTCAGGAGTATTATTGGTGGCCAGGTATCAAACGGGACATTGCTGAATTTGTATCAAAGTGCTTATCATGCCAACAGATTAAAGCGGAACACCAAAAACCAGCCGACATGCTTCAACCACTACCTATTCCTGAGTGGAAATGGGAAAACGTCACAATGGATTTTGTTTCTGGTTTACCTCGAACCCAAAAGGGTCATGACTCAATTTGGGTCATTGTCGATCTTCTGACGAAATTGGCACATTTCCTTCTAGTGCATACCAACGAATCTTTAGAGAAACTTGCCAAGTTATATGTCGATGAGATCGTGAGATTGCATGGAGTACCAGTGTCAATCATATCTGATCGTGATCCAAGATTCACTTCCCGTTTTTGGCCTAGTCTGCAGAAAGCGTTAGGTACAAAATTACTATTCAGTACCTCGTTTCATCCACAGACTGATGGACAGTCAGAGAGAACTATACAGACACTAGAAGACATGCTACGTGCAGTGGTGTTGAATTTGGGAGGTAGCTGGGATAAGTACGTGACTTTGGTGGAGTTCGCTTATAACAACAGTTATCATTCAAACATTGGAATGCCCCCGTACGAAGCTCTGTATGGCCGAAAGTGTCGAACACCGCTCTTTTAGGATGAGGTTGGCGAGGACAAATCGAATAAGTAGAGCTTATCGAAGATGCGAAGGCAAAAATACAACTTATTCGAGACAGACTTAAGGCAGCGCAAGATCGACAGAAAAGCTACGCAGATAATAGGAGGCGCGATTTGGAGTTTAATAAAGGAGACAAAGTTTTTCTAAAAGTTTCTCCATGGAAGGGCGTGTTGCGATTCCGCCGTCGAGGAAAGTTGAGTCCAAGGAATATTGGCCCGTTTAAGATCGTGCAAAGGATTGGTCGTGTCACGTATTGACTTGAGCTACCATCGGAATTGTCAAAGATTCACGATGTCTTCCATGTCTCTATGCTTAGAAAATATGAACCAGATCCTTCGCACGTTCTCAAATATCCTCCAGTTGTATTAAAGGAAAATCTATCGTACGAAGTACAACCTGTTCAAATTGTAGATCGCCGAGAGAAAATGCTTCGTAACAAATCCATTCTTATGGTGAGAGTTCTAGGGAGAAGTGATCAAATTGAAGAACAAACATGGGAACCAGAGTCAGTCATGCGTCAATACCATCCAAATCTCTTTTCATCTCTAGGTACATTTATGTTTCGAGGACGAAACTTTTTAGAGAAGGGGATACTTTATAATATCTTAGCTCAACTAGATTTTTTTTAGAAAGCCCAAAACTTGTTTATTTATTTTTATGGCCCAAAAGGCCAGCCCTATCTTAGCCCAACTAGATTTTTTTAGAAAGCCGAAAACCTATTTATTTATTTTTAGGGCCCAAAAGGCCAGCCTTATCTTAGCCCAACTAGATTTTTTTTTAGAAAGCCCAAACTTATTTATTTATTTATTTTTTTTGTGGCCCAAAGTTTCAGCCCACTTAAATGGCCTGATATATAATTATTAAGGCTAAAGTTAAAAAATAAGAGAGAAGAACGGGAGAAGAAAAACAAAAGAGGGGAAAGAAGAGAGTGAAGAGGAGAAACCCTTGTTGATCAAATTCTCCCTTACAACCCTCATCCTAGGTGGTTTCTAAGTATTTTTAAGGTAAGTGGTGTGTGAATTAAGCTTCCTTCTTCCATGGTTTTGTAATTTTGTGGGGTTTTTCTTTTTGGTATGTGGGTAATTCACAGACTGTTCGAACTGATTTTGACATAGCTATTGCCCTCGAAAGTTTGAAAACTTAATTTCTGTATATATCTGAACTCGTTAGCTTTCCGTAGCCACTTGAAACGCCTCAATCCGAT
Source organism: Pogostemon cablin (assembly GCA_023678885.1). NCBI lineage: Eukaryota > Viridiplantae > Streptophyta > Magnoliopsida > Lamiales > Lamiaceae > Pogostemon > Pogostemon cablin. Next base: position 16,962,051 of record CM042982.1, on the reverse strand, counting down.
TATTCTGCAATTAGTTATGATTTTTCTCGTAAACTGCCGCTAGCTGGAAAATTTCAGAATTTTTATGTCGAATTCAAACTTATTTTCTATCGTTTCGTTTAGTTAATGTATTGAAATGGGTTATGTGGGATTGGAAACTGATGTTAAGGAGTTACATACCATTTTTATTTAATATCGACTCGTTCGAACTCGATTAGGATTTGTTTTTAGCAATGAAAGGGATGTTACCGCTAATAGTTAGTTATATTTAATTTGTCTTTAATTGCTCATCTCCTTTCTAGGTAAAGAACCATCGACGAAGGGCAAGGGTCCAACTTCAGATTCCGAAGAGAGTTAATCACTTCCTTGTGAGTTGATAATTCGGAAACGCCTTCTCTTGTGGGAAGTGTGGACCCTCAATAAATGTGCATTTGTTTTAGTTTTAGTTAATTGATAAGAAAATTATTTGGTATTGTGTTATGTGGTAAAGAGCCTGATTGGCTCGATTGCTCTTGTAGAGTCCTTTTAACCATTTTATGAGTATTATTGATTTTAACTTGTGTTGAAGAGCCTTGCCGGCTCGGTATCTGATAGCATTTATTGTGAATTATTTGAGAATTGATTTCTGGTTATTCTTGTGTGCTATTAAGACTCTAACTTGAGTCGTTATTCATCTTATGATGCATATGCATATGTATGCCTGGTACCAAGGTTCACGGTTCGGGTGAGTTGGAGCGACATTGATTAAGTAGCCCGAATTGTCGCGGTTCGGGTGAGTTAGAGTGACAACCAAGTTGCCCGTTGCTTGGCAAACCAGGGTGAGTTAGATCTAACAGGGCACCTGTCCATTTGCCAAATACTAATACTCTAGAGGGTGATCGTTAGATGGATCAGTCTATTATAGGCTCAGTCAGCGTCACCGGTGTGGGACATGCATGTCATATATGTTTATATGTTTGATCATTTCAAGTATTCACGTCGTTATTGAATTGTGAACTTTAGCACTTGGCGTGTTGAGAAAGAATATTAATGTGCATTTTATCTAGAGTAACGGTGACGGGCTTGGACTGTCTCTCGACGGAGAGCTCAGTTCGAGGAGGATATTGACTACCCACGCGTCTTTTATGTGATAACATGTTGTTTGAACTAATTGTGTTATTCGTAAATGTGCACTAAGGTTTTTATTTCCATTAATATGTATACTGAGCGAGAAATAGTTATTGTGGGACGAAATGTTGGATTTTATGTTATAAACCACGAGGGGGAATACATGCTTCGTATAAGGGTCGGGGTGATCGGCTTATCACCTCACTGAGCTAGTGGTTTTGCTCACCCCCATCATTCTTTCCTTTTCAGGCTGTTGATATTGTTTTGGTTGGAGGTTTGCCTATCGTTTACTCGTCATCCAATCAGTGTTTTGGGTACTTTCTCTTTTATGTAAATCAACGGATTCATTGGCGAGATTGTATAGTTTAGATTTGGTGACCCCCTTGATGTTCTTTTTGGTACTCTCGCGATGTTATATAGTTCATGTATATTTTCTTTAAACTAAGTTACATTGTTGTATTTTGTATCTTTGTAAATCCTTATTAATACTTTATGAGATGATGTCCTCGGGTTGTACCCGTTGTTATCAGTTGTTCAGTTCTACAAGTACTTGATAGCAAGCCTTACGTTTTCTATAAACTTTGTGGAGTGGAGTGCACCCATTCCGCAAAATTTATGGTTAACGTGGCGGTTGTCGCGTTCTGTCTGTGGTCGGGGCGTGACAGTTTAATAGATCCAACGACTATAGCCTACATATCATTGATCGATCTCCCTGTAAACTTGATAATAAGATTAATTTTTAATGCGTTTATTTTCCAAATGTCCCCCTTTGCTATTTCTAGATAAGTCGAGTAGGAGTTCCACAGTAGGGTCAGTCAGTTGATAGGTCAGATGATCGGTTAATAGTTCAAACGTCTACCGACCCACATATCATTGACCGATTGCACAATAAATATGATAATGAGATTAATTTTTATCACATCTATTTTTCAAAGGTCCCGCTTTGCTATTTCTAGAACAGTCGGGTAGGAGTTTACAGTAGGGTTGGTTGGTTTGGTGGTCGGTTAACAGTTCCAATGTCTACCGACCCACATATCATCGACCGATCGCCCTCTAAACTTGATAATGAGATTACTTTTTATCGCGTCTATTTTTCAATGGTCCACCTTGGCTATTTCTAGATCAGTCGAATAGTTGTTCTACAATGGGGTTGGTTGGTTAACGAGATTACTCTTTATCACGTCTATTTTCCAAAGGTTCCCCTTTACTGTTTCCAGATCAGTCGGGTTGGAGTTCCACAGTAAGGTCAGTCGATTGGTAGGTCAGGTTGTCATTTAATAGTTCCAACGACTATCGACCCACATATCATAGACCGATCGCCCTACATACTTGATAATGAGATTAATTTTTAACATGTCTATTTTCCAAAGGTCTCTATTTGCTATTTCTAGATCGGTCGGGTAGGAGTTCCACAGTGTGGTCGGTTGGTTGGTCAGTCAGGTGATCGGTTATTAGTTCCAACCTGTACTGACCTACATATTATCGACGGATCGCCCTGTAAATGTGATAATGGGATTTATTTTTAACGCGTCTATTTTTCAAAGGTCTCCCTCTACAATATCTAGATCAGTCAGGTAGCAATTTTTATAGTAAGATTTTTCGGTTTTTCGGTCAGGTGGTCGATTAATAGTTCTATTTTTTACCGACCCACATATCATCGATCGATAGTCCTTTAAAGTTTATAATAAGATTACATTTTATCGCGTCTATTTTTCAAAGATCTCCCTTTGCTAATTCTTTATCAATCAGGTAGGAGTTCTACTGTATATCCAATGGTCCCCATTGTTATTTCTAGATCAGTCGGGTAAGAGTTCCACAGTAGGGTTGGCCGGTTGATCGATCTGGTAGTCAGTTAATAGTTCTAATGTCTTCCGACCCACATATCATCGACCGATTTCCTTGTAAACTTGATAATGAGATCACTTTTTATCAGGTCTATTTTCCAAAGGTCCCCATTTGCTATTTCTCGATCAATCAAGTAGGAATTCTACAGTAGCATTGTTCGGTTGATCTACCGAACCATATATCATCGACCGATTGCCCTGTAAACTTGATAATGAGATTACTTTTTATTGCGTCTATTTTCCAAAGGTCCCCCTTTGCTATTTCTAGATCATTCGAGTAGGAGTTCAACCGTAGGGTTGGTCGGTTGGTCGGTTTGGTGGTTGGTTAATAGTTCCAATATCTACCGACCCACATATCATTGATCAATCACCCTAAAAATGTTGATAATGAGATTACTTTGTTATCGCATCGATTTTTCAAAGGTCTCCCTTTATTATTTCTAGATTAGTCCTGTAGGATATCTATAGTAGGGTGGTCGGTTGGTCGATCTGGTAGATGGTTAATAGTTTTAATGTCTAGCGACCCATATTTTATCGATCAATCACCCTGTAAACTTGATAACGAGATTACTTTTTATCGTGTCTATTTTTCAAAGGTTCTCCTTTACTATTTCTGGATCAGTCGAATAGGAGTTCTACAGTATGGTTAGTCGGTTAATGATATTACTTTTTACTACATCTATTTTTCAAAGGTCTTTTTTTGTTGTTTGTAGATTACTCGGGTAGGAGTTCCACAGTAAGGTAAGTTGGTTGGTCGGTTAGGTGGTCGGTTAATAGTTCTTACGTCTGTCGTCCCTCATATCATATACCGATATCCCAATATACTTGATAATGAGATTAATTTTTAAGCGTCTATTTTCCAAATCTCTCCCTTTGTTATTTCTAGATCAGTCGAGTAGGAGTTCCAAAGTACGACCGGTCGGTTGGTCGGTGAGGCGGTGGTTAAGAGTTCCATCCTTTACCGACCTGCATATCATCGACCGATCCCCCTGTAACGTAATAATGAGATTAATTTTTAACGCGTCTATTTTCCAAAGGTCTTCCTCTACTATTTCTAGATCAATTAGGTGGCAATTCTACAGTAGAATTGGTCGGTTGGTCAGTCTAGTGGTCAGTTAGTAGTTTCAATGTCTACCGTCTGACATATCATCGACCGATCGCCCTATATACTTGATAATGAGATTACATTTTATCGTGTCTATTTTTCAAAGGTCTCCCTTTGCATTTATAGATCAGTCGAGCAGGAGTTTTACAGTTTTTCCAAAGGTCCCCCTTTGCTATTTCTAGATCAGTCGGGTAGGAGTTCCACAATAGGGTTGGCCAGTTTGTCGGTCTGGTGGTTGTTTAATAGTTCTATGTCTACCGAGCCACATATCTTCGACCGATCGACTTGTAAATTTGGTAGTGAGATTACTTTATATCACGTCTATTTTTCCAAGGTCATCCTTTGCTATTTCTCGATCAGTCGAGTAGGAGTTCTACAGTAGTGTTGTTAGGTTGGTCGATCTGGTGGTCGGTTAATAGTTTCAATGTCTACCTACCAACATATCATCGACTGATCTCCATGTAAACTTTATCGCGTCTATTTTTAAAAGGTCTCCCTTTGCAATTTCGAGATCAGTCGGGTAGGAATAGTATAGTTTTTCCAATGGTCTCCCTTTACTATTTCTAGATCAGTCGGGCAGGAGTTCCACAGTAGGATTGATCGGTTGGTCAGTCTGGTGATCAGTTAATTGTTCCAATGTTTAACGACCCACATATCATCGACCAATCACCTAGTAAACTTGATGGTGATATAACTTTTAATCACGTCTATTTTTCCAAGGTCTCCCTTTATTATTTCTCGATCAGTCAGGTAGGAATTCTACAGTAGGGGTTAGTCAGTTAGTCGGTCTGGTGATCGGTTAATAGTTACAATGTCTACCGACCGACATATCATCGACCGATCACCCTATAAATATGATAATGAGATTACATTTTATCGCGTCTATTTTTCAAAAGTCTTCCTTTGCTATTTCTAGATTAGTTGGGTATGATTTCTTCAGTTTATCCAAAGGTCACCCTTTGCTATTTCTAGATCAGTTGGGTTAAAGTTCCATGGTAGGGTTTGTCGGTTGGTTGGTCTGGTGGTCGGTTAATAGATCTAATGTCTACCGACCCATATATCATTGATCGATCACCTTGAAACTTGATAGTAAGATTACTTTTTATCACGTCTATTTTTTAAAGGTCCCCTTTGCTATTTCTCGATCAGTCGGGAAAGAGTTCTATAGTAGGGTTGATTGATTGGTCGATCTGATGGTCGGTTAATAGTTCCAATTTCTACCGAGGAACAGATCATCGACCGATCGCCCTGTAAACTTGATAATGAGATTACTTTTTATCCCGACTGTTTTCCAATGATCACTCACCCATTGCTATTTCTAGATCTATCGGGTAGGAGTTCTACAGTATGGTTGGTTGGTCTGTTGGTCGGTTAATAGTTCCAATGTCTACCGATCCACATATCATCGACCGATCGCCTTGTAAACTTGATAATGAGATTACTTTTTATCACGTATATTTTCCAAAGGACATCCTTTGCTATTTCTAGATTAGTCGGGTAGCAGTTCTATAGTAGGGTTGGTTGGTTGGTCGGTTTAGTGGTCGATTAACAATTCCAATGCCTACCGACCCACATATCATCGACATATCACTGTGTAAACTCGACAATGAGATTTCTTTTTATCGCGTCTATTTTTCAAATAACCTCCTTTACTATTTCTAGATCAGACGAATAAGACTTCAAAAGTAGTGTTGGTCAATTAACGAGATTACTTTTTATCGCGTCTATATTCCAAAGTAAGGTCAGTCGGTTAGTCAGTCAGGTGGTCGGTTTATAGTTCCAACATTTACCGACCCGCATATAATCGATCGATCGCCCTATATACTTGATGATGAGATTATTTTTTAACGTGTCAATTTTCCAAAGGTCTCCCTTTACTATTTCTAGATCAGTTGGGTAGGAGATCTATAGTACGGTCGGTCTGTTTGATAGTTAGGTGGTCGGTTAATAGTTCCAATCCCTAACCACAGACATGTCATCAACCGAACGCCCTGTAAACGTGATAATAAGATTAATTTTTAACGCGTTTATTTTGTATAGGTCTCCCTCAGCTATTTCTAGATCTGTCGGGTAGCAATTCTATAGTAGGGTTGGTCGTTTGGTCGGTCTGGTGGTCGGTTAATGGTTCTAATTTCTACCGACCCACATATCATCGACTGACCTCCCTGTAAACTTGATAATGAGATTACATTTTATGGCGACTATTTTTCAAAGGGCTCCCTTTGTTATTTCTAAATCAGTCGGGTGATAGTTATAAAATTTTTCCAAAGGTCCCTCTTTGCTATTTACAGATCAGTCAGGTAGGAGTTCCACAGTAGGGTTGGTTGGTTGGTCGATCTGGTGGTCGGTTAATAGTTCCAATGTCTACAGACCCACATATCATCGACCAATCGCCTTGTAAACTTGATAGTGATATTACTTTTTATCACGCCTATTTTCCAAAGGTCCCCCTTTGCTAATTCTCGATTAGTCGGGTAGGAGTTCTACAGTAGAGTTGGCCGGTTGGTCAGTTTGGTGGTTGGTTAATAGTTCCAATGTCTACCGACCCACATATCATTGACTGATCGCCCTATAGACTTGATAATTAAATTATATTTTATTTTGTCTATCTTTCAAATGTCTCCATTTGCTATTTTTAGATCAGTTGGTTAGGAGTTCTACTGTTTTTCCAAAGGTCTCCATTTGTTATTTCTAGATCACTCGGGTTGGAGTTCCACAGTAGACTTGGTCGGTTGGTAAGTCTGGTTGTCGGTTAATAGTTCCAATATCTACCGATCCACATATTATCGACCGATGGCCTTGTAAACTTGATATTGAGATTACTTTTTATCAATTCTATTTTCCAAAGGTCCCCCTTAGCTATTTCTCGATTAGTTGGGTAGGAGTTTTACAGTATGGTTGATCATTTCGTCAACTTGGTGGTCAGTTAATAGTTCCAATTTGGTTAACAGTCGGATAGGAGTTCTACAGTTTATCCAAAGGTTACCCTTTGATATTTCTAGATCAGTCGATTTGGAGTTTCACAGTAGGGTTAGTCGGTTAGTTGGTCTGGTGATCGGTTAATAGATCCTATATCTACCGACGCACATATCATTGATCGATCGCCTTGAAACTTTCTAGTGAGATTACTTTTTATCACATCTATTTTCCAAAAGTCCCATTTGCTATTTCTCGATCAGTCGGGAAGGAGTTCTAAAGTAGGGTTGATTGATTGGTCGATCTGATTGTAGGGTTGATAACGAGATTACTTTTTATCGCGTCTGTTTTCCAAAGGTCACTCACCCATTGCTATTTCTATATCTATCGGGTAGGAGTTCTTCTGTATGGTTGGTCGGTCTGTTAGTCGGTTAATAGTTCCACTGTCTTCTGACCCACATATCATCGACCGATTGCCTTGTAAACTTGATAATGAGATTACTTTTTATCACATATATTTTCCAAAGGTCCCCGTTTGCTATATCTAGATCAGTCGGGTAGGAGTTCGATAGTAGGGTTGGTTGGTTGTTGGTCTAGTGGTCGGTTAACAGTTCTAATGCCTACCTACCCATATATCATCGACAGATCGCCCTATAAACTTGATAATGAGATTTTTTTTATCGCGTCTATTTTTTAAATGTTCTCCTTTGCTATTTCTAGATTAGTCGAATTAGAATTCTATAGTAGTGTTATTCAGTTAACGAGATTACTTTTTATCGCGTCTATTTTCCAAAGGTTCCCCTTGGCTATTTCTAGATCAATAGGGTAGGAGTTCCATAGTAAGGTCAGTCGGTTGGTCGGTCAGGTGGTCGGTTTATAGTTCCAACATATACTGACCCACATAGCATTGACCGATCGCCCTATATACATGATGATGAGATTATTTTTAACGCGTCTCCAAAGGTCTCCCTTTACTCTTTCTAGATCAGTGGGGTAGGAGTTCCATAGTATGGTCGGTTGGTTTGTCAGTTAGATAGTCGATTAATAGTTCCAACCTCTAACGACCCACACGTCATCAACCGATCACCCTGTAAACGTGATAATGAGATTAATTTTTAACGTGTTTATTTTCAAAAGGTCTCCCTCAGCTATTTCTAGATCAGTCGGGTAGCAGTTCTATAGTAGGGTTGGTCGTTTGGTTGGTCTGGTGGTCGGTTAATAATTCCAATTTCTACCGACCCACATATCATCGACCGATCACCCCGTAAACTTGATAATGAGATTATATTTTATCGCGACTGTGTTTTTAAAGGTCCCCCTTTGTTATTTTATAAATCAGTCGGGTAGGAGTTATACAGTTTTTCCAAAGGTCCCTCTTTGCTATTTACAGATCAGTCGGGTAGGAGTTCCACAGTAGGGTTGGTCGGTCTGTTGGTCGGTTAATAGTTCCAATGTCTACCGACCCACATATCATCTTCTGATCGGTTTGTAAACTTGACAATGAGATTACATTTTATCACGTATATTTTTCAAAGGTCCACCTTTTCAATTTCTATATTAGTCGAGTAGGAGTTCTAGAGTAGGATTGGTTGGTTGGTTGGTCTAGTGGTCAGTTAACAATTCCAATGCCTACCGACCCACATATCATCGACAGATCGACCTGTAAACTTAATAATGAAATTTCTTTTTATCGTGTCTATTTTCCAAATGTCCTCATTTGCTATTTCTAGATAAGTCGAATAAGAGTTCTATAGTAGTGTTGGTTAGTTAACGAGATTACTTTTTACTGCATATATTTTCCAAAGGTCACCCTTTCCTGTTTCCAGATCAATCGGGTAGGGGTTCTACAGTAAGATCAGTCGGTTGGTCGGTTTATAGAGTCAACGTTTACCGACCTACATATAATCTTCTGATCGCCCTATATACTTGATTATGAGATTATTTATTAATGTCTCTATTTTCCAGAGGTCTTCCTTTACTATTTCAAGATCAGTCGGGTAGGAGTTGCACAGTACGATCGGTCGTTTTGTTACTTTGGTGGTCGGTTAATAGTTCCAACCTCTAACGACCCACATGTCATCAACCGATCGCTCTATAAACGTGATAATGAGATTAATTTTTAATGCGTTTATTTTACAAAGGTCTTCCTCAGCTATTTATAGATCAGTGGGGTAGCAATTCGACAGTAGGGTTGGTCGTTTGGTCGGTTTAGTGGTCGGTTAATAGTTCCAAAGGTCATCGACCGATCGCCCTGTAAACTTGATAGTGAGATTACATTTTATGGTGACCATTTTTCAAAGGACTCCCTTTGCTATTTCTTAATCAGCCGGGTACGAGTTATACAATTTTTTCAAAGGTCCCTCTTTGTTATTTACAGATCTGTCGGGTAGGAGTTCCATAGTAGGGTTGGTCGGTCTCTTGATCAGTTAATAGTTCCAGTGTCTATCGACCCACATATCATCGATCGATCGCCTTGTAAATTTGATAGTGATATTACTTTTTATCACGTCTATTTTCCAAAGGTCCCCCTTTGCTAATTCTCGATTAGTCAGGTAGGAGTTCTATAGCATAGTTGATCGGTTGGCCGGTCTGGTGGTCAGTTAATAGTTCCAATGTCTACCGATCCACAAATCATCGACCGATAGCCCTATAAAATTAAAAGTGAGATTAGATTTTATCTCGTCTATTTTTTAAAAGTCTCCCTTTGTTATTTCTAGACCAATCGGGTAGGAGTTCTACAGTTTTTCAAAAGGTCTCCCTTTGCTATTTCTAGATCAGTCGGGTAGGAGTTTCATAGTCCGCTTGGTCGGGTGGTCGGTCCGATTGTTAGTTAATAGTTCCAATATCTACCGATCCATATATTATTGATCGAATACCTTATAAACTTGATAGTGAGATTACTTTTCATCCAAAGGTCCCTCTTAGCTATTTCATGATTAATCGGGTAGGAGTTCTACTATATCGTTGATCCTTTGGTCGACCTAGTGGTCAGTTAATAGTTCTAATTTCTACCGACGAACATATCATCGACCGATCGCTCTGTAAACATGATAATGAGATTACTTTTTATCGCGTCTATTTTTCAAATATCCTTATTTGCTATTTCTAGATTAGTCGAATAAGAGTTCTACAGTAGTATTGGTCGGTTAACTAGATTACTTTTTATCGTGTCTATTTTCCAAAAGTCCCCTTATGCAGTTTCTAGATCAGTCAGGTAGGAGTTCCACAATAAGGTCAGTCGGTTGGTCGTTCAGGTGGTCGGATAATAGTTCCAATATATACCGACCCATTTATCATTGATCGATCAACCTATATATTTGGTAATGAGATTATTTTTTAACGCGACTATTTTCCAATGTTCTCCCTTTACTATTTCTAGAGTAGTTGGGTAGGAGTTCCACAGTACGGTCGGTCAGTTAGTAAGTTAGATGTTCGGTTAAAAGTTGCAACCTCTAAAGACCCACATATTATTGACCGATTGCCCTGTAAATGTGATAATGATATTAATTTTCAACGCGTCTATTTTTCAAAAGGTCTTCCTCAGCTATTTCTAGTCAGTCGGATAACAATTCTACAGTAGGTTTGGTCGTTTGGTCGGTCTGGTGGTCGGTACTCCAGAATTCATAACACCTATGGGTAATCTCGGTGGCCTCACTCGGCGTTAGTGGAGGAATCAGCTCTGCTTTGAGATATGCTATAGAACTATGCAAAGTTTTACCATAAATGAGTGGCATATAAATACTTTTAATATGTCTATTTTTCAAAGGTCTCCCTTTATAATTTCTAGATCAGTCGGGTAGAAGTTTCATAGTAGGGTTGGTCAGTCTGGTGATCGGTTAATAGTTCTAATGTCTACCGACCCACATATCATCGACCGATCGCCTTGTAAACTTGATAGTGATATTACTTTTTATCATGTCTATTTTTCAAAGGTCCCACTTTGCTATTTCTCAATCAGTCAGGTAGGAGTTCAACAGTAGGATTGTTCAGTTGGTCGGTCTGGTGGTCGGTTAATAGTTCCAATGTCTACCAACAAATATATCATCATCCGATCGCCCTATAAACTTGAAAATAAGATCATATTTTATCGCGTCTATTTTTCAAAGGTCTCCCTTTGCTATTTCTAGATCAGTTGGGTAGGAGTTCTACAGTTTTTCCTAAGGTCTCCCTTTGTTATTTCTAGATCAGTCGGGTTGGAGTTCCACAGTAGGATTGGTCGGTTGGTTAGTCTGGTGGTTGGTTAATAGTTCCAATGTTTACCGACCCACATATCATCGATGGATCGCCTTCTAAACTTGATAGTAAGATTACTTTTTATCGCGTCTATTTTTCAAAGGTCACCGATTGCTATATCTAGATCTGTCGGATAAGAGTTCAACTATAGGGTTGGTCGGTCTTGTGGTCGATTAATAGTTCTAATATCTACCGACCCACATATAATCGATCGATCGCCATGTAAACATGATAATAAAATTACCTTTTATAACGTTTATTGTCCTAAAGTTCCCCTTTACTATTTCTGATCAGTCGGGTAGGAGTTCTACAGTAGGGTTGGTCGGTTGGTCGGTCTGGTGGTCGGTTAACAGTTCCAATTTCTACCGACCCACATATCATCGATCGATCACCATGTAAACTTGATAATGAGATTAATTTTTATAGCGTCTATTTTCCAAATATCCACCTTGGCTATTTCTAGATCAATCGAATAAGAGTTCTATAGTAGTGTTGGTCAGTTATCGAGATTAGTGTATATCGTGTTTATTTTCCAAAATCCCCCCTTTGCTGTTTCTAAATCAGTCAGGTAGGAGTTTCACAGTAAGGTCATTTGGTTGGTCGGTCAGGTGGTCGATTAATAGTTTCAACATCTACCGACCCACATATCATCGATTGATCACCCTATATACTTGATATTGAGATTATTTTTTAACGCATCTATTTTTCAAAGGTCTCCTTTTACTATTTCTAAATCAGTCATGTAAGAGTTCAACAGTACGGTCGGTGGGTTGCTCAGTTAGGCGGTCGGCCGATCGCCCCATAAACGTGATAATGAGATTAATTTTTAACGCGACTATTTTCTAAAGGTCCACCACAGCTATTTCTTATCAGTTGGGTAGCAATTCTATAGTAGAGTTGGTCGTTTGTCGGTCTGGTGGTCGGTTAAGAGTTCCAATTTCTACCTACCCAAATATCATCGACCATTCGCCCTGTAAACTTGATAATGAGATTACATTTTATGGCGTCTATTTTTTGAAGGTCTTCCTTTGCTATTTCTAGATCAGTCGGATAGGAGTTCCATAGTATGGTTGGTCCGTTGATCGGTCTGGTGGTCTGTTATTAGTTCCAATGTCTACTAACCCACATATCATCTACTTATCGCACTGTAAACAAGATAATGAAATTACTTTTTATCACAACTATTTTCCAAAGGTCTCCCTTTGCTATTTCTAGATCAGTCGGGTACGAGTTCTACATTAGGGTTGGTCGGTTTACGAGATAACTTTTTATCGTGTCTATTTTCTGATAATGCCCCTTTGCTATTTCTAGATCAGTTGTGTAAGACTTCCAATGTAGGGTCGGTCAGTTAGTAGGTCAAGTGGTCGTTAATAGTTCCAACATCTACCGATCCACATATCATCGACCAATCGCCTTATAAACTTGATTATGAGATTTATTTTTAACGTGTCTATTTTCCAAAGGCCCCCCTTTGATATTTCTAGATCAGTCGAGTAAGTTCCACAGTAGGATCAGTCAGTCAGGTGGTTGGTTAATAGTTCCAATGGGTACCTACCCACATATCATTTGACTGATCGCCCTGTAAACTTGATAATGAGATAACATTTTATCGTGTCTATTTCTCAAATGTCTCCCTTTCCTATTTCTAGATCAGTCAGGTAGTGGTTCTACAGTTTTCCAAAGGTCCCCCTTTGCTATTTCTAAATTTTTCGGGAGAGAGTTCCATAGTAGGGTTGGTCGGTTGGTCGGTCAGGTGGTCGGTTAATAGTTCCAATATGTGTCGACCCACATATCATCGAACGATTGCCATTTAAACTTGATAATGAGATTACTTTTTATCACGTCTACTTTCCACAGGTCCCCCTTTGCTATTTCTATAACAGTTAGGTAGGAGTTCTACTGTAGGGTTGGTCATTTAGTCGGTCTAGTGGTCAGTTAATAGTTCCAACGTCTACTGATCCACATATAATCGACCTATCACTTTGTAAACTTGATAATGAGATTAATTTTTAACGCATCTCTTTTTTGGGAGGTCTCCCTCTGCTATTTTTATATTAATCTGGTACCATCTCCACTGTAAGGTTCATCGTTTAGTTGGTATGGTGGTCGATTAATAGTTCCAATGTCTACCGACCCACATATCATCGACCAATCGTCATGTAAACATGATAATGAGATTATATTTTATCACGTCTATATTTCAAAGGTCCCCTTTGCTATTTCTAGATAACTCGGGTAGAAGTTCTATAGTTTTTCCAAAGGTCTCCCTTTGCTATTTCTAGATTGGTCGGGTAAGAGTTCCAAAGTAAGGTTGGTCGGTTGGTGGTTTGGTTGTCAGTTAATAGTCCCAATGTCAACCTACACACATATCAACGATCGATCACCCTATAAACTTGATAATGAGTTTACTTTTTATCGCTTTTATTTTCCAAAGGTCGATCCTCCTTTGCAATTGCTAGATCAGTCAGGTAGGAGTTCTAAGGTAGGGTTGGACTGTTGGTCGGTTTGGTGGTCGGTTAGCAGTTCTGATGTCTATCGACCCACATATCATCGATCGATCGACTTGTAAACTTGATAATGAGATTACTTTTTATCACGTATATTTTCCAGAGATTCACCTTTGTTATTTCTAGATCAGTCAGGTAGGAGTTCTATAGTAGGGTTGATCAGTTGGTAGGTCTGGTGGTCGGTTAATAGTTCCAACATCTGCTGACCCACATATCATCGTACAATCGCATTGTAAACTTGATAATGAGATAAATTTTTAATACATCTATTTTTGGAAGGTCGCCCTCTGCTATTTCTAGATAAGTCAGGTAGCAGTTCTACGAAAGGGTTAGTCAGTTGGTCAATCTGGTGGTCGGTTAATAGTTTCAATGTCTACCTACCCACATATCATCGCCTGATCGCCCTGTAAACTTGATAATGATATTACATTTTATCTCGTCTATTTTTCAAAGGTTCTCCTTTGCTATAGCTAGATCAGTCTGGAAGGAGTTCTACAGTTTTTCCAAATGTCCCCCTTTGCTATTTCTAAATTAGTCGGGTAGTTGTTCCACAGTAGAGTTGGTCACTTGGTAGGTCTTGTGGTCGATTAATAGTTCTAATATCTACCGACCCACATCATCGACCGATCGCCCTATAAACTTGATAATGGGATTACTTTTTATCGCGTCTATTTTTCGAAGGTCCCCCATTGCTATTTCTCGATCGGTAGGGTAGGAGTTCTATAGTAAGGTTTGTCTGTTGGATGATCTTTTGGTCGGTTAATAGTTCCAATGTCAGCCGACCCACATATCATCGTCCGATCACATTGTAAACTTGATAATGAAATAAATTTTTAATGCGTCTATTTTCGAAAGGTCGCCCTCTTCTATTTTTAGATAAGTAAGGTAGCAGTTCTACGAAAGGGTTAGTCGGTTGGTCTATTTGGTGGTCGGTTAATAATTTCAATGTCTATCGACCCACATATCATCGACTGATCGCCCTGTAAACTTGATAACGAAATTACATTTTATCACATCTATTTTTTAAAGGTTCCCTTTTGCTATAGCTAGATCAGTCTGGAAGGAGTTCTACAGTTTTTTCAAATGTTCCCTTTTGCTATTTCTAGATTAGTTGGGTAGTTGTTCCACAGTAGGGTTGGTCGGTTGGTAGGTCTTGTGGTCGGTTAATAGTTCCAATATCTACCGACCCACATATTATCGACCGATCGCCCTATAAACTTGATAATAAGATTACTATTTATCACATCTATTTTCCAAAGGTCCCTCATGTTAATTTCTAGATCAGTCAGGTAAGAGTTCTACAATAGGGTTGGTTAGTTGGTTGGTATGGTGGCCGGTTAATAGTTCCAATGTCTACGAACCCACATATCATCGATCGATCGCCTTATAAACTTGATAATGAGATTATTTTTTATCACGTCTATTTTCCAAGGGTCCCCTTTTGCAATTTCTAGATCAGTCGGGTAAGAGTTCTACAATAGGGTTGGTCGGTTAGTCGGTCAGGTGGTCGGTTAATAATTTCAAAGTCTACCGACCCACATATAATTGACCGATTGCCCTTTAAAATTGATAATGAAATTACATTTTATATTGCCTATTTTCATAAGGCCCTCCTTTGCTTTTTCTAGATAAGTCGGGTAGGATTTCTATAGTTTTCCAAAGGTCCCCCTTTGCTATTTCTAGTTTAGTTGGGTAGGAGTTCCACAGTAAGGTTGGTCGGTCTGGTGGTCGATTAATAGTTCAAATATCTACCGACCCACATATCATCGACCGATTGCCCTGTATACTTGATAATGAGATTAATTTTTATTGCATCTATTTTCCTAAGGACCTCCTTTTGCTATTTCTCGATTTGTCGGGTAGGAGTTCTACGATAGGGTTGGTCGGTTGGTCGATCTAGTGGTTGGTTAATAGTTCCAATGTCTACTGACCCATATATCATCGACCGATCACCTTGTAAACTTGATAATGGGATTATTTTTTATCATATCTATTTTCCAAAGGTCTTCCTTTGCTGTTTCTAGATCAGTCGGGTTTGAGTTCTATAGTAGGGTTGGTTGGTTGGTTGGTTGGTCGGTCTGGTGGTCAGTTAATAGTTCCAAAGTCTACCGACCTACACATCATCGACCGATCGCCCTGTAAACTTTATAATGAGATTACTTTTTCTCGCGTCTATTTTTCAAAGTTCCCCATTTGCTACTTCTATATCTGTGAGGTAAGAGTTCTACAGTAGGGTTGGTCGGTTAATGAGATTACATTTTTCGCCTCTATTTTCCTAAGGTCCCTCTATGTTGTTTCTAGATCAGTCGGATAGGAGATTCACAGTAAGGTCGGTCTATTGGTCGGTTAATAGTTCCAATGTCTACCGACCACAGAGCATTGTCCAATCGCCCTGTATTCTTGATAATAAGATTAATTTTTAACAAGTCTATTTTTAAAGGTCCCCTTTTTCTATTTCTAGATTAATCAAGTAGAAATTCCACAATAGGGTCGGTCAGTCGGTCGGTCAGTCATGTGGTCAGTAAATAATTCTAATGTCTACCGACCCATATATCATCAACCAATCACCCTTTAAAGTTGATAATAAGATTACATTTTATCACGTCTATTTTTAAAAGGTTCCCCTTTGCTATTTCTAGATCGGTCAGCTAGGAGTTCTATAATTTTTCCAAAGGTCCCCCTTTGCTATTCATAGATTAGTCGGGTAGGAGTTCCATAGTAGGGTTAGTCGGATGGTGGGTCTGGTGGTCGGTTAATAGTTCTAAAGTCTACCAAGCCATATATCATCAATTGATCTCCCTGTAAACTTGATAATATAATTACTTTTTATCATATCTATTATCCAAATGTCCTCCTTTTGCTATTTATCGAACAGCCGGGTAGGAGTTCAACAATAGGGTTGGTCGATCTGGTGGTCAGTTAATAGTTTCAATGTCTACTGACGCACATATTATCGATCAATCGCCCTGTAAATTTGATAATGAGATTACTATTCATCGCCTCTATTTTCCAAAGGTCTTCCTTTGCTATTTCTAGATCTATCGGGTAGGAGTTCTATAGTAGGGTTGGTCAGTTGGTTGGTCTAGTTGTCGGTTAATAGTTTCAATCTCTACCGACCCACATATCACAGACTGATTGTGTTGTAAACTTGATAATGTGATTACTTTTTATAACATCTATTTTCCCAAAGTCTCCCTTTGTTATTATGTAGATCAGTCGGGTAGGAGTTCTTCAGTATAGTAGGTTGGATGGTCGGTCTGGTGGTCATTTAATAGTTCTAATATCTACCAACTCACGCCCGTTGCCTAGAATTGCCCACGAGTTGCCCACACCCATTGCCTAGGATTATTACCACGGGTTGCCCATGCCCGTTTTCTAGAATTTCCCAAGCTTGTTGCCTAGGATTGCCCACAGGTTGTCCACGCCCGTTGCCTAGGATTGCCCTCGGGTTTCCCACGCCCGTTGCCTAGGATAGCCTAGGGGTTGCCCACACCCATTGCATAGGATTGTCTACTGGTAGCCCACGTCTGTTGCCTAGGATTGCCCATGGGGTGCCCACGCCAGTTGCCTAGGATTGCCCACGGGTGTTGCCCACGCTCGTAGCCTAGGATTTCCCACGGGTTGCCCACGCCCGTTGCCTAGGATTGTCCACGCCCGTTGTCTAGGACTGCTCGTGTCAGTTGTCTAGGATTGCCCATGGGTTGCTCAGGCCTGTTGCCTAGGATAGCCCACGGGTTGCCCACACCCGTAGCCTAGGATTTCCCATGGGTTACGTACACCTGTAGCTTAGGATTGCCCACGGGTTACCCAAGTCTGTTGCTTAGAATTGCCCACGAGTAGCCACGCCAACTGATATAGAAATAGCAGAGGGAAACCTTTGGAGAATGCATTAAAAATTTATCTAATTATCAAGTTTACAGGGCGATCGTTCAATGATATGTTGGTCGGTAGAAGTTGATTGTCACGCTCCGACCCCAGACAGAACGCGACAACCGCCACGTTAACCATAAATTTCGCAGAATTGGTGCACTCCACTCCACAAAGTTTATAGAAAACGTAAGGCTTGCTATCAAGTACCTGTAGAACTGAACAACTGATAACAACGGGTACAACCCGAGGACATCATCTCATAAAGTTTCAACAAGGATTTACAAAGGTACAAAATACAACGGTGTAACTTAGTTTAAAGAAAATATACATGAACGATATAACATCGCGAAGGTACAAAAAGTACATCAAGGGGGTCACCAAATATAAACTATACAATCTTGCCAATGAATCCGTCATTTACATAAAAGAGAAAGTACCCAAAACACGAATTGGATGACGAGCAAATGATAGGAAAACCTCCAACCAAAACGATATCAACAGCCTGAAAAGGAAAGAATGATGGGGTGAGCAAAACCACTAGCTCAGTGAGGTGATAAGCCGGTCACCCCGACCCTTATATGAAGCATGTATTCCCACTCGCGGTTCATAATATAAAATTCAACATTTCGTCTTACAATAACTATTTCTCACTCAGTGTACATATTAATGAAAATAAAAACCTTAGTGCACATTTACGAACAACACAATTAGTTCAAACAACATGTTATCACATAAAAGACGCGTGGGTAGTCAATATCCTCCTCGAACTGAGCTCTCCGTCGAGAGACAGTCCAAGCCCGTCACCGTTACTCTAGATAAAATGCACATTAATATTCTTTCTCAACACGCCAAGTGCTAAAGTTCACAATTCAATATCGACGTGAATACTTGAAATGATCAAACATATAAACATATATGACATGCATGTCCCACACCGGTGACGTTGACTGAGCCTATAATAGACTGATCCATCTAACGATCACCCTCCAGAGTATCAGTATTTGGCAAATGGACAGGTGCCCCGTTAGATCTAACTCACCCGGGTTTGCCAATCACGGGCAACTTGGTTGTCACTCTAACTCACCCGAACTGCGACAATTCGGGCTACTTAATCAATGTCGCTCCAACTCACCCGAACCGTGACCAATTCGGGCTACTTAACCTTGGTACCAAGCATACATATGCATGTGCATCATAAGATGAATAACGACTCAAGTTAGAGTCTTAATTGGCATACAAGAATAACCAGAAATCAATTCTCAAATAATTCCCAATAAATGCTATCAGATATCGAGCCGGCAAGGCTCTTCAACATAAGTTAAAATCAATAATACTCATAAAATGGCTAACATGACTCTAACCAGAGCAATCGAGCCAATCAGGCTCTTTACCACATGACACAATACCAAATAATTTTCTTATCAATTAACTAAAACTAAAATAAATGCACATTTATCGAGGGTCCACACTTCCCACAAGAGAAGGCGTTCCCGAATTATCAACTCACAAGGAAGTGATTAACTCTCTCTGGAATCTGAAGTCGGTCCCTTGCCCTTCGTCGATGGTTCTTTACCTAGAAAGGAGATGAGCAATTAAAGACAAATTAAATATAACTAATTATTTGCGGTAACATCCCTTTCATTGCTAAAAACAAATCCTAATCGAGTTCGAACGAGTCGATATTAAATAAAAATGGTATGTAACTCCTTAACATCAGTTCCCAATCCCACATAACCCATTTCAATAGATTAACTAAACGAAACGATAGAAAATAAGTTTGAATTCGACATAAAAATTCTGAAATTTTCCAGCTAGCGGCAGTTTACGAGAAAAATCATAACTAATTGTAGAATAATCGGATTGAGGCATTTCAAGTGGCTACGGAAAGCTAACGAGTTCAGCTACGTACAGAAATTAAGTTTGCAAACTTTCGATGGCAATAGCTATGTCAAATCAGTTCAAACAGTCTGCGAATTACCCACATACCAAAAAGAAAAACCCCACAAAATTACAAAACTATGGAAGAAGGAAGCTTAATTCACACACCACTTACCTCAAAACAACTTAGAAACCACCTAAGATGAGGGTTGTAAGGGAGAATTTGATCAACAAGGGTTTCTACTCTTCACTCTCTTCTTTCCCCTCTTTTGTTTTTCTTCTCCCGTTCTTCTCTCTCTTTTTTTTAACTTTAGCCTTAATAATTATATATATCAGACCATTTAAGTGGGCTGAAACTTTGGGCCACAAAATAAATAAATAAATAAGTTTGGGCTTTCTAAAAAAATCTAGTTGGGCTAAGATAAGGCTGGCCTTTTGGGCCATATAAATAAATAAATAGGTTTTGGGCTTTCTAAAATAAATCTAGTTGGGCTAAGTTAGGGCTGGCCTTTTGGGCCATAAAAATAAATAAATAGGTTTTGGGCTTTCTAAAACAAATCTAGTTGAGCTAAGATATTATAAAATATCCCCTCCTCTAAAAAGTTTCGTCCTCGAAACATAAACGTACCTAGAGATGAAAAGAGATTTGGATGGTGTTGACGCATGACTGAATCTGGTTCCCATGTTTCTTCTTCAATTTGATCACTTCTCCATAGAATTCTCACCATAGGAATGGATTTGTTACGAAGCATTTTCTCTCGGCGATCTACAATTTGAACAGGTTGTACTTCGTACGATAGATTTTCCTTTAATACAACTGGGGGATATTTGAGCACGTGCGAAGGATCTGGTTAATATTTTCTAAGCATAGAGACTTAGAATACATCGTGAATCTTCGATAATTCCAATGGTAGCTCAAGTCGATACGCGACACGACCAATCCTTTGCACGATCGTAAACGGGCCAATATACCTTGGACTCAACTTTCCTCGACGGATGAATTGCAACACGCCCTTCCATGGAAAAACTTTCAGAAAAACTTTGTCTCCTTCATTAAACTCCAAATCGCGCCTCCTATTATCTGCGTAGCTTTTATGTCGATCTTGTGCTGCCTTAAGTCTTTCTCGAATAAGTTGTATTTTTGCCTTTGCATCTTCGATAAGCTCTACTTGTTCGATTTGTCTCTCGCCAACCTCATCCCAAAAGAGTGGTGTTCGACACTTTCGGCCATACAGAGCTTCGTACGGGGGCATTCCAATGCTTGAATGATAACTGTTGTTATAAGCGAACTCCACCAAAGTCACGTACTTATCCCAGCTACCTCCCAAATTCAACACCACTGCATGTAGCATGTCTTCTAGTGTCTGTATAGTTCTCTCTGATAGTCCATCAGTCTGTGGATGAAACGAGGTACTGAATAGTAATTTTGTACCTAGTGCTTTCTGCAGACTAGGCCAAAAACGAGAAGTGAATCTTGGATCACGGTCAGATATGATTGACACTGGTACTCCGTGTAATCTCACGATCTCATCGACATATAACTTGGCAAGTTTCTCTAAAGATTCATTGGTATGCACTGGAAGGAAATGTGCCGATTTCGTCAGACGATCGACAATGACCCAAATTAAGTCATGACCCTTTTGGGTTCGAGGTAAACCAGAAACAAAATCCATTGTGACGTTTTCCCATTTCCACTCAGGAATAGGTAGTGGTTGAAGCATGCCGGCTGGTTTTTGGTGTTCTGCTTTAATCTGTTGGCATGATAAGCACTTTGATACAAATTCAGTAGTGTCCCGTTTCATACCTGGCCACCAATAATGCTCCCGAAGTGTTCTATACATTTTGGTACTACCAGGATGCATAGCATAGGCTGAAGAATGGGCTTCCTCAAGAATAGCTCAACGAACATCAAGTTCTGATGGAACACAAACACGATTTTTAAAAGTAAGAAATCCATCATCCCGAATTTGAAAATCTGTTTCTATTCCTTGATTTAGCTTCGCCATCTTCTGTTCTAAATAAACATCGTGTGATTGTCTTTCTCGAATTTGCTCGAACAAGGTAGGCTTAACCTCGAATTTGGCGATTAAGGCAGAATCATTAGACTTTTCACAATCGAGCGAAATGTATAAAGATTTAAATTGCTCCAACATAGAAAGATAAAAAGATTGAATCGAAGCAAGTGAGGTAGAAGACTTTCTACTCAGAGCATCTGCAACAACGTTCGCCTTGCCAGGATGATAATCGATGACTAAGTCAAAGTCACTAATCAACTCCATCCATCGCCTTTGCCTGAGGTTGAGCTCCTTTTGCGTGGTGATATACTTTAAGCTCTTGTGATCAGTGAAAACCCGACAAGTTGCACCATACAGATAGTGCCTCCATATCTTCAATGCAAAGACGATTGCAGCCAACTCTAAATCATGTGTAGGATAATTTTCTACGTTCTTCTTCAATTGCCTTGAAGCGTAGGCAATAACCTTTCCTTCTTGCATGAGAACGCATCCTAATCCTTGTCTCGAGGCATCGCTATAAATGGTAAATTCTCCAATCGCTGGGTCTGGCAAAGCAAGAATAGGAGCTGAAACGAGTCGTCTTTTCAATTCTTGAAATGTTTCCTCGCATTCTTCACTCCATTCAAATTTTACCCCTTTCCGAGTCAATTTAGTCAAAGATGAAGCCAATAACGAAAAGTCTTTGACAAACCGTCGATAATATCCAGCTAATCCCAGAAAACTACGAATCTCTGTCACGTTCGTTGGACGCTCCCAATCTAGTATAGCTTGAATCTTCACTGGATCGACGTAGATTCCTTCTTTAGAAATGTGATGACCCAAAAAGCTTACCTCGCGAAGCCAAAATTCACACTTCGAGAATTTAGCATAAAGCTGATTTTCTCTGAGAATGTTCAGAGCAATTCTTAGATGATGAGAATGCTCGTCGTCCGATTTAGAATAAATAAGAATGTCATCAATGAAGATAATGACAAACTTATCTAAGTACGGCCGAAAGACCCGATTCATAAGATCCATAAAAGCTGCAGGAGCATTTGTGAGTCCAAAAGGCATAACACAGAATTCAAAATGACCGTATCTGGTTCGAAAAGCAGACTTAGGGATATCAGATTCCCTAATCTTGAGTTGGTGATAACCGGATCGCAAATCAATTTTTGAGAACACAGTTGCTCCTTGCAATTGATCAAACAGATCATCGATTCTTGGAAGAGGATATTTGTTCTTAATTGTCACATTGTTCAATTGACGGTAGTCGACACATAGGCGAAGTGATCCATCTTTCTTCTTGACAAAAAGAACTGGAGCACCCCACGGAGATGTGCTAGGTCGTATGAACCCCTTCTCCAATAATTCCCCAAGTTGTGTCTGGAGTTCCTTGAGCTCAGCAGGCGACATTCGATATGGAGTAATTGATATAGGTGTGATTCCAGGAAGTACGTCAATGGAAAAATCAATCTCTCGATTCGGAGGTTGTCCTGGTAAGTCTTCGGGAAAGACATCAGGAAATTCATTCACGATCGGGATGTCATCTAGTTTAGTTTCAGAAAGAGAAGTATCGATGACAAATGCCAAGAATGCCTCACAACCCTTACGCATTAATTTATGCGCAGTCAACATTGAAATAAAAGAGAGGGATCTTGTTTGAAATTTACCTTCAAAAACAAGTTTTGAGAATCCTGGTCTACGAAAAATAACAAGCTTCTCGTGGCAATCGAGAATTGCATGATGAGAAGAAAGCCAATCCATGCCAAGAATAACATCAAGATCAATCAAAGGCAATGGTATCAATTCAGCCTCTAAAATGACATCTTTGATCTTCAATGGACAACCAATGAATACCGAATCACGAATTAGACGCTCTCCAAGAGGGGTATGAATGATGATTCCAGGTGACAAATGAGAGATAGGATAATCTAAGATCGCAGTAAGATCATCCCAGATATAAGACCTATCAGAACCTGGGTCAAATAAAGCGTAGACCTGATGGTCTCCCACAAACACATGGCCTAAAGAAGTAATATTAGGTGAGATTGTGATTTAAAAATTCGGAAAGATAGAATTTCTTACGAATATTTTATTCGTAATCAAGTGGCATAACAAGGCGGGGTTAGATCTAGCATGTGAAAATACTTAGATTATAAATTACCTATCACAACCTTCGGATCTGAGCGAGCCTCTTCCTGGGAAATATGAAATACTCTAGTTTGCTTCCTTCCTTGCATAGGTGATTGAGTACTAGGGCCGCTTGAGGCATCGGGCACTCTGGTAACTACAGATCAGTATCTCTGGGTGTAGAATATATTAGTTTACCACGAAACTGACCAGAACACTGACTGCTCGCTCCCATAAGCTGAGGACAAGAACTTCGCATATGCCCCGACTGTCGACACTGAAAACATACTTGAGGAGCCTTACAGGGGCCGTCGTGATATTTTAAGCAATTCTGGCACTTGCGATTTTCACCAACCGATCCCGAGACATTGCTCCCGCCTCTACTAAACTGCTCCTGAGGTTGAGGAAAACTAATAGATACCGAACTTGGTGCGCCACGCGAAGATCCCACACCCCTATACACCTTCGATGCATTTCCTGGAAATGCACTCCCTTGCCTTTTCTTTTGAGATCGTTCTGCAAGCTTATGTCTCGCCTGAACTAAACCTTCTACCCTCAGGGCTTCTTCTACGAGATCGTCAAGACTCTAGTACTTGTCTCCAGACTTGATGCGATCTCGAATATTTAAATTAAGACCATCTTCAAATCTCTTGCATAAGTCTCTCGTCGTATATGACTCAGGAGCGAATTCTCGTAATTCCAGAAATTTGCTTTCGTACTCCACGACCGACTTAATGCCTTGAAAGAGGTTGAAGAACTCCTTTCTCTTCTGATCCTTGATGTATTGAGAGAAGTATCGATCTTTGAATCGTTCCACAAAGATAGCCCACGTAATAGTAACCGAAGATGTCTCTTTTAGATTCTGCCACCATCGTCGTGCATCTGGGCCTAACAGCTTGGTTGCAATGACCACACGATAACATTCTTCAATCATCAAAGTGTCAAAGGTCTCTGTAATCTCCTTTAACCATGCCCCCGCTTTAGAAACATCTCTTGCACCGTCAAATTTCGAAGTCCCCATGTTTTCAACTGCTTTCACCAATTCTGGTATAAAAAGTGCACCTCGAGAAGTAGAACCTCCTAAAGCCATTTTTGGAGTAAAAACTGGTACATTAGTTGTAGGTCGAATCGGTTCATTAGCACGAAGAACCTCTTCAGTGACAGTCGTAGTCGTATGAGCCGTTGTAGGTGGTGAAACACTATGTATTCGAATGTGATCATAATACAATTGGTACTGCTCGGGTGTCATCATGTGCTCAACCCGCAACTGGGCCCGTGGTTGCTTTACTAGGGAAACTGGCACCCTATGATCAGAATTGATAGGGTCCATAACCGTCGGAGGAACGACATGATCAGAAGAAACATGTCCTCGAGGTCCACGAGGAACAGAAGAGAGTAGAGGACTCGGAGGATCACGAGGAGCGTGTCCTCGACCTCGACCTCGACGATGAACTGGAGGTGCCATAATGACTAAAAGGTAGAAAGGAAAGAAAATGCACGGTCAATGTCAAAGCAATACAATACCTTACGATGACATAGAAACAAAGTTGGACCCATTGGCTCGACTCAAAAAGAATGAGAATCATAAAACCAGGCTCTGATACCAAGAAAGTTGTCACGCCCCGACCCCAGACAGAACGCGACAACCGCCACGTTAACCATAAATTTCGCAGAATGGGTGCACTCCACTCCACAAAGTTTATAGAAAACGTAAGGCTTGCTATCAAGTACCTGTAGAACTGAACAACTGATAACAACGGGTACAACCCGAGGACATCATCTCATAAAGTTTCAACAAGGATTTACAAAGGTACAAAATACAACGGTGTAACTTAGTTTAAAGAAAATATACATGAACGATATAACATCGCGAAGGTACAAAAAGAACATCAAGGGGGTCACCAAATATAAACTATACAATCTCGCCAATGAATCCGTCAATTTACATAAAAGAGAAAGTACGCAAAACACTGATTGGATGATGAGCAAATGAAAGGCAAACCTCCAACCAAAACGATATCAACAGCCTGAAAAGGAAAGAATGATGGGGGTGAGCAAAACCACTAGCTCAGTGAGGTGATAAGCCGGTCACCCCGACCTTTATACGAAGCATGTATTCCCACTCGCGGTTCATAACATAAAATCCAACATTTCGTCCCACAATAACAATTTCTCAATCAGTATACATATTAATGAAAATAAAAACCTTAGTTCACATTTATCGAATAACACAATTAGTTCAAACAACATGTTATCACATAAAAGAAGCGTGGGTAGTCAATAGCCTCCTCGAATTGAGCTCTCCGCCGAGAGACAGTCCAAGCCCGTCACCGTTACTCTAGATAAAATGCACATTAATATTCTTTCTCAACACGCCAAGTGCTAAAGTTCACAATTCAATATCGACGTGAATACTTGAAATGATCAAACATTTAAACATATATGACATGCATGTCCCACACCGGTGACGTTGACTGAGCCTATAATAGACTGATCCATCTAACGATCACCCTCCAGAGTATCAGTATTTGGCAAATGGACAGGTGCCCCGTTAGATCTAACTCACCTGGGTTTGCCAAGCAACGGGCAACTTGGTTGTCACTCTAACTCACCCGAACCGCGACAATTCGAGCTACTTAATCAATGTCGCTCCAACTCACCCGAACCGTGACCAATTCGGGCTACTTAACCTTGGTACCAGACATACATATGCATGTGCATCATAAGATGAATAACGACTCAAGTTAGAGTCTTAATTGGCACACAAGATTAACCAGAAATCAATTCTCAAATAATTCCCAATAAATGCTATCAGATATCGAGCTGGCAAGGCTCTTCAACATAAGTTAAAATCAATAATACTCATAAAATGGCTAACATGACTCTAACCAGAGCAATCGAGCCAATCAGGCTCTTTACCACATAACACAATACCAAATAATTTTCTTATCAATTAACTAAAACTAAAATAAATGCACATTTATCAAGGGTCCACACTTCCCACAAGAGAAGGCGTTCCCGAATTATCAACTCACAAGGAAGTGATTAACTCTCTCATGGAATCTGAAGTTGGTCCCTTGCCCTTCGTCGATGGTTCTTTACCTAGAAAGGAGATGAGCAATTAAAGACAAATTAAATATAACTAATTATTAGCGGTAACATCCCTTTCATTGCTAAAAACAAATCCTAATCGAGTTCGAACGAGTCGATATTAAATAAAAATGGTATGTAACTCCTTAACATCAGTTCCCAATCCCACATAACCCATTTCAATAGATTAACTAAACGAAACGATAGAAAATAAGTTTGAATTCGACAAAAAAATTCTGAAATTTTCCAGCTAGCGGCAGTTTACGAGAAAAATCATAACTAATTGTAGAATAATCGGATTGAGGCGTTTCAAGTTGCTACGGAAAGCTAACGAGTTCAGCTACGTACAGAAATTAAGTTTGCAAACTTTCGAGGGTAATAGGTATGTCAAAATCAGTTCGAACAGTCTGTAAATTACCCACATACCAAAAAGAAAAACCCCACAAAATTACAAAATCATGGAAGAAGGAAGCTTAATTCACACACCACTTACCTCAAAACCACTTAGAAACCACCTAGGATGATGGTTGTAAGGGAGAATTTGATCAACAAGGGTTTCTCCTCTTCACTCTCTTCTTTCCCCTCTTTTGGTTTTCTTCTCCCGTTCTTCTCTCTCTTTTTTTTTAACTTTAGCCTTAATAATTATATATATCAGGCCATTTAAGTGGGCTGAAACTTTGGGCCACAAAATAAATAAGTAGGTTTTGGGCTTTCTACAAAAAAATCTAGTTGAGCTAAGATAGGGCTGGCCTTTTGGGCCATAAAAATAAATAAATAGGTTTTGGGCTTTCTAAAAAAATCTAGTTGGGCTAAGTTAGGGCTGGCCTTTTGGGCCATAAAAATAAATAAGTAGGTTTTGGGCTTTCTACAAAAAAATCTAGTTGAGCTAAGATATTATATTGATACTTTTAACCAACAACCTGACCGACCAACCGACTGACCCTAGTGTGGAACTCCTACCTAAGTCATCTGGATATGGCAAAGGGGGACATTTGAAAAATAGACGCGGTAAAATATAATCTCGTTAATCGACCAACCCTTCTGTAGAACTCCTACCCGAGTGATCTACAAATAACAAAGGGGGACCTCTGGAAATACTGTAGAACTTCTACCCAACTGATCTTTAAATAGCAAATAAAGACCTTTGATAAATAGGCGCGATAAAATGTAATTTCATTATCAAGTTTACAGTGCGATAGGTTTATGATATGTGGGTTGATAGATATTGGTAATATTAACCGACCACTAGGCCGACCAACTGACTAACCTTAATATAGAACTGCTACCCGACTGATCTAAGAATAGCAAAGAGGGACCTCTGGAAAATAGACGCGTTAAAAATTAATCTCATTATCAAGTTTACAAGGCCATCGGTTGATTATATGTAGGTCGGTAGATATTGAAACTATTAAGAAACCACCTGACTGACCAACCAAACGACCTTATTGTGGAACTCCTACCCGACTGATTTAGAAATAGCAAAGGGGGACCTTTGGAAAATTGGCGCGATAAAATTTAATCTCATTATCAAGTTTATAGTGTGATGGGTCGATAGATATTGGATCTATTAATTGGCCACCAGACCGACCAACCGACTAACCCTTCTGTAGAACTACTACCCAACTGATCTAGAAATAGAAAAAGGGACCTTGTAAAATAGACGCGTTAAAAATTAATCTCATTACCGAGTTTACAGGGTGATCAGTCGATGATATGTAGGACACTAGACGTTGAAACTATTAACCAACCACCTGACCAACCGACCGACCGACCCTACTGTAGAACTTCAACCCAACTGATCTGGAAATAGTAAAGGGGGACCTATGAAAAATAGATGCGATAAAATAAAATCTCGTTAACCAACCAACCCTACTGTAGAACTCCTACCCGAGTGATCTAGAAATAGCAAAGCGGAACCTTTAGAAAAACTGTGGAACTTCTACCCGACTGATTTAGAAATAGCAAATAAAGACCTTTAGAAAATATACGCGATAAAATGAAATTTCATTATCAAGTTTATAGTGCGATTGGTTGATGATATGTGGGTTGATAGACATTGTAACTATTAACCGACTACCAGACCGACCATCCGTTAACCCTACTACAGAACTAATACACGACTGATCTAGAAATAGCAAAGAGGGAACTCTGCAAAATAGACGTGTTAAAAATTAATCTCATTATCTAGTTTACAAGGCGATCAGTCTATGATATATGGGTCGGTAGACATTGGAACTATTAAACGACCACCAGATCGACCAACCGACCAACCTTACTATAGAACTCCTACCTGACTGATCTAGAAATAGCAAAGGGGGGCTTCAAAAATATACACGTTAAAAGTAAATCTCATTATCAAGATTTCACAAGGCCATCGGTCAATGTTATGTGTGTAGGTAGACGTTGTAATTATTAACCGACAACCAAACCGACCAACCGATCGAACCTACTTAAGAAATCCTACCTGACTAATCAATAAAATGCAAATGGAACCTTTGAAAAATAGACATGATAAAAAGTAAGACATTGAAATTATTAACCGACCACTAGATCGACCAAACGATCAATCTTACTATGGAACTCCTACCCAACTTATCTAGAAATAGCAAAGGGAGACCTTTGAAAAAAATTGTAGAACTCCTACCCGACTGATCTAGAAATAGCAAAGGGACCTTTGAAAAATAGACGCGATAAGATGTAATCTTATTATCAAGTTACAAGGCGATTGATCGATAATATGTGGGTCAGTAGACATTAGAACTATTAACCGACCAATCGACCAGTCCTATTATAGAATTGCTACCCGACTTATTAGAACTAGCAGAAGGATACATTTAGAAAATAGATGCGTTAAAAGTTAATCTCATAATCAAGTTTATAGGGCATCGATCGATGATATATGGGTCGGTAGATGTTAGAACTATTAATGGACCACCTGACTGACCCTATTGTGGAACTCTTACCTGACTGATCTAATAATTAAGAAGGGGGACCTTTGTGAAATAGACGCATTAAAAATTAATCTCATTATCAAGTTTACATGCGATCGGTCGATGATATGTGGGTCGGTAGACAATGGAACTATTAACCGACAACCTGACCAACTGACCGACCGACCTAACTTTGAAACACCTACCCGACTGATCTAGAAATAGAGATGGGAGACCATTGGAGAATAGGCGTGATAAAAAGTAATCTCGTTAACTGATAAACCCTACTATTGAACTCCTACCAAACTGATCTGAAAATAGGAAAGGGGGACTTTTAGAAAATAGACGCGATAAAATATAATATTATTATAAAGCTTACAGTGAGATTGGTCGATGATTTGTGGGTCGATAGACATTAGAACTTTTAACCGACAACCAGCCCGACAAATCCTACTGAAGAATTGCTACCTGACTGATATTGAAATTGCAGAGGGAGATCTTTGGAAAATTGACGCGATAAAAATTTATCAAATTATTAAGTTTTTATGGCGATCGTTCGATGATATGTGGGTCGGTAGACTTTGAAACTTTTAACCAACCACCTGACCGACCAACCGACTGACCCTAGTGTGGAACTCCTACCTAACTGATTTGGAAATAGCAAAGGGAGACCTTCAAAAAATAGGCGAGATAAAATTTAATCTCGTTAACAGGCCAACCCTTATGTAGAACTCCTACCCGAGTGATCTACAAATAGCAAAGGGGGACCTTTGGAAAAAAATGTAGAACTTCTACCCCACTGATCTTGAAATAGCAAATAAAGACCTTTGGAAAATAGACGCGATAAAATATAATTTCATTATCAAGTTTATAGTGTGATTGGTTGATGATATGTGGGTTGATAGACATTGGTACTATTAACCGACCACCAGGCCGACTAACCCACTAACCCTACTATAGAACTGCTACTCGACTGATCTAAAAATTGAAAAGAAGGACCTCTGGAAAATAGACGCGATAAAATTAATCTCATTATCAAGTTTACAAGGTGATCGGTCGATGATATGTGGATCGGTAGATATTGGAACTATTAAACGACCACCAGACCGACCAACTGACCAATTCTACTGTTGAACTCCTACCCGAATGATCTAAAACTGGCAAAGGGGGACCTTTGGAAAATATACCCGTTAAAAGTTAATCTCATTATCAAGATTTCACAGGGCCATCGATCAACGTTGTGTGTATCGGTATACTTGGAATTATTAGCCGACCACAAAACTGACCAACCACCAACTATACTTATGAACTCCTACCTTATTGATCGATAAAACACAAAGGGAGACCTTTGATCGATCCTACTATGGAACTCTTACCTGACTAATCTAAAAATTTAGAAGGGGGACCTTTAGAAAGTAGACGCGTTATGATATGTGGGTCTATAGACAATGGAACTATGGAACTATTAACCGACAACATGACCAACCGACCAACCGACCTTACTGTTAAAAACCTACCCGACTGATCTAGAAATGGAAATAGAGGACGTTCAAAAAATTGACGCGATAAAAAGTAATCTCGTTAACCGACAAACCCTACTATAGAATTCTTATCCGACTAATTTGAAAATAGTATAGGGGGACCTTTGGAAACTCGATGCGATAAAGTATAATCTCATTATAAAGTTTACAGTACGATTGATCGATAATATGTGGGTCGATAGACATTGGAACTATTAACCAACCACCAGACCGACCAACCATACTGTAGAATTGCTACCCGAATGATATAGAAATAGCAGAGGAAGACCTTTGGAAATTTGATGCGTTAAAAGTAATCTAATAATCAAGTTTACAGGGCGATCGTTCGATGATATGTGGGTCGGTAGAAATTGGAACTTTTAACCGACCACCTGACTAACCAACCGACGGAGCTTAATATGGAACTCCTCCCTGACTGAATCTAAAAATAGCAAAGAGAGACCTTAGGAAAATAGACGTGTTAAAAATTAATCTCATTATCAAGTTACAGGGCGATCGGTCAATGATATGTGGGTCGGTAGACGTTGGAACTATTAACCAACCACCTAACTGACCAACTGACCGACCCCACTATGGAACTCCTACTTGACTAATCTAGAAATAGCAAAGGGCGACCTTTGGAAAATAGACGCGATAAAAATTAATCTAATTAACTGGAAAACCCTACTATAGAACTCCTACCCGGCTGATCTGGAAATAGCAAAGGGGGGCCTTGGGAAAATGATATGATAAAAATTAATCTCATTATCAAGTTTACAAGGCGATCGGTCGATAATATGTGGGTCGATAGAAGTTGGAACTATTAAATGACAGCCTGACCGACTGATTCTACTGTGGAAATCCTACCAGACTTATCTAAAAATAGCAAAGGGGGACCTTTAAAAAATAAACGCCTTAAAAATTAATCTCATTATCAAGTTTATTGGGCGATCGGTCGATGATATATGGTTCGGTAGATGTTGGAACTATTAACTGATCACCTGACCAACCAACCGACTGATCTAGAAATAGCAAAGGGGAACCATTGGAAAATAGACGCGAAAAAAATTAATCTCGTTAACCGACCGACCCTACTAAATAACTCCTACCCCACTGATCTAGTGAGGGGCCTTTGGAAAATAGACTCGATAAAAAGTAATCTCATTATCAAGTTTACAGGGCAATCGGTCGATGATATATGGTCGGTAGACATTAGAACTATAAACTAACCACAAGACCGAACAACTGACCAACTTTACTGTGGAACTCCTATTCGACTATAATAGAAATAACAAATGGAGACCTTTGGAAAAACAATAGAACTCTTACCCGACTGATCTAGAAAAAGCAAAGAGAGACCTTTGAAAAATAGACACGATAAAATGTGATCTCATTATCAAGTTTACAAGGCGATCTGTCGATGATATGTGGGTCGGTTAGACATTGGAACTATTAATTGAACACCAGACCGACCAACCCTACTGTAGAATAGCTACCCAACTGATATAGAAATAGAAGTGGAGACCTTTGGAAAATAGATGCGTTAAAAATTAATCTCATTATCAAGGTTTAGAGAATGATCGGTCAATGATATGTTGGTCGGTAGACGTTGGAACTATTAACCTACCACCTAACCAACCCTACTGTGGAAATCCTTATGGACTGATTTAAAAATAGCAAAGTGGGACATTTGAAAAATAGACGCATTTAAAATTAATCTCGTTATCAAATTTACAGGGCGATTGGTCGATGATATGTGCATCGGTAGATGATGGAACTATTAACCGACCACTTGACCAACCAACAAACTGATCCTACTATGGAACTCCTACCCGAATGATCTAGAAAAAAAAAGGAAGTCCTTTTGAAAATAGATGCGTAAAAAGTAATCCCGTTAAGCTACAACCCTACTGTAGAACTCCTACACGACTGATCTAGAAATAGCAAAGTGAGACTTTTGAAAAATAGACGTGATAAAAAGTAATATCAATATCAAGTTTACAAGGTGATCAGTTTATGATATGTGGGTCGGTAGACATTGAAACTATTCACCGACTACAAAACTAATCAACAAACCCTACTGTGGAACTCCTACCCGACTGATCTAGAAATAGCAAACGAGGACTTTTTGAAAAATTGTAGAACTCCAACTCGACTGATCTAGAAATAGCAAAGGGAGTCTTTTGAAAAATAGACGCGATAAAATATGATCTCATTAACATGTTTTCAAGGCTATCGGTGGATGATATGTGGATCGGTAGACAATGGAACTATTAACCTTACTATAGAATTGCTACCCGAATGAAATAAAAATAGCAAAGGGGGACCTTTGAAAAATAGATGCGTTAAAAATTAATCTCATTATCAAGAATTACAGGGCGATTAGTCGATGATATGTGGGTCGGTAGATGTTGGAACTGTTAATCGAAGTGTTATAATAAAATGTTAAATTTTATATGAGGTGTTATCATAAGGAAAAAAAGTGTAACATTAAACTTTAGATAACAGGGGCAACAGCAACACCGAAAAAGTTATTTATGATCTATAATAATATTTTTTAATTGTTAAGTACTCCCTCCGTCGACTTTCAGATGGCACACTTTCCATTTTAGGCCGTCCCACAAAAGTTTGCACTTAAAAAAAAAAGTAAAAAACAACCACCCTTCCCCATACACTTTATTTACAAAAAAACCATCTTTACCTTACATACTTTATCATTTATTTATTACATAAAAATACCATTATACCCCTAAAAGTTATTACTTTCTTAATCTCCGTGCCGGAATTGGGGGTGCAATCTTTTGTGGGATGAAGGGAGTAACATTTTTCAAATGTCCCTTTTTGCTATTTCTAGATAAGTTGGGTAGGAGTTCCACAATAGGTTCGGTCGGTTGATAGGTCAAGTGGTCTGTTAATAGTTCCAACGACTACTGACCCACAAATAATCGACCGATTGCCTTATATACTAGATAATGAGATTAATTTTTAAAGCATCTATTTTCCAAAGGTCTCCATTTGCTATTTCTAGATGAGTCGGGGTAGGAGTTCCACAGTACGATCGGTCGGTTGGTCAGTCAGGTGGTCGGTAATTAGTTCCAACCTCTATTGACCAGCATATCATCGACTGATTGCCTTGTAAACGTGATAATAAGATTTATTTTTAACGTGTTTATTTTTCAAAGCTTCCCTCTTCTATATCTAGATCAGTCAGGAAGTAATTTAACAGTAGGGTTTTTCAATTTGTCGGTTAGGTGGTCGGTTAATAGTTCTAATGTCTACCGAACATATCATCGACCTATCGTCTTGTAAACTTGATAATGAGATTACATTTTATCGCATCTATTTTTCAAAGGTCTCTCTTTGCTATTTCTAGGTCAGTTAGATAGGAGTTTTACAGTTTAACCAGAGGTCCCCCATTGCTATTTTTAGATTAGTCGGGTAGGAGTTCCACACTAGGGTTGGTCGGTTGGTTGGTGTGGTAGTCAGTTAATAGTTCTAATGTCTTCCGACCCACATATCATCGAATGATCCCTTGTAAAGTTGATAATGAGATCACTTTTTATCACGACTATTTTCCAAAGGTCCCTATTTGCAATTTCACGATCAATCGAGTAGGAGTTCAACAGTAGGGTTTTTGGATTGTCGATATAATGGTCGGTTAATAGTTTCAATGTCTATCGATGCACATATCATCGACTGATTGCCCTGTAAACTTGATAATGATATTACTTTTTATTGCGTCTATTTTCTAAAGGTCCCCTTTTGCTATTTATAAATCAGTCGGGTAGGAGTTCTACAGTATGATTGGTCAGTTGGTCGGATTGGTGGTTGGTTAATAGTTTCAATATCTAACGACCCACATTATTGGCTATTGGATCATTTAGCTCAGCATGATCTGTTAGGAATTCAAGTAAACAATTACAGTGGAAGTAAAATAAAAGTTTACCTTTCTTCAGGGTTGATGTAGAGGATGAATCGTTGCAGAGAACTACCTCTCGATCTTCTGCTGTATGACCCAAGTCGAATCCTGATGTTGTATGGGAAACAATCTGCAGGATTCTCTCAATCTGCTTCTCTCCTTATCTCACATCAAAAACAGCGCATAGTGTTAGGTTTCCAGAAGCTGAGATGACTTATATATTGGGCTACAACAGGGACCAGGAGGAGAAATTGGATTGACCTCAATTGGATTTAATTAACCAAGCTTAGCCCAAAACTTATAATTAAATCCAATACTAATAATATAGTCTACTAAAATTTTATTACTGCACTACCCATCCAATCCAAAAATTATGTTCTGGGCTCCTTATTATGAGTCCGAAAATCTCCCCATGTTTAAGATACAATGCCCATTAATTAATTAAGTTACTGACAACTCAAACTAATTTATATATCATAATAGAGTAGTACCACTCAACCTTATTATCATGCCAGAATTAATCCACTTGCAAGATTTACATGATAAACCTTATGAGCTCCTCAAGGGGAGATCATCAACCTATGTTGGACATGGATTCCTTCTACAATCAACAGCACACAATAGAGACAACACTACTTCCCAACTCACCGAGCTTGTTGATTTAATACATGTAAATCTCACCCATTGATGAATCAAAGAAATATATACTGCCTACGTGTCGAGGTTATTGTATAGGGAATAAGGGCATGAACATCCATAATAACTGAGATCAAGTTCTCCTATATAGACAGACAAGTCGAACGATCTCAAGTGGTCCTGCTCAATACACACAAGTGCACTAATGTGATTCTATAGCCAAGACAAGCTAATACCAAACCACATTACAACTATCCCAATAGAGAGTCCCCGTCTATCTCGATTGTGAGCATCTATTTATACTTTATAAGGAAACCGATAATATGATCTTCCGCGTGTTGTCGCACAACATATTATCTACAGTATAAAGTAAGTGGACTATTGCATTATGCATATAAATAAATTATAAGATGCAATCATTTGATCATATGATTCTCATTTCAAATAAATTGTTTGAGCATTGTTCATACAAAAAGCTAGACTTTTAGTATATAATCCAACAATCTCCCACTTATACTAAAAGACTATGCTGTCATGTCTTCCGCCATACATCTGATTCCCACTCCCACCACACGACCATTAAAAGCTCCCACCTTAAAGTCCTTGTAAATGGATTTACTAGGTCATCATCCGATGCAATCTAGGCGACAACAACCTTCCCCTCATCATACGATTTCTCGTAACAGGTGGTACTCGCGCTCCATGTGTTTAATTGCCTTATGGACTCGTGATTCCTTCAAGTTTGCAACTGCACCAATATAATCAATATAAATTGTGATAACCTTGGGCAAACTTAGAAACACTTCAAAGTCCATCATGAAGTTTCTAGAGTCATATAGATACTTTGGCTGCCTCATAGGCTCCAATTTATCATCTTTTCATAATGGAGTCCGTAGTCTGAAATATATTTCTATATAACACTCCTCCTCATTATGACTCTACTTCCTAAAATTAAACACATAACCTTTTAGATGGATTTATTGTTGTCCCTATCTGATA
Organism: Pogostemon cablin; assembly: GCA_023678885.1. Lineage (NCBI taxonomy): Eukaryota > Viridiplantae > Streptophyta > Magnoliopsida > Lamiales > Lamiaceae > Pogostemon > Pogostemon cablin. The sequence continues at coordinate 16,925,391 of CM042982.1, read as the reverse complement.
TGAAAAAATCGAATCTACGTAACTCATAAGAAGCAGTGAATCTGTCCTGTAAGCCCACATATAATTTATAGTCCTTTTCAGGTACTTCAAAATTATGTGTTACCATAGTTCAACATTCTTATTTTGGGTTAACTTTGATACCCACTGTCTATGCCATTGGCAATACAATTATCTATTTTCGTGCATAGCATTTCTTATATTAAGCTTCCTTATTCGTCGAAGCATAAGGAACCGCTTACATCACCTTTATCTTCTTTTTGTGTCTCAAGACACATTCACTTAGATAAATTCACATGCTAAACGAGTATGGATTGTATCAATTTACGAAACTTAAGATAAGCATAACATCCTTTCTTGTGATTCGTATTACCGTGATCAAAAGGATATATTTTACTTTTCTTAAGTCCTTCATATCATACCGCTTTATCAACCATACCCATACACCCGACAATACATTTTCATTATCTCCAATGAGCAAGATACTATCTACGTATAGTACAAGAAATACCACCACATTTTTGTCACTATTTACAATACATAAGACACATCCGCTCATTGAATAAATCCATATCTTTGGATTTCCTCATCAAAATGAATGTTTTATGATCTTGAAGCTTGGTTTAGTCCATCGATGGACACCTTAAAGCTTACTATTAAAATGCTTTTAGCCCTTTTGCAATGAATTACTTTGATTGCTTCACATAAATATTTTCATCAAGACTTCCAATCAGGAAAGATGTCTTGACATCTATTTGTTGTTCCTAATAATTCAATATGAGCAGCAATAAATAAAAGAATCTGAATCAACATAAGCATAGCTACCAGCGAACATGTTTCCTCATAATCGAACCATTTTTTTGAGTACACCTTTTCGCAACAAGCTTTGCTTCCAAGGTTTTCACCTTACCGTATGTTCCTCTTTTATTTCATATGACCACTTGCAATGGCTTTTATACCATTTAGTGGTCCTACAAGCTCCCAGACTTAATTTAGAATCCGTAGATTCTATTTCAACATTAATTGCATCTTACTAAGATTCGGCATTTTAATCTTGTAGTGCTACGTCGTATCCGTGGACAATACCATGTTTACTAGGGACCAAGTCTAACGACTCTCCCAAAATATATATTTTAAGGGTTGTCAACAACCCTCCCACTATGAAAAAATACTACACGCAATTGTGTATCAGATGTGATACGCGATGCAGTTTACCTTGTGGTATATCCTCTTGTACACTTGGTACTAATACTTAGTGTTTTCCCTCTCACTTCCATTAGAACAACTTATACATGAGTTTGTGATTTATTACATAGTCCTTTTCTAAAATTACGGTGTTTGTGTTAACAGTCACCCTTCGATCTTTTGGACTAAATGAATCACCCTCTATTTTTTTTTGGATATCCCACAAACAGACAAACGTTTTACGAATTACTGTTTCGAAGACATATCCATAAAATGAATTTAATTATTCCAAATAATTCATCATCTATCTAAACATCACCATAAGAGTCTTTTTCCTTCTTTCCGTCACACCATTCAGTTGGGGTATGCCTGGTGTAGACTACTTGAGATTTAATCTCAACCTCTGATTAATAGCTCCTAAATATCCTAAGAGGTACTCGCCATTACGATTAAATTGTAATGACTTAATATATTTTCCATGACGTTTCACTGTACCAGCCTTGCAATTCTTGAATTAATCAAAGAACTTAGACATGCAGTGCATCAAATAAATATATCGGTATCTAGAATAATCTTCGAATATTCATAACCACCTCTCGCGTAGATAATATTAGGTCCGCTTGAATCAGAATGAACTAATTCCAACATATATATCTTTGGCTCTACACTCCACAGCCTTGAAAAGACAGTTAATCATTTTTACTTCCAAACAATACTCGCAAGTCTGATAGTTTCCACTTCAGATAAACCTAACGATCCATCGGCTATCAACTTTTGAATCCTACTCAAGCAAAATGAATTAGTCTTAGACTCCAAATGTATGTTTAGTTCATCCCCGAAGGTTCCTTTCTCTTACTAATATTAGAAGATGCATTATTAATTACTATTTATTGCATCTGTGGGATGTACATGATTTAAGAGTATACATATTATCCACCAACGTACTATAACAGATTATAACCCCATTCCTCATCACTATGACCATGTCATTTAAATGAAATGAAGTATCCATCCGTTAATACATAGAAACCAAAATTAAATCTTTTTATGAAAACGTACGTAAAAATAATTTCTCATAATCAATCGTTTATTCCTATCATAAGATAAATAAACAACTCCCACTGCAATAGCCACTACCTTCGTAGTTTTACCCATGTCATAACAATCTTATCCTTACTTAGTGATAAACATTTAGTGATTTCAGTATCTACACACTTCGTGTCAGTAAATGCCATCACTAATCATGTTTAACCAACTTGTGAATAAGATATTAAACTTGTTCACATTATGATGAAAATGACTTTTCTTTGCCACATGTTTTCTCAGAAGTTTCCCACCATATACATCCTCTCGTAATTCAGGTGGAACTTACTCAAAACATCTAGGCAATTATGGAGAATAAAATTGATTTAGGTTTCCCCTTCAACTTCTATTCCATGTATTTCCAATTCATTCATCAAATTCTATCATGACCTACCGCTTTTTAAATTACTCAAGTATCTGAAGAGTTACATGAGACAATCATATTTCAATGAACCTCTCATCTCTTCACTAGAGACTTTAATAGGCATCATGAGACGTCCTTTGTGAGAACACACACGTATTTTCTTAATTAGTAAAATTCAAAACCAAGATTCTTTTCTAATCATCTAATTTGGACAAGTAAATATAATTTCTTTTAGTTAACAATTAGTGAAATAAAACCATTCGAAATTCAAAGAATCACAAATAAATATACCGATCAAATCTTCGAATTTTATCCTTTCATATCGATTCCCTCAAAATAATATAAAAATAAAATTCACCAACATCTCAAGCACCGTGAGTCTGCAAGCCACGTTAGTGTGGACGTTTACAGACCCGAACATTTACAAGAGAAGGTTTTACCCATATTTTATTTGTCAACCTAACCTTATGACAAAATAATTAATAGTCGGTTCCTCTTTAGCCATGTAAAATATAGCAGTGACTCCGTTGGGGAGGATACTAATTATTCACACCTAAGTGTGCACCATTATTTGATCTCAAGTCCATTGCGCAAGCTTATGTGCCTTACAATTGGAGAAGAACACACGCGCTCGGATAACTTCCTACAATCATCAATTATAAGTTTGTACCAGTGAACCGCACACAAACTCATCCGTTAGGGAGGAAGGTCTATGCCAACACGCAAGTTTATGTGCCACATTACAAATAATAATTATTATTTAATGAAGTCTGTACCATTGATCCGTGAATAAACTCATCCGTTAGGGAGGAAGGTCTATTGCCAACACGCAAGTTTACTCACATCACTTACAAACCAATAATGAAGGCCGCGGGAATTAATTACCAATCCCCTCTCCTACTTAGTTATTTAACACCGAAGGTTTTTAACATACATATAATATTTCATTAATAAAATATACATCTTAGCATGCTTCTATTTTAATTAATTTAAAAAAATTAAATCACATAGAACATGCCACATATACACAATTAATTGTCAAATAAAAATAATTAAAACAGTTATATATTTAAGGAATTAATTGCATAATTAGTGGATCAATTAAATGGGCCCAAGAGCAACAAATAAGCACAAAATGATCAACAAACTAAATAAATAATCTAGCCCATTAATAAATAAATCAAGCCCATTAACCCTGCCCTTTACTTGGCCCAACACCAATCCCACAATTAATAGAAAGAGCCCATTAATTAACTTTTGAAAATTGAGCCCACAAAACCCACAAGAACAAATGAGCAGCCAAATAATCCACAAAAATTAGGCCCAAATACAAACAGGAGAATGGAGCCCATCTGACCCATTTCTAAAATCGCCAACACATGAAGAGGTTCAGCCTGCCCTTTTCACCAGCCGCAATCCGAACCACAAGGCAGATGTCACGAGAAGAATTCACCGGCGCCGCTGCTCTCGACGATTGTCCCGTCAGCCCACCGGAGTCGCGCCGTCAGCCAGCCGCCATGCAAGCTCTCCCAGCAGCACCCGCCTGCCACGACAGCGCCCATAACCACGCTGCCTGGCCTTAGAAGGACTCGTCCGACGCAGCCTTCCATGTAGGTTTCCGCCTTTTGCCGCCCTGTTGTCTTTCACCAGACGCCACCATTGACATCTCTGTCAACAGTCTAGCGCCGCACACCATGCCTCCAGCCCCGTCTTGTTTCATCATAGACTCGCCTGGAAAGTGCAGTGTACTCAACCGGAATCTCCATGGACTCACTCGGAATTTGCAACAGCGACTCAGGTCTTCGACTGGAAAGTTACAGAGACTGGATCAGAAGCAGCTTCTGAATCGATCGGGACGTCCAGTTGACTCCCAAAACACCTGCCTGCCTTTGCCGTCACTGTACGCCTCGCCAGATGCACCGGTCAGTGACAGTCATAGCCTCCAGGTCACGATGGGCATCGCCAAGACTCGTCGCGAACCACGCTCTTCAACCAGGAAGTTTCGTTAACAGCGTCGTCCTCCACAGCAGGTGGTTTTGAGTCGACAAAGTGCTACCTCCGATTGACAATATCATCGTGTTTGTTCAGCAGCACGTCGGTCCCCTCGATATGATCTGCTCGCTATTTTGCTTTCAGAACAGACAAACACTCTCTCATGTGTGTATTGTTCAGTCTTCAGCCCATGATCGCTACCCACTTTCTCCTCCAGTCGCTCATGGTGCAAGTGTGTGTGTGATTCTTTCATTGTTCGATCAACAACAATAATACACAGCAGATAGGGATTCATGGACAAAAGGATACTAAACCCTTTCTTGGTCATGCGATTATAACCAGATTAAATATATAATCACTTAAGCCCTTTCTTCATGCTATCAATACGACAATCAACAAATGTATGGTTCAAACCCAACCTTACGTCTCACGTTTCACCACGAAACTAATGCTCTGATACCAATTATTGGCTATTGGATCGTTTGACTCAGCGTGATCCGTTAGGAATTCAAGTAACAATTACAGCGGAAGCAAAATAAAAGCTTACCTTTCTTCAGGGTTGATGTAGATGATGAATCGTTGCAGAGAACTACCTCTCGATCTTTTGCTGTATGAAAGTCGAATCTTAATGTTGTGTGGGCAACAATCTGCAGGATTCTCTCAATCTGCTTATCTTCTTATCTCACGTCAAAAATGACGCATAGTGTTAGGTTTCCAGAAGCTGAGATGACTTATATATTGGGATACAACAGGGACCTGGAGGAGAAATTAGATTGGGCCTCAATTGGATTTAATTAACCAAGCTTAGCCCAAAGCTTATAATTAAATCCAATAATAATAATATAGTTCACTAAAATATTATTACTACACTACCCATCCAATCCCAAAATTATGTTCTGGGATCCTTCTTATTATGAGTCCGAAAATCTCCACATGTTTAAGATATACAATGCCCATTAATTAATTAAGTTACTGACAACTCAAATTAATTAATATCTCATCAGAGAGTAGCACCACTTAACCTTATTATCATGCCGAAATTAATTCACTTACAAGATTTACATGATAAACCTTATGAGCTCCTCAAGGGGACATCATCAACCGATGTTGGACAAGGATTCCTTCTACAATCAACAACACACCATAGAGACAGCACTACTTTCCAAATCACCGAGTTCGTTGATTTAATACATGTAAATCTTACTCATTGATGAATCAAAAAAATATATATTGCATTACGTGTCGAGGTTATTGTATAGGGATTAAAAGCACGAACATCCATAATAACTGAGATCAAGTTCTCCTATATAGACAGTACAAGTCGAACGATCTCAAGTGGTCTTGCTCAATACACACAAGTGCACTAATGTGATTCTATAGCCAAGACAAGCTAATACCAAACCACATTACAACCATTCCAATAGAGAGTCCCCATCTATCTAGGTTGTGAGCATCTGTTTATACTTTATAAGGAAATCGATAATATGATCTTCCGCGCGTTTTGTCGCACAACATATTATATACAGTATAAAGTAAGTAGACTATTGCATCATGCATATAAATAAATTATAAGATGCAATCATTTGATCATATGATTCTCATTTCAAATAAATTGTTTGAGCATTGTTCATACAAAAAGCTAGACTTTTAGTATACAATCCAACACATATATAATTGACTGATCACCCTAAAAAAGTTGATAATAAGATTACTTTTTTATCGCTTCGATTTTCTAAAGGTTCTCCTTCGCTATTTCTAGATCAGTCGGATAGGATATCTACATTAGGGTTGGTCGGTTGGTCGATCTGGTGGTTGGTTAATAGTTCCAATGTCTAACGACCCACATTTTATTGACCGATTACCCTGTAAACTTGAAAATGAGATTACTTTTTATCGCGTCTATTTTCCAAAGGTCCTCCTTTACTATTCTAGATCAGTCGAACAGGAGTTCTACAGTATGGTTGGTCGGTTAACGAGATTACTTTTTATCGCATCTATTTTCCAAAGGGCCCCCTTTGCAATTTGTATATTAGTCGGGTAGGAGTTCCATAGTATGGAAAGTTGGCTGATCGGTCTGGTGGTCGGTTAATAGTTTAGACGTCTGTTGTCCTGCATATCATAGATCGATCACTCAATATACTTGATAATGAGATTAATTTTTAATGTGTCAATTCTTCAAAGGTCTCCGTTTCCTATTTCTAGATCAATCAAGTAGGAGTTCCAAAGTACGCCAGTCAGTTGGTCGGTGAGGTGGTGGGTTTAAAGTTCCAACCTTTACCGACCTACATATCATCAACTGATCACCCTGTAACGAAATAATGAGATTAATTTTTAACGCGTCTATTTTCCAAAGGTCTCCATCTACTATTTCTAGATCAGTTGGGTGGTAATTCTACAATAAAATTGGTCGGTTGATTGGTTTAATGGTCGGTTAGTAGTTCCAATGTCTACCGTCCTACATATCATTGAACGATCGCCCTATAAACTTGATAATGAGATTGCATTTTATCGCGTCTATTTTGCAAAGGTCTCCATTTGTTATTTCTAGATCAGTCAGGTAGGAGTTCTAAAGTTTAACCAAAGTTCCCCCTTTGCTATTTCTAGATCAGTCGGGTAGGAATTCCACAACAGGGTTGGTCAGTTGATCGGTCTGGTGGTCGTTTAAGAGTTCCAATGTCTACGGACCCACATATCTTCGACCGACTGCCTTGTAAACCTAATAGTGAGATTACTTTTTACCACGTCTATTTTCCAAAGGTTCCCCTTAGGTATTTCTCGATTAGTCGGGTAGGAGTTCTACAGTAGTGTTGTTCGGTTGGTCGATCTGGTGCTCGGTTAATAGTTCCAATATCTACCGACCAATATATCATCGATCGATCTCCCTGTAAACTTGATAATGAGCTTACTTTTTATCGCGTCTGCTTTCCAAAGGTCTACCTTTGCTATTTCTAGATCAGTCGGGTAGGAGTTATAGAGTAGGATTGGTCAGTTAATAGTTCCAACGTCTATCGACCCTCGACCGATCACCTTATATACTTGATAATGAGATTATTTTTTAACGCGTCTATTTTCAAAAAGTATCCCTTTACAATTTCTATATTAGTCGAGTAGGAGTTTCACAATTCGGTCAGTCACTTGGTCAGTTAGGTAGTCGATTAATAGTACCAACCTGTAAACGTGATAATGAGATTAATTTTGACGCTTCTATTTACCAAAGGTCTCCCTCAACTAATTCTAGATCAGTTAGGTAGCAATTCTACAACAGGATTGGTCGTTTGGTCGGTCTGGTGGTCGTTTAATAGTTTCAATTTCTACTGTCCCACATATCATCGATCGATTGCCCTATAAACTTGATAATGAGATTACATTTTATCGCGTTTATTTTTTAAAGGTCTCCCTTTGATATTTCGAGATCAGTTGGGTAGGAGTTATACAATTTTTCCAAAGGTCTCCCTTTGCTATTTCCAGATCAGTCGGGTAGAAGTTCCATAGTAGGGTTGGTCGGTTGTTCGGTATGGTTTTCGGTTACATATGGTCGGTAGACATTTGAACTATAAACTAACTACAAGACCAAACAACCGACCAACCCTAATGTGGAACTCCTATTCGACTGTAATAGAAATAGCAAATGGGGACCTTTGAAAAAACTGTAGAACTCTTACACGACTGATCTAGAAAAAGCAAAGGGAGACATTTGAAAAATAGACACGATAAAATGTGATCTCATTATCAAGTTTGCAAGGCGATCTGTCGCTGATATGTGGGTCGGTTAGACATTGGAACTATTAACTGACCACCAGACCAACCAACCCTACTGTAGAATAGCTACCTGACTGATATAGAAATAGAAGTGGGAGACCTTTGGAAAATAGATGCATTAAAAATTAATCTCATTATAAAGTTTACAGGGCGATCGGTCGATGATATGTTGGTCGGTAGACGTTGGAACTATTAACTTATCACCTAACCGACCCTACTGTGGAAATCATGTCGGACTGATCTAAAAATAGCAAAGGGGGACATTTGAAAAATAGACGCATTTAAAATTAATCTCGTTATCAAATTTACAGGGCGATTGGTCGATGATATGTGCGTCGGTAAATGATGGAATTATTAACCGACCACCTGACCGACCAACAGACTGACCCTATTACGGAACTTCTATCCGAATGATCTAGAAATAGCAAAGGGAGACCTTTTGAAAATAGATACCTAAAAAGTAATCCCGTTAACCGACAAACCCTACTTTAGAACTCCTACACGACTGATTTAGAAATAGCAAAGTGAGACCTTTGGAAAATAGACATGATAAAAAGTAATCTCAATATCAAATTTACAAGGTGATCAGTTTATGATATGTGTACCGGTAGATATTGGAACTATTCACCGACCACAAGACTAATCGACCAACTCAACTGTGGAAATCCTACCCGACTGATCTAGAAATAGCAAGTGAGGACTTTTGGAAAAACAGTAGAACTCCAACTCGACTGATCTAGAAATAGCAAAGGGAGACTATTGAAAAATAGACGCGATAAAATATGATCTCATTAACATGTTTTCAAGGCGATCGGTGGATGATATGTGGATCGGTAGACATTGGAACTATTAACCGACTACCAGTCCGACCAACCGACCAACCCTACTATAGAATTGCTACCCAAATGATATAGAAATAGTTCCAATGTCTACCGATCCACATTTCATCGATCGATCACCATGTAAACTTGATAACGAGATTACTTTTTATTGCGTCTATTTTACAAAGGTCCTCCTTTACTATTTCTAAATCAGTCGAATAGGAGTTCTAAAGTATGGTTGGTCGGTTAACGAGATTACTTTTTATTGCATCTATTTTCCAAAGGTCCTCCTTTACTGTTTCTAGATTAGTCGAGTAGGAGTTCCACAGTATGGTAAGTCAGTTGGTCAGTCAGGTGGTCGGTCAATAGTTCTGACGTCTGTCGTCCCGCATCTATTTTCCAAAGGTCCCCCTTTCGAAGGTCTCCGTTTCCTATTTCTAGATCAGTCGAGTAGTAGTTCCAAAGTACAGTCAGTCAGTTGGTTGGTGAGGTGGTCAGTTAAAAGTTCCAACCTCTACCGACCTGCATATCATCGACTGATCGCCTTGTAACATAACAATGAGTTTAACTTTAACGCATCTATTTTCCAAAAGTCTCCCACTATTATTTCTAGATCAGTTGTAATTCTATTGTAAAGTTGGTCAGTTGGTCGTTCTAGTGGTCGGTTAATAGTTCCAATGTCTACCATCCC